>CM022302.1:88680886-89249552 GCA_011799875.1 Thinopyrum elongatum | reverse complement strand
TTTTTCCTATAAAAAATATCGGTTTCCTTTTTACAAGTACCAAATGGAAAGAGAGGACCCCCAAGATTCTCTATATGACTTTTTGCTAAATAGTTGACCTCCCATCATGCTCTCATGCAGTCTGCTTCATGCTTCAACTTTCATTTCCCTTCGTCATGCCTTCACCTTGCTACTGGATGTGCTCTTTCGCTTTCCCTCCCTTGTAGTATCATATTGCCTTGTTGTCGGTTTACTTCATCCTTGGTTCTCCGGCCCCCTTCGATAGTGCAACCTCTTCCCCCTCTAGCTTCTCAGATGACCGATGACTTGGGACCCTTCTCCATTCCCTATTTGTATGTTCGTCCCTCCTCATAGATGAGAATGCTCTGATAAGGCCCTCGTAGTCATGTGCACATCACCACAAATAATATTTCAAATTATTTGATAAGATAGGTTGTTCGGTGTTTGTCGCTAAGGCCACTGATCATGTAGCTTGTGCTTGGACAAGGGCAAGAAACATGAGGATTGAAAAGGATGTGCTTCCTAGAATCGCCAGCTAAAGGGTGGCCCGAGAAGGTTTCCCATCTCGGTAAGGAGAACGTGCTGAAAACCAACCTGGGAGGATCGAGAGACTCGAGATGAGCAAGTAGGATGTGGTCCGACGAGGCCAAGGTGCGCTCACCCGCCGACTGTAACGCGAACCATGTAACCCTGACTTGACCATATATACAAGGCAAGCAGGAGAGACCTCTAGGACTAGGTTTTCTCACCGACCACCTCCTTCCACCTCATCGTTGCTAGGCTGAGATCTTGTAACACAAGAAACAATGCTCCTCGGCGATCTCCTTGATTGTCGGCATGCAATTGAGCAATCCAAATATCAAAGGCATGAGTAGGGTCTTACCTCGTCTCGGAGGGCCCTAACCTGGGTAAAATCCCTCTCCCATGCCTCGCCATCTCAATCCGCTTCTCGCACGTCCCATCGAACAAATTCGTCGTCGTTTGACGGCATTGCCAGTATGGAACACAGTCAGTTGGTGCACCGGATAGGGGCTGCATGAGCGGATCTATCTAATCGAGTGAAGATGGCTTTCTCAACCAAGATCGACAGCTACGCGGTGAGCCGGGACCTCACCCTCGGCACCCTCTGCTTCGCCTCGATGAAGGCAGAGGCCTAGACCCTCACCACCCCTTTCGTCAATGGGTAGGCCTTCCGCTCCGTCGCTGATAACTCCGGCAAGTTACGCGCCAGAGACTTTGACCCACGCCACACGACCGCGCCCAAGCCGCTTCCCTTGCCCTTTTGCAGGTCAGAACTCCCACCTGCAAATGCAACGAGCTCACATGCACCCATCTGAAGCATTGATTCATGCGGCGGTGAACCATGGGCTGCCTACGATCCATCGCGTGAGGTCTTCATGTCGGGGCTGTTCCTTGGAGCCCTGAAGAACCACGACATCCTGGTGACCCCCATCACGGAGCAAAGTCTTGAAGGCGTGCTGCTTGAGACGATGTGCCCCCACCTTTCGGCCGAGCGGGAGGAGCTTAAACGCCAGAAGAATGAGCTCGTCGCGCAGTGCAACGAATGCATCCAAGAGTCGCGCAGGTGAACGACGAGTTCGGTCTCCCAAAGAAGAAAGGGGTCCTCGTCAGCGCTTCTCTGGTCCAACCTTGCCGCGGCCACTATGGTGGCTAACGCAATCGAGATCCCAAAGGGCGTCCCAAGACATGACAAGCTCCACCAAGTCCGTGTACAACTCAAGGAGGCTCTCTCTCAGAAGCCTGTGCACATGATGAGGAACAATAGATGAGAAAAAAAAAACAGATGCCAGAGCTGTTTGGCTACTTCTAGATACTTCCACTCTAGTGTAGTATTTCTTCTTTTTTCTTTACCCTACCTGCTGTTTCTAGAGTTCTATAGTTATAAGTAGCTGTGAGTAGAGAGGTGAATCCTAAATAATGTTATCTAGAGTGTTTCAGCTATAAGTAGAAGTATGTGAAAGGCTTTCCAAAGCCCTATAAATAGAGGTCCTCACCTCTACTTTGTAACCCAGACTATGTACCCACTACCTATAATAGAACTTGTCATTCTTATATAAGATCTTGGAGCAGACCTTGTGTTCTAGGAGTTTTGGATTGAACTCCTGCTGCCCTATCGGTCTACATTCGCCTCTAGAGCGATATCTAGCGCAACACGTTGAAGTTGTTCCTTCAACACTTGTGCTGTACACATTGTAGCAGCAAGATGGTGTTGCTCCTCCACAACCTTGTGCTGCTTCAGGTGGTATCAGAACCCCGTTGATCCATACAAGTTCTTGCTGTTCTCTTTGAGAGCGAGCTGCAACAAGCAATGGAGCAATTAGAGAAGAGGATGGATGCTGCAGAACAAAAATTAAAGAGTTGCGTGAAGATTTTAACCGGAGATTTGACCAGCTGGTTGAGATGATAAGAAAGGGTGTCCCCTGCTGCCAATGAAGGAGATTCATCTAAAGAAGATGTTCAGCAAAGAAGGAGAGGTAATCTTGGAACAAGACCGCCACAACAACGTGCTGTTCAACGTGCTTTAAGAAGGCCAATTTATGTTGAAGCTTCTGAAGGTGAAGAATATGATGAAGCCCTTGAAGAACCTGATCTCTATGCATATCGGAGAGTACCCAATCCTACATATGCAAGGGATACATACAAGGTGAAAGCTGAGATCCCAACTTTTAATGGAAATGTTGATATTGAAGGGTGCCTAGATTGGTTATATGAAGTGGAGACTTTCTTTGAGGTCATGGTGGTTTCGGAAGATTGTAGAGTTCCTTTGGTCGCATACAAGCTGAAAGGAGGAGCCGGTGCATGGTGGCATCGCGTTCAAGAAGAGCGCAGGCTGAGAGGAGAACCTCATGTGAGAACTTGGCGGCAAATGAAAAGTCTCTTGAAAGGGAGATTTTTGCCCGCCGATTATGACCAGATCCTATTTATCCAATTTCAAAATTGTGCTCATTGAAATAGGACTGTTTCAGATTACACGGAGGAGTTTCTAAGTCTACAAGTGAGGTGCAACCTTGCTGAAACTGAAGATCAACAAGTTGCAAGGTACATCAATGATCTCAACGATGCTATTTAAGATCGATTGATGATGCAACAAATCTGGTCCATTGAGCAAGCACAAGCTCTAGCCTTAAAGGCCGAGATGTTTGTGAGGACAAGAAAGGCAACTAAGGCTCCATATCCTCTTGCCGAAGGCTCGTCTAGGACTCAGCCTAATAGAGTGGAAGAGAAGACCGCTCCACCAAAGGCAAAACGACCCATCTAGAAGCAAACTAGAGGCAAGGGTAAGTCCAATGAAGGCCCAAAATGCTATAAATGTGGTGAAGAGGGACACATATCCAGCGTGCCCACTAAGGAAATTTGCTAACACAACTATCCATGATGGTGAAGGCGATGAGGAAGAATACGAATCTAAAGATGTAGAGGGACAAGAAGTTTGTCAAGAAGGTGAAGAAGTGGTATGTGTGATTCAGCGTCTCCTATGTTCCACACCACAACCTGACGACACACAAACAAACAAACAAACAACAACAAAGCCTTTAGTCCCAAACAAGTTGGAGTAGGTTAGATGTGAAACCCATAAGATCTCGCGACCAACTCATGGTTCGGGCACATGGATAGCAAGCTTCCATGCACCCCTGTCCATAGCTAGTTCTTTGGTGATACTCCAATCCTTCAGATCTCTCTTTACGGGCTCCTTTCATGTCAAACTCGGTCTACCCCGACCTCTCTTGACATTCTCCGCACGCTTTAGTTGTCCGCTATGCACTGGAGCTTCTGGATGCCTGCGTTGAATATGCTCAAACCATCTCAAACGATGTTGCTTCAATTGGTGCTACCCCAACTCGATCTCGTATATCATTATTCTGGATTCGATCCTTCCTCGTGTGGCCACACATCCATCTCAACATACGCATCTTCGCCACACCTAACTGTTGAACATGTCGCCTTTTAGTCGACCAACACTCAGCGCCATACAACATTGCGGGTCGAACCGTCGTCCTGTAGAACTTGCCTTTTAGCTTTTGTGGCGCTCTCTTGTCACGGAGAATGCCAGAAGCTTGGCACCACTTCATCCATCCGGCTTTGATTCGATGGTTCACATCTTCATCAATACCCCCATCCTTCTGCAGCATTGACCCCAAATATTGAAAGGTGTCCTTCTGAGGCACCACATGCCCATCAAGGCTAACCTCCTCCTCATGCCTAGTAGTACTGAAACCGCACATCATGTACTCGGTTTTAGTTCTACTAAGCCTAAACCCTTTCGGTTCCAAGGTTTGTCTCCATAATTCTAACTTCCTATTTACCCCCACCCGACTATCGTCAACTAGCATCACATCATCTGCAAAGAGCATACACCATGGGATATCTCCTTGTATATCCCTTGTAACCTCATCCATCACCAAGGAAAAAAGATACCCAAATGATAACGCCCACACGTGTGGCACGAAGCAACATGGCCCAAACGCCTCCATTACCATTCATTTTGCCACGTCAAAACAGATGACATCAGCGTGGATCTTTTTGGTTTTCGACTTAAAAATATTTTATCTCCTAATTAAAAAATCCAATTAAAAATCCATTTTCACCATTAAATCCGTCTCGACGAGATCTTCAAAATTAGATCCCATGTTGATATGTTTCGGCGAATTTTTTTTTGCCAAAAGTTGCCATGATGTTTACACTGTAGTTGCCATATGACAATTTTAGTTTATAGATCATGGCAATTTTAGTATTTTGACCATGGCAATTCCAGTACTTTGACCATGAAAATTATTTTTTGTATGAACCATGGTAATTTTAGTTTATGGTTCATGGCAAGTCTAGTTTCTTAATTCCCTGTTTTATAATATGTCAAAATTTACTTTTAAAGGTAGAAGAAAAAATAGCTGAAACATATCATGGCAACTTCAGTGTAAACACCATGGCAATTCATGTGCAATAGACATGGCAACTTTTAACCCAAAAAAAGTCATCTAAACATATCAACATGGGATCTAGTTTCGAAGATCTCGTCGCGATGGATTTAATGGTGAAAACGGATCTTCAATCGGATTTTTCATTTAAGAGATAAACATTTTAAAAACTGGAAATCCAAAAAGATTTCCATATGCATGCATGCGGTGACGTGACACAATCTGTGTGTTATAGGGCGTGTGGGTGGGTGTTGCTCCCACCACACTTGTGGGCGCTATCAACGTCCAAAAGATAAGAGCTCAATGCTGACCTCTGATGCAGTCCTATCTTAATCGGGAAGTCATCAGTGTCGCCATCACTTGTTCGAACACTTGTCACAACATCATCGTACATGTCCTTGATGAGGGTAATGTACTTCGCTGGGACTTTCTGTTTCTCCAAGGCCCACCACATGACATTTCGCGGTATCTTATCATAGGCCTTCTCCAAGTCAATGAACATCATATGCAAGTCCTTTTGCTCCCTGTATCTCTTCATAAGTTGTCGTACCAAGAAAATGGCTTCCATGGTCGACCTCCCAGGCATGAAACCAAACTGATTTTTGGTCATGCTTGTCATTCTTCTTAAGCGGTGCTCAATGACCCTCTCCCATAGCTTCATTGTAAGACTCATCATCTTAATTCCACGGTAATTAGTACAACTCTGTACATCCCCCTTGTTCTTGAAGATTGGTACTAATATACTCCGTCTCCATTCTTCTGGCATCTTGTTTGCCCGAAAAATGAGGTTGAAAAGCTTGGTTAGCCATACTATCGCTATGTCCCTGAGGCCTTTCCACAACTCAATGAGGATACAACCAGGGCCCATCGCCTTGCCTCCTTTCATCCTTTTTAGTCTCCTTGACCTCATACTCCTGGATTCGTCGCACAAAACACACGCTGGTCTCATCAAAGGAGTCGTCCAGTTCGATGGTAGAACTCTTATTCTCCCCATTGAACAGCTTGTTGAAGTACTCCCGCCATCTATGCTTAATCTCCTCGTCCTTCACCAGGAGTTGGCCTGCTCCGTCCTTGATGCATTTGACTTGGCCAACATCCCTCGTCTTCCTCTCGCGGATCTTGGCCATCTTGTAGATGTCCCTTCCGCCTTCCTTCGTGCCTAGCCGTTGGTAGAGGCCCTCATACGCCCGACCCCTTGCTTCACTAACAGCTCGCTTTGCGGCCTTCTTTGCCATCTTGTACTTCTCTATGTTGTCTGCACTCCTATCCAGGTATAGGCGTCTGAAACAATCTTTATTCTCCTTAATCGCCTTCTGGACATCATCATTCCACCACCAGGTATCCTTAGCTTCGCTTCTCCTTCCCTTGGACACTCCAAACTCCTCCGAGGCCACCTTATGAATGCATGTCGCCATCTTCATCCACACATTGTTCTCATCCCCTCCTTCCTCCCAAGGGCCCTCCTTACCTGACGATACACAATGGAAGAAAATATTTGAGAGCAAATGCACAGTGAATGGCAAGGTATGCAAATTAGTGATTGATAGTTGCAGTTGCGAGAATCTTATCTCCCAGAAGTTGGTGAACCATTTAAAGCGTGATACTCATGATCATCTAAACTCCTACACTATTGGGTGGATCAAGAAAGTAGTGAATATGAGGATCACCAAACAATGCAAT
Source organism: Thinopyrum elongatum (assembly GCA_011799875.1). Classification (NCBI taxonomy): domain Eukaryota; kingdom Viridiplantae; phylum Streptophyta; class Magnoliopsida; order Poales; family Poaceae; genus Thinopyrum; species Thinopyrum elongatum. The sequence continues at coordinate 89,242,938 of CM022302.1, read as the reverse complement.
CTGCCACTTTCTTTGGGCAAGCATTATTGCTCAAATGTGTTGTGTGACGTAGTTGATATGGACGCTAGCCATGTTTTTCTTGGGAGACCTTGGCAATTTGATGTGGATACTACACACAAGGGCAAGAAAATTCTTACTCTTTCATTTGGAACAAGAGAAAGATCATTATTTTACCAAACAAAACTGAAGGTAATACCTCTAAGGAGGAGGGGAAAACTATGTTAACTATCTCCCATACCTTTCATGAGTTTATGGAAGATTTGAAGGAGGCAGATTTGTGTGCTGCACTTGTTGTAGAAGGAGAAGAGCACCTGACTGTTGAAATTCCACCAAAGGTACGTGGTTTATTGGCAGAATTTCAGAACATACTTGGAGAGCCACAAGGCCTGCCACCGATGAGAGGAATTCAACATAGAATTGACTTAATTCTGGGAGCAAGTCTTCCTAATCTTCCACACTATCGAATGAGCCCAAAGGAGCATGATATATTGAAGGAGAAAGTGGAGGAATTGCTGCAAAAGGGGCACATTCGAGAAAGTATTAGCCCATGTGTTGTACCAGCCCTACTCGTGCCAAAGAAAGATGGATCTTGGGGCATGTGTACGGACAGTAGAGCCATTAACAAGATAACCGTAAAGTATAGGTTCCCGATTCCCCGTCTGAATGATATGTTGGATCAGCTTAGCGGAGCAAGAGTGTTCACAAAGCTAGATTTAAGAAGCAGATATCATCAAATCCGTATTAGACCCGGGGATGAATGAAAAACCGCCTTCAAGACAGAGGAAGGGTTGTTCGAATGGCTAGTCATGCCATTTGGACTCTCCAATGCACCAAGTACCTTTATGTGCTTAATGAATCAAGTCCTTCGACCCTTCTTATCCCACTTTGTTGTGGTCTATTTCGATGACATCTTGATCTATAGCAAGGATGAGGATGAACACTTTGATCACATTTGGAAGGTGCTAGAAGTACTAAGGGAAAATGAGCTCTACGTCAACTTGAAGAAATGTGTTTTCCTGCAAACACAACTTCTTTTCCTAGGATTCGTCATAACATGTGACGTTATTCGTGTTGATGATTATAAGGTTGAAGCAATCCGAGAATGGCCAACTCCGAAGACCATTTCTGAGGTAAGAAGTTTTCATGGCCTTGCAACTTTCTATAGGCGATTTGTGAAGAATTTCAGCACTATCATGGCACCAATTACCGAGTGTTTGAAGAAAGGAAAGTTCCAATGGACAGAAGCAGCTGAAGCTAGTTTCAATGAGATTAAACAAAAGCTATCACAAGCTCCTGTCTTGGTGCTACCTGATTTCAACAAGACTTTTGAGTTGGAGTGTGATGCAAGTGGAGTAGGCATTGGAGTTGTTCTATCTCAAGAAAGGAAGCCCATTGCTTTCTTTAGTGAGAAGTTAAGTGAAGCTAGACAGAAATGGAGCACTCATCAGCAAGAATTGTATGCCGTTTTCAGAGCCTTGAAAACTTGGGAAGTTTATTTGCTGCCTAAAGAGTTCATTGTATATAGTGACCATCAATCCTTGAAGCATTTTAGAAATCAAAAGCATGTTGACCACATGCTAGCGAGATGGGCAGCATATCTGGAGAGGTTTAACTATCTCATCGTGCATAAATCTAGGACAACTAACCGAGTGGCCGATGCTTTGAGTCGTCGTGCATGCCTCTCGACTTCTTTTGAAGCTGAACTTCCAGGCATGGATCAAATAAAAGAGTTGTATGAGGATGATGAAGACTTTACCCATGTTTGGGTGAAGCACATCAGGGGCCAGCCATTAGGTGACGACTATTTGGTGCAGGATGGCTATCTCTTCAAAAATGATCGATTGTGCATCCCAAGGAGTTCTCTGCGTGACAAACTAATTAGAGAACTCTATTCAAGTGATCTTAGTGGCCATGTTGGACGGGACAAGACTATCGCTAACCTGGAAGCTCGCTACTTTTGGCCACAACTAAAGAGAGATGCTGGAAAGTTTGTTCAGCGGTGCCCCATATGTCAAACCTGCAAAGGCCAAGTCTAGAACACAGGGTTATACATGCATTTGCCTGTTCATGTTGCTCCATGGGAGGACATCTCTCTAGACTTCGTCTTGGGCTGCCCAAGAACAAGATGAGGAAGTGATGTTGTATTTGTGGTCGTGGATAGATTCTCTAAGATGGCTCATTTCATCCCATGCCGCAAGACAACGGATGCTCATCATGTGGCAAACCTATTCTTTCGAGAGGTGGTCAGACTTCATGGAGTACCAAGGTCCATCGTCTCGGACCGTGATAGCAAGTTTCTTGCTGCATTTTGGCTCACTTTGTGGAAGCAATTCAACACTGAATTGAAATTTTCTAGCACTGCTCATCCACAAACAGATGGACAAACGGAAGCGGTGAACAAGTTTTTGGGTAATTTGATCCGTTGCATTTGTGGAGAAAGAAAGGGACAATGGGATTTGGCTATATCTCTTGGAGAGTTCTCCTACAATAACTCCAAGCATAGATCCACAGGAAGGGGCTCTTTTTCCATTGTCTACACTAAGGTTCCAACACATGTGGTGGACATGGTGAAGCTACCATCAAGGGGAAACTCAAAATCAGCATTGTCCTTTGCTGATAATTACACTAAGTTATTTGAAGAGATTCGTGGCGTTCTGGAAGTACAAAATCAGAAATATAAACAACTTGCTGATTGCAAAAGGAGGCCAAAATCAATCCAAGTTGGTGATAAGGTGATGGTCTACCTCCGAAAAGAGAGGCTCCCTTTAGGTGTTAAGGGGAAGCTTAGGTAGCGAAGGTATTGGCCCTTCTCTATCATGAGAAAGATAAATGATAATGCTTATGTGATAGATCTGCCAAGCAACATGGGCATATCCAACACTTCCAATGTTGCGGATTTGACTCTTTATCATCCAGAAGAAGTGCTCTATGACGATAACTCGAGGGCGCTTTCCAAACAACCAGAGGAGAATGATGAGGAACTATAGATTAGAAAAGAAAACAGATGGCAGAGCTGTTTGGCTACTTCTAGATACTTCCACTCTAGTGTAGTATTTCTTCTTTTTTCTTTACCCTACCTGCTGTTTCTAGAGTTCTCTAGTTATAAATAGCTGTGAGTAGAGAGGTGAATCCTAAATAATGTTTTCTAGAATGTTCCAGCTATAAGTAGAAGTATGTGAAGGCTTCCCAAAGCCCTATAAATAGAGGTCCTCATCTCTACTTTGTAACCCAGACTATGTACCCACTACCTATAATAGAACTTGTTGTTCTTATAAGATCTTGGAGCAGATCTTGTGTTCTAGGAGTTTTGGATTGAACTCCTGCTGCCCTATCAGTGTACATTCGCCTCTAGAGCGATATCTAGCGCAACATGTTGAAGTTGTTCCTTCAACACTTGTGCTGTACACATTGTAGCAGCAAGGTGGAGTTGCTCCTCCACAACCTTGTGCTGCTTCAACAATTCATAACCGCAAGCTACAAGATCAAGTGCCCAAAGGGCTTCCAGGCTTTTGGCCCAATCGCCCACCGCCCGGAAGTCTTGGCTAAGTAAAGATCCAACCAACCTGGGGACATGCGGAAGCTCGACATCATCCCTATACACCGAGATCAAGAAGCAGGCGGGCGGTCGCCGACTGGAACAACACGCTTCCTCAAGGTAAGAGGACCGAGATCGCCTGGTTTGGGAGCACAAGGGCAATGATCCTCTTCCTAAAGATCACGACGAACCCTCCATGGGTCGGGACCAAAGGCCTTCGACCCTCACATTCGAAACGCCATATTCTCTTCGTTTTTTCAGGTCCGTGGGATCAACAAGTATGATGTGGAAACCCGACCGGACACCTGGCTCGCTATTATCACACCGCGTGCGTCGTTGCCGGCCGGGGTGACTACATGGCTGGAAGGGATACCCCCTGCACCTAGCAGTGTTTGTGCATGCTTGGTTCACCAGCCTCCTGGCGGGATACATCCCGAACTGGAAGGATCTCGAGAAGCTCTTCAATGAAAATTTCGAAGGCACCTACAGTAGGTCAGGTAACTCATGGAACCTTTAGCTCTGCTCCGCGTCCCTCAGGGACATCAAGCAAGTAGGATATGGTCCGATGAGGCCAAGGAGCGCGCACCCGCCAGCTGTAACGCGAACCATGTAACCCTGACTTGACCATATATACAAGGCCAGCAGGAAAGACCTCTAGGACTAGGTTTTCTCACCGACCACCTCCTTCCACCTCTTTGTTGCTAGGCTGAGATCTTGTAACACAAGAAACAAAGCTCCTCGGCGATCTCCTTGATCATCGGCAAGCAATTGAGCAATCCAAATATCAAAGGCATGAGTAGGGTCTTACCTCCTCTCGGAGGGCCCAAACCTGGGTAAAATCCCTGTTCTGTGCCTTACAATCTCGATTTGCCGTCGCACGTTCCATCGAACAAATATGTCGTCGCTCGATGGCACTACCGGTACAAAACACAGAAAATTGACGAGCCAAGTAGGGGTTGAGCGTGCAGATCTAGCTAATCGGTTCAAGGTGGCTTCCTTAACCAAGATCGACAGCTTTGCGGTGAGCCGGGATCTCACCCTCAGTACCCTAGCGCCTACCCTCCGCTTCGCCTCCTCGCCACCCCTTTCACTAATGGTCAGGCTTTCCGCTTCGGGGTCTAGACTTGTCGCCGACAACTCTGGCGAGTTACGTGCCAGAGACTTAGGCCTACGCCACGCGACCACACCCAAGCCGCCTCCCTTGCCCTTTGCAGGTCAGAACTCCTGCCCTGCAAATGCGATGAGCTCTCAGCCACGCATCTCAAGCCTCGATCCATGCGGCGGCGAACCATGACATCCTGGCGACCTCCATCACGGAGTAAAATTCTGGAGGCGTGCTGCTTGAGATGATGTGCCTTTGCCTTTCGGCCAAGCGGGAGGAGTTCGAACGCTAGAAGAACGACCTCGTCACGCCGCGCAGCGAATGCATCCAAGAGTTGCGCTATCGCGCCCGCGGGGTGAACGATGAGTTCGGCCTCCCAAAGAAGGGGTCCTCGTGATCCCTTCTAGGGTCCAGAACCTCGTCGCGACCACTATGGTGGCTAACACGATCGAGATCCCAGAGGGCGCCCCAGGACATGACATGCTCCAGCAAATTCGGGTACAGCTCAAGGACGCTGCCGCTCAGCGTGCATCGATCTCAGAAGCGTGGGCACAATTGGTAACGACAAGCTCCAAGACAAAGCGCCCAAAGGGCTCCCAGGCCTTTGGCTTCGCCGTCCACCGCACGGAGGTCTCGCCTAAGTCCAAATCGAACTAACCTGGCGAGACGCAAAAGCTCGACCTCATTCTGCTACCCGAGATCAAGAAGAAGCACGCGGGTCGCTGCCCCCCTGACCGGGACAACAAGCTTCCTCAAGGCAGGAGGATTAACATCGGTTGGCTTGGGAGCGCAAGGGCAATGATCTTCTTCCTCAAGATCGGGACGCAACCTACTTAGGACCGAAGGCCTTCAACCCTCGCATCTGAAATGCCAAATTCTCTTCGCGTTTTTCGGTGTATGCTATAGAAACCTGACCGGACACCTGGCTCGCTGATTATCACACTGCGTGCGTCGCCGCCTCCCCGGGTGACTACATGGCTGCAAGGCACCCCCTACACCTGTCAGAGTCTGCGTTTGCTTGGTTCACGAGCTTCTCGTCGGGATGCATTCAGAACTGGAAGGACCTCTAGAAGCTCTTTGATGAAAACTTCCAGGGCACCCACAATAGACCATGGAACTCATAGGTCCTTCAGCTCTGCTCCGCGTCTAGTGCGTGGGCGAGACCTGCAGAGACTACACCAAATGCTATACTCGAGTCAAGAACTCGCTCGTTGAGGTACACGATGCAGATGTTGTCTCCACTTTTTGCACTGGCCTCAGATGCTCGGGATTAACTCACAAGATTGGACGCAAGTCCCCCCGGACAGTGCGGTCACTCTTCAACGTAGCCAACAAGCACTTTACCAGGGAAGAGGCGGTCCTCAACAAGCAAAGGTACGACAAAGGTAACGAGGGAGAAGTTCCGGAGTCCACCAAGGCAAGGACTCTGAGGGGTCACCTCGAGCCAGGGCGCACCTGAGCCATTGAGGAAGAACAACTATCGCAAGCGCAGGAACAAGGATGAGGGCAACCCAGTCGCTGCTCCTGAGCCCGCGCTGGTGCGCCGCCCTCCTGCGTCCCCATAACCATTGACGAGATTATGGACAAGCCCTGCGTCTTCCACGGGCATCACAATGTTGAAGTGTATATGTGGATTGCCTAGCCCTTTGCATCAGTTCATACTTTTGGTTGCATTGGCTAGGTTAACATAACAGACAAGACCGGGAATTGTACCTTCTGCAACAAGACGGTGGAGTTAACATAGATTCATCACAAAATGCTTTCAACACATATTATACTTTTTTATATTTCATATCATATTTTCATTAAAAGTACTGGTTATAGTTTTGTTCTTTATTTTTGTTGTACGTGCCTACATGCACGCCTTTGTATTATGCACATGGCGCTAAGATAACACAAATGATCAGCTTCACAAAGATTTACAATAAGCTCAATGTACCCGCCAACGGAGAGGCCAAGAGAAGAGAAAAAAAAGAAACATGACCATCCTCAGCAAATGGCATACAACCAGGTGAGAAGACGCCACCAAGTATAGACCGCCTTGTCTGTCCTCCAGCCATGAATGGCGAGGAGGCGAGACTCAATGCCTCAAGGTCATGTCACAACCATTGGTTGACGCATCCATAGCACAACAATGACTCTCTGACTGCTTGGGTCAATTTACCGCCCACCTATGGGCCTAAGAGGAGTTGGCGAGTGGATGGTAGGGCCCGGCTGAAACAGATGAAGACGCATAGTTTAGGAAGGGCTTGCAACAATGCACATTGCGCCTCGAAGGCCCACGCCAGAGTGATGTGTTGCCGTCAAGACTCGTCGATGAGACTGGGAGGCCAACATCTCCATGGGCAACCTAAGGTAGCGCCTGATCCGACGAACTAGACCTAGGGGCTAGGGTTTTCTTCATTGCTGGAGGATGGAAAGCCTGGTCAGGACCATGATAACGCCTCCATGGAGGTAACAGCACCTGCAGACGTCACCATGGTCCGCAACGGCCATCGGCAGAAGGGGATTTTGCCCCTGCCCCACGACAGCTGTAGTAGGGCCAGACCTGAGATGGGAAGCAGGTGGGCAGAGAGGACCACCGCCGCAGAGAGGGAAGCTGCTCATCATCGCATTTAATAAAGGGCAGCATGGGCGAACGTAGTGCCAAGGCCGCCAGTGGGGCCACCATGACTTGCCAGCCATTGTTGGAAACATGCCGGGGGGTGGCCGATAAGATTATGCCTTATCTTCACTATTTATCTTTTGGACCGATTTACCTCTCTGACAGGCGATTTATCAGGAATCTATCGATAAATCAGACCTATTCATAGCACTATGATTGCAAAAACTATGTTTATTTATGTTTTATGGACCTTCTTACGCAATATGTACTACTGTCCTATTTTGTTTGTCATTATACGTGGATTCAAAGGCTAGGAATCAAGGTAACACTTCTATCAAATAATGTTTTGGTGTTGAATATAGCGTATTTTAGTGTTGGGAATCTGAGATTTGCAAAAAATATCCGATTAATAGTCGACCGATTAAATCGATTAATCGGCCGATTTTCGATTAATCTCTACTCCCTAGCTGACCGAGACGATAACGATAAGCGATATCCTCAACATTGGTTTGGACTTTTGAGAATCTCATCGCAAAAATAACAAATTTGGCTTGTCAAAGAAACTTTCAAAAAGTGAACTGTGTAGACCGGATTTTGTTCTTCTACACGAGCTCCTCAAATGTCCAAAGAGCTTTGCAAGTTTCATGCACCTAGAAAGTTCTCTCAAGTTATGTATAAAATTTTGAGATTTTTTTTGCTAATTGTTTCAATTTTACTGTTCACATGGAGCATACAAGACTTGGCACCGTTTTGAATTATTGATGCCAAGCTAACATTATATTATGAGTAACATCTACGGAAGTGATAAAATAACCCTTTTTTTCAAAATGAAATAAATATTCCCTTTAATTATTGTTGCTGCTACACTCACAGCCATGCAACATAATATGATCGCCAAACTCTTAGTGAAATCACAACCCTCCGGAGCCAGTTTTGATCTATCAATTCAACACCCATCGTGGGCCTAGTTTTGGGCTCTCCACATCATGAATTCATGACACTGGGGGGAGGCGGGGCTGCATCTACGTATGAGGGAGAAAATTTCATGAGATCTCCTTCGTACCCACTCTCATGGCCCCTGATCGTATCCCCTCCTGGCGCTTCTCCTTGCCGTTGGGCGATGGTCAGATGCGTCGTGAGTTCATTGTGTGGGACCCCTTCACCCGCGACGAGCACTGTGTTGCCGTTCCCGCGTCGTTCGATACACCGGAGACCAAGATCAACGGGGCGGTGCTTTGGGCTGCGAAGACATCCAACACTTCCACATGGTCTTTGTAGCAACAGTGCCGGTACTAAAACTGGTAGACCTCGGGTAGGGGGTCCCGAGCTGTGGATCTCGGATCTATGGGTAAACAAGAGACGAAGGCAAGCTTCAAAATATTGTATATTTGGTTCATATCGTTTTGGCTTCGACATATCGGATGTCGGATATCAGGTGATATATCAGACGAAATGTAGATATATCGGAGAAAACATGTCTAGTTTTTTCATTATTCGTGTTCAAAACATGTATTTTTAGTAAAACAAAATGTATGATGTCAATGCCTTGACATAACACATTTAGATTCCTAATTTATTAACTTGTTGATTAAGAAAGTATTAAGGAAAGATTCACAAAATCATTACTCTATGATTAAAAACAATACGATATAATGCATTTGTACGAAACATTGTGCATGGCTTCGATAATATATGATGAAGTTGTAAATACACAATCTTATTCCACTGTTCTCTAATAAAGAACTGTTGTCATCTACGTATCTTTCTATATCCATATCAGGTTAGATATCGTCCATATCGATCGATAATTATGTTTGAAAATGATATGTTTTTTTATATCGGTAGAGCCCCAGAAGTGATATATCGACCTATATATCGGTCGTATCGGCCTACATTTAAAAGCTTGGACGAAGGGGACAATATTTACCCAGGTTTGGGCCCTCTCGAAGATGTAATACCCTATGTCCTGTTTTGATTGTATTGATGATGATGTATAGAGTACAAGCTTGATCTACCTCGAGATCATAAGTTGTGCTCTAACCCTAAGGTTAGATGGTTGTAATTGTGACCGTGATATCTACAAACTAAACCCCTCAGTTCATATAGACACTGGGGTACCTACACTGGGGTATCTAGAGTTACACATGGTCGGTTGCCAACCTAGGGATACACACGCCGGCGACCAACGCAGGCCTTGGAGTATACGTCAAGTCCTCGACGAAGTCCACCTAGATCACGCCGAAGTGCGAGGCCTTCGGACTCTTTCCTTATAAAACGGTGGGCCGTAAGCTTGGCCCATGGACTGTGGGTCAACTAGGTTGGTACCCCCTAGTCCGGGACACCATCAAACAGGTAACATGGACAAGCAGTGTTCGCCTGCTTTTACTCGTCGAAGACTGTGTGGGGTAACACCATCTCAACTCTGATTCCATTCGGGTCTAGCCGGGAGTGCAAGGTTTTTATGAGCTTATTTGGCACAGAAATTTCTATGATGCCTGCTGTGTTGGTTGGGGACTCCCTTTACTGGACTCTCAGTCGTTGTTGTTCATCAAGTATCCTTGAATTTGATCTTGAGAAGCAGAGACTAGCTGTGATACGGGAGCCCAAGGCTGTGTCTGAATATGATAACTTCACGGTTATAAGGCAGATAGTGGTCGGCTAGGTTTGTTCTGTGTATCAAAATTCACCGCACAACTATGGGAGAGATACCGATTGCGATGGTGTTGCTTCACGGTGCCTATGAAGAGCCATTGAACTGGACAAAGTACTTCACACCGCACAACTGTGGGAGAGAGACCGATTGAGATGGTGTTGCTTCATGGTGCCTGGGAAGAGCCATTGAACTAGACAAACTACTTCACCTGAGTCCTCCCCTGATTCCAAAGGAGGATGACAGGATAAGAATACTAGGGTTTGCTGAGGAAAATAATATGGTGTTCATGGGGACATGGACGGGCCTCTTTGTGGTCCAGCTTCAACCATTGCGGTTCAAAAGACTATCTAGAAGCAAAACCACATCTCATTGTCATCCATTAGAAAACGTCTATACTGCAGGTAATAGCATACATTACAATGTGGGTATAATGGAAACAAGTTATTTTTTGATAACTTGTTGTCGGAAAATGTTGTTCACATCCTTTGGCAGTAAGCTAACAATCTTTAGTAGTGTCCTACGAATTATTTATTTCGCTGAATGATGATCTCTTCAACATAGAGATATTATTTTGTGCCGTATTGTGTTTGATGCTTCAGTGGAGATGTGATTCTTTTGGCAAGGTGCTAGGCAATTGGTTGGGGAGAGGTTGTGGACAAGGAAGGATGGGCACGAGGAAAATACTTCCAGATTAGGGCGAGGGTTCCTCTGTTTGAACCATTGGCAAGAGGCATCTTTCTTAGGGCTTCACAGGAAGACAAACAGGGAACATGGTATGAGTTTCGGTAGAGAAAGGTGTAACAGCTCCCGGGTCCCCCCTACACCCTCATGAACAGTAAATTTGTGAACAATTGAAAAAAAATCAAAAAAATATGAAACTTTCAGGGATCAAAGATGATCAAAGTTTTGATGTTCTTGCAAACTTTCAGCTACAAATAACATTCTTGGAGTCCTCACCCCAAAAAATAAACAAAATCACTGCTCAAAAGTGCACTTAAACTTTGAACAATGGTTTTGTTTTTTTAGGTGAGGGGCTGAGGGCTCCATCAATCTTATTTGTAGCTGAAACTTTGCAAGATCATCAAAAGTTTGATCATGTTTTATGTTCCAAAGTTTCAATTTTGTACTCAATTGATGAGCTCACCCAGCTCGACCATCACCGAAAGTCGAAATAGGAGTGAGAGAGTGTCCACCATATGTACATCCACCTAAGAGATGAGAGTTGTGATCGACTTTTGACGTTAATGGTCGATCTGGGCGAGTTCATCACGTGATACATTGGTAATGCACAATGAATAGAATAGAAGTACTCTTTGATGTTTGATTCTTATATTAATTTTCATCATGTGTTGAAAAGGTGCTAACACGGATTGATCTCACGGTTATGGCTTCCTACAATGACTCAACTTCTGGTAGGGTCGACTTCGCGGTCAAGGAGGAGCACCCCAGTGAGGACCCTGTGGATGAGCTCGTTAAGGTGCACCCCCAACTCATCCTACTAAAGCATTTTCAGGATCTATCCAAGAAGAATCCACCTACTAAGGAGAGCGAGGGCCCACCACGTAAGGAGAGCGTTCGCCCGCCACTCAACATCATTCTAGACGACACTTGCTCCTCCAATGTGAGGTATATGCCCACCTCCTCGGACTCCACAATCACTGGCTTCAGTGACTATGGCTCGGAGTAGAGCTCCATGATGGATATATGCCCTAGAGGCAATAATAAAATGGTTATTATTATATTTCCTTAATCATGATAAAGGTTTATTATTCATGCTAGAATTGTATTGACCGGAAACTTAAATACATGTGTGGATACACAAACAAATACCGTGTCCCTAGTGAGCCTCTACTAGACTAGCTCGTTGATCAAAAGATGGTTAAGGTTTCCTAACCATAGACATGAGTTGTCATTTGATAACGGGATCACATCATTAGGAGAATGACGTGATGGACAAGACCCATCCGTTAGCTTAGCATATGATCATTTAGTTTATTGCTATTGCTTTCTTAATGTTAAATACATATTCCTTCGACTATGAGATCATGCAACTCCCGGATACCGGAGGAATACCTTGTGTGCTATCAAACGTCACAACGTAACTGGGTGATCATAAAGATGCTCTACAGGTATCTCCGAAGGTGTCTGTTGAGTTGGCATGGATCGAGATTAGGATTTGTCACTCCATGTATCGGAGAGGTATCTCTGGGCCCTCTCGGTAATACACATCATAATAAGCTTGCAAGCAAAATGACTAAGGGGTTAGTTACGAGATGATGTATTACGGATCGAGTAAAGAGACTTGCTGGTAACGAGATTGAACTAGGTATGAAGATACCGACGATCGAATCTCGGGCAAGTAACATACCGATAGACAAAGGGAATTATGTATGTTGTCATAAGGTTCGACCGATAAAGATATTCGTAGAATATGTAGGAACCAATATGGGCATCCAGGTTACTCTATTGGTTATTGACCAGAGAGGTGTCTCGGTCATGTCCACATAGTTCTCGAACCCGTAGGGTCCACACGCTTAACGTTCGTTGATGATATAGTATTATATGAGTTATGTGATTTGGTGACCGAATGTTGTTCGGAGTCCCGGATGAGATCACGTACATGACGAAGAGCTCAGGAATAGTCCGGAGGTAAAGATTGATATATAGGACGATACTATTTGGACACCGTAAGAGTTTCGGGAGGTACCAGGTAGTAATCGGATCACCGGAAGGGGTTCCGGGAAGCCCCGGGAGGTATATGGGCCATATGGGCCAAGTAAGAGGAGCACACCTGCCCACAAGGGGTTGGCGCGCCCCTCCTATGGCAGCCGGCCAAGGGGAGAAAAGGAAGGAGGGGGATTCGGCCTCCCCCTGCCTTCCTCTCCTTCCCCTTCCTTTCCCCCTCCGGCAAATATAGTAAGGGGGGGGGGGGGGGGCTAAGGGCAGGAGCCCAAGGAGGATTCAGCCTCCTTGGGGGCGCCTCCTGGCTGCCTCCCCTCTCCCCCACCTATATATATGAGGGAGGGGGCGCCACACAAACACACGACAATCTCTTAGCCGTGTGCGGCGCCCCTCTCCACAGTTTCGTCCCTCGGTCATATTTTTGGAGTGTTTAGGCGAAGCCCTGCGGAGATAGCATCACCACCACCGTCACCACACCGTCGTGCTGCCGGAACTCATCCACTACTTTGCCGTCTTGCTGGATCAAGAAGGCGAGGACGTCACCGAGCTGAACGTGTGCTGAACGCGGAGGCGCCGTACGTTCGGTACTCGATCGGTTGGATCGTGAAGAAGTTCGACTACATCAACCGCGTTGATAAACGCTTCCGCTTACAGTCTACGAGGGTACGTAGACACACTCTCCCCTCTCGTTGCTATGCATCTCCATGGATAGATCTTGCGTGTGCGTAGAATTTTTTTTTGTTTTCCATGCAACGTTTCCCAACAGTGGCATCCGAGCCAGGTCTATGCGTAGATGATATGCACGCGTAGAACACAAAGAGTTGTGGGCGGTGATGATCATACTTCTTACCACCAACGTCTTATTTTGATTCGACGGTATTGTGGGATGAAGCGGCCCGGACCAACCTTACATGTCCACGCACATGAGACCTGTTCCACCGACTGACATGCAACTTGTTTTGCATAAAGATGGCTGGCGGGTGTCTGTTTCTCCTACTTTAGTTGAATCAAATTTGACTACGGCCGGTCCTTGAAGAAGGTTAAAACAACAAACTTGATAAATCACCGTTGTGGTTTTTACGTAGTTAAGAACTGTTCTTACTAGAAGCCCGTAGCAGCCACGTAAAACTTGCAATAACAAAGTAGAGGACGTCTAACTTGTTTTTGCAGGGCATGTTGTGATGTGATATGGTCAAGACATGATGTGATATACGTTGTTGTATGAGATGATCATGTTTTGTAATATCAACAACTGGCAGGAGCCTTAGGGTTGTCTCTTTATTATTGTATGAAATGCAAACGCCATGTAATTGCTTTACTTTATCGCTATGCGTTAGCAATAGTTGTAGAAGCAATAGTTGGCGGGACGACCCCGACGCAACGATGGAGATCAAGGTTTCGAGCCGGTGATGATGGAGATCATGAAAATGCTTTGGAGATGGACATCAAAAGCACAAGATGATGATGGCCATATCATGTCACATATTTTGCTTAGTACGGCGGTAGCATTATAAGATGATCCCTTCACTAAATTTCAAGATAAAAGTGTTCTCCCCGAGTATGCACCATTGCCAAAGTTCGTCGTTTCGAAGCACCTCGTGATGATCGGGTGTGATAGACTCTACGTTCACATACAACGGATGTAAGACAATTTTGCACATGCAGAATACTTGGGTTAAACTTGACGAGCCTAGCATGTACAGACATGGTCTCGGAACACTAGAGACCGAAAGGTCGAACGTGAGTCATATAGTAGATATGATCAACATAGAGATGTTCACCATTGGTGACTACCCCATCTCTCGTGATGATCGGACATGGGTTAGTTGATTTGGATCATGTATCACTTAAATAACTTGAGGGATGTTAATTTAAGTGGGAGTTCATTAGTAATTTGATTAATTGAACTTAAATTTATCATGAACTTAGTCTTAATAGTTTTTGCATATCTATGTTGTAGATCAATAACTCGCAATATAGCTCCCCTATTTATTTGATATGTTCCTAGAGAAAACTAAGTTGAAAGATGATAGTAGCAATGATGCGGACTGGGTTCGTGATCTGAGGATTATCCTCATTGCTGCAGAGAAGAATTATTTCCTTGATGCACCGCTAGGTGACAGACCTATTGCAGGAGCAGATGCAGACGTTATGAACGTTTGGCAAGCTCGATATGATGACTACTTAATAGTTTAGTGCGCCATGCTTTACGGCTTAGAACCGGGACTTCAAAAACGTTTTGAACGCCACGGAGCATATGAGATGTTCCAAGAGCTGAAATTGGTATTTCAGACTTATGCCCGTGTTGAGAGGTATGAGACCTCTGACAAGTACTTTGCCTACAAAATGGAGAAGAATAGCTCAACGAGTGAGCATGTGTTCAGAATGTCTGAGTACTACAATCGCTTGAATCAAGTGGGAGTTAATCTTCCAGATAAGATAGTGATTGACAGAGTTCTCTAGTCACTATCACCAAGCTACTAGAACTTTGTGATGCTCTTCGCGAATGATTCCCGAGCTCTTCGCGATGCTGAAATCGGCGAAGGTAGAAATCAAGAAAGAGCATCAAGTGTTGATGGTTAACAAGACCACTAGTTTCAAGAAAAAAGGGCAAGGGAAAGAAAGGGAACTTCAAGAAGAATGGCAAGCAAGTTGCCACTCCCGTGAAGAAGCCCAAAGCTGGACCTAAGCCTGAAACTAAGTGCTTCTACTTCAAAGGGAATGGTCACTACAAGCGGAACTGCCCCAAATACTTGGCGGATAAGAAGGATGGCAAAGTGAACAAATGTATATTTGATATACATGTTATTTATGTGTACCTTACTAGTATTCGTAGTAGCCCCTAGCACTGGTACATCGAGGTGCTATACAAACGGTTTTTAACCCCTTTCCGCGACGGCATTTGGAACCGTCGCCAAGTGAGTATGGGCGATAGGGGGGTCCTTCCCACACGATCCAGAAACCGTCGGGGATAGGGAGCCTTGATACATGCAGTTGTCCCTATATAACCGGTTCCGATATCTCGAATATCCCAAACGCTTCATCCTTGCTACTCGTTTGTGCTCGCATTGCCATCGCAGTCGGAGTTTTGTGGTTTTACCTAAAACCAGGCAGATTCCAGGGACGGGAGTTTTCCAGGCACGTACCAAACTGGCTCTACGTTTACGATGCCTGGCACATCATAAACAGTTCATGATTATAAACCGTGTACGATAGGTAGACAATCACACACATTTAGTTTTCCCGCACCGTATGTGATAGTGTCTGACATCACACACGTTTTGCAAATGGCAACTGTGTGCATTGTTACACACGTTTCCTCTCCGTGAACCATGCCGGATTATGATGTATATCGCACACGCTGTGCTTTATTGACCGTGTGCGCCGTAATGACCCGCACACCGTAATTTCGCCCTAATTTAATTGCTGCTATTTAAAATTGTACCTAATTTGAACTTCAAAGTAGGCTATAGCTTTATTCATATCCATCAGGTTCAAACAACCAATGCATTATTCGATTCACAGGTACATATGTTTAAGAATTACATAAGCACCAAATAAAGAATGATGAACCAGGGTTCTATACTTGTACTATTACAGATGGTAAAGAAAGGGGCGACAGACATTCTGGTTGCTGAACAAGGTGAAGCGGAATGGCCCTATTGTGCTCTCCTGGATGCAGAAGGCACGCACGACTCTAGTCCAACCCCTTGTGATGGCCGGCCGCCAATCATGTAGTTTGAGAGGTAATCTTGAGTAAACTGCTTCAGGATCCACTGTAAGAGAAAAAAGATTCAGACATTGTCATCTAACACAACTCATTACGGGCAGTAAAAAGAAGGCTACAGGGTTCTTACTTACATCCTGCAGTTCACTGTTGTCTTGCATAAAGTGTAAACAAATAGTTCGATTGACATCTTTGGACCCATTTTAGTAACAATCTTTATCAGTTTCCTCACTTGATGTTCATTCATGAATATCTCATTGCCTCATACGCAGAAAGGGTCGAAGTGTGGATCTTTGGCAATGACATATGTACCTAAAAGCACCAAGTTAATATTAGAAGCTAAACAACAATTACAAAATGATGTAGTACAACACTCCCTCCATCCCATTATATAAGATTTTATTACATGTATATCTAGACATCATCAGAACATTAAGGTAACACTCTTCCTTGTTGCTATGTAGCCTGGGATTGCATATTTAGTCATTCAGTACAATGCATGTTGCTATGTAGCCTCAGATATATTAAATATGGCCCTAGTTAACCTACTGATAAATGGGTTACAGATATATTCAGTGAAATGTCCGATTCGACGATTAATCCCTTATCAGCCCCCAGGCTATATGGTACCAGCTATCGATATCCTGAATAGTGAGTACATATAAGCAATGCGATGAAACTAACATCGATGGAAAACAACACTGTTCTCAATATTGTCCTGTATGAGTACATATAAAGGCATGTTAAGCACAACAGGCTAAACATCAACCAAATATATCTATGTAGACAACATAATCTACAAATGATAGCTTCAGTGTGCAGGCTTAAGCACGCTAGTTAAGCAAAACAAGAAGTGAAAATGTGTGTTAACTGCATCAGGCATAACATTTAAAAACAAGCAAATAGTCATTCAAACTGGTATTGTGCAGGTCTAAAGTACACTAGTTATTGTTAAAAAAATGAAAAGGCATGTTAACTGCAATATCCTTAACAGCAACCAAATATCGTAATTCATAGTGGTATTGTTGAAACTGTTATTGATGAAATTGAACTGCACGGCAAATAGTTGCACATATAGAACATTACATTGTGAAGAACTGAAATAAACAAGGCATAAGGCAATATATATATATATATATATATATATATATATATATATATATATATATATATATATATATATATACACCAGCAATTTTAAAAGTTAACGGACTAAAACCCTTAGTGGATATATATATACTCCAGCATTTTTTGGCCGTTTCTGGTCGATCCCCTAAACTTAACGTTGTAAACTTCAATTTGATCAAGTTCAAAGCAGGTTCAACCAAAAGTAGCATGCATAAAAACCTAAACATAGATAGTTTTGTATAACCGAACATAAAACATAAATTTAAACTAAGCTAAACTACTTTCGGTCGAAGTGGAGGTCGAGCCAATCCTTCCTCGTCAGGTACGGTGTGCCGCGAGCCGGGTCCGGGCCGGTGCCGTCATCGGGGTCGTTGGGGAAGACACTCCTCCACTCGTCGACGTCGATCTCCTCGTCCTCAACGCCCACCTCGATGCCCTCCACGCCGCCGTCCTCGCCGCCTTTGACCTCGTCATCGGAGGAGAGCACGATAACCTCGCCGCCCTCCGCGCCGGCAAAGATCACCCGCTCCGCCTCCACGAGCTCCGGGTGCTGCCGGCGGAGCTCTTGCATGTAGGCCTCGTCGGCGGCCTCGGCCTCGAGGCGCTCCCACGCCTTGTGGTCCTCCCGCGCCATAGCCGAGCTCACCACCCTGGCTCTGGTGGAACGAGGTCGACCGGACGTGTGCCAAAGGGGAAATTGAGCCTAGCCGCCACGCCGTGGTAGCGGACCTGCCAGCAGTCGTACTCCATGGCCGCGAGCTCGGCCGTGTGGAAGCTACCGAGCCACCGGCGGGTGTGGGTCTCCCGATCCGTAATCTCGGCGACCCACGTCCCCCACCACCGCTGCCGGACCCCAAGGTAGGACCTCGTCGTCTGCCGGGCCCGAGGAAGGACGGGGATGTCCTCGAACCAGCGTAAGGGCGCGGCGGCGGGCGGATCGGGCGACCGGTGACGGCGGATCGATAAAGAGCCCGCGGAGGACGACGGGGACACCTCGGCGGCCACCTCGCCGGCGTCGGGCGAAGAGGCCGCGATAAACCTCTTTTTGGCCATTGGCTCCTCGAGCTCCCCGGCACACATGCAGAGGTTGAGGATGGAGGCAGCGGCGGTGACCTACAATTGGTTTCGAGTGAGGGAGGGGTGTATTTTTGAGATTGTGAGGGATGCGTAGGCGGGAGTAAAATGCCGGGGCAACTGAAAATTTAAATCAAGGGCGAGCAGATATTTTTGAGATTGCGAGGGATGCAGAGGCGGGAGTAAAATGCCGGGGCTACTGAAAATTTGAATCAAGGGACTGAAGCAGAGCGGGAGTAACAGACATCGCACACGGTCCGCACATACTAATCATGTGCTATCAAACATTAAAACCTTCCAGGCGGTAGATATTTTCGAGATTACGAGGCAGTGGATATTTTCGAGACCGGGAGGCAAGCCTCGTGGAGCCCAATCTACTGTGCTGATGTGAGGGACTGCAGGGCACGGGCGTGGCACACGGGTAGTCTGACCGAACCGTGTTTGTTGCGTACCCAATCGCAGACAGTTTCTACATCCAACTCGTGTGCTGTTTATAAATTTGGCAAAAAGAATAACGCGGGAGAGGGTCAGAACACGAACACACTTGCATGTGGACAAATTTATGTATGAAAAGGGTGGTTAGATGTTCGAATACCCAATGCATAACTGAAAGTGCAACTAATCGCCGGGTGGTTTTGGTAATTCATAACAACATATAGCTCATTGAACTAATATCCTTTCAAGTGAAATATTTCAGATAGTTCAATGATTGGCATGGCATGGACTGGAGATGTGGACCCCTCAAAATGCTAAGGACAAAGATTGGCAAAAGCTCAAGACTCTTCATTTCTATTTTAGTGATCCAAGATCACATTGAGTCTATAGGAAAAGCCAATACTATTAAAAGGGGATGAGGTGTTGCATAATGGTCTACTTGCTCAACATGCTTAGTGATATGCTCCAAAGCCCTCAACCACTTTCTCATTTCCTCATATGTCCTAAACCTAAAGTCAAACTCGGCCCCACCGATTTGATCTATCCGGCGCCACCGAGTTTCCTTGACATAGCCACTGCCAGAAACCCTAATCAATTCGGTCTCACCGATTGGGCTTTCGGTCTCACCGAGATGGCAATGCAAACTCTCGGTTTCCCTTCGTAACATTTTGGCCTTACCGAAATGAGCGATCGGTCCCACCGAGTTCGCAATGCAAACTCTCTGTTTCCCTTTCGTAACGTTTCGGTCTTACCGAAGTGAGCGATCGGTCCCACCGAGTTTGCCTGACCAACTCTGTTTTTAACTCATTGCTGAAATCGGTCCCACCGAGTTCATGCAATCGGTCACACCGAGAAGAGGTCTTGCCCTAACCCTAGCAAATCGGTTCCACCGAGTTGAGTATATTGGTCCCACCGAGATTCCTAACGTTCACATTTTGAATTGAATCGGTCTCACCGAGTTCTTCTATTCGGTCTGACCGAGTTGAGTCAAATGTGTGTAACGGTTGGATTTTGTGTGGAGGCTATATATACCCCTCCACCCCCTTCTCTATTCAAGAGAGAGTCATCAGAACGAGCCTACACTTCCACTACTCATTTTCTGAGAGAGAACCACCTACTCATGTGTTGAGATCAAGACATTCCATTCCTACCACAAGAAACTTGATCTCTAGCCTTCCCCAAGTTGTTTTCCACTCAAATCATCTTTCCACCATAGCCAAATCTGTGAGAGAGAGTTGAGTGTTGGGGAGACTATCATTTGAAGCACAAGAGCAAGGAGTTCATCATCAACACACCATTTATTACCTTTTGGAGAGTGGTGTCTCCTAGATTGGTTAGGTGTCACTTGGGAGCCTCCGACAAGATTGTGGAGTTGAACCAAGGAGTTTGTAAGGGCAACGAGATGGCCTACATCGTGAAGATCTACCCAAGTGAGGCAAGTCCTTCGTGGGCGATGGCCATGGTGGGATAGACAAGGTTGCTTCTTCGTGGACCCTTCGTGGGTGGAGCCCTCTGTGGACTCGCGCAGCCGTTACCCTTCGTGGGTTGAAGTCTCCATCAACGTGGACGTACGATAGCACCATCTATAGGAACCACGCCAAAAATCTCCGTGTCTACAATGCGTTTACCTTCTCCAAACCCTTCGCTTTACCTTCATATGCAATGTTTTACTTTCCGCTGCTACACTCTTAGACTTGCATATGTAGGTTGATTGCTTGACTTGTGCTAAGTTGCTAAAATCTGCCAAGACATAAAATTGGGAAAAGGCTAGATTTTTATTTGGTCAAGTAGTCTAATCACCCCCCCTCTAGAGATACTTCCGATCCTATAAGTGGTATCAGAGCTTTGGTCTCCATTTACCCTTGATTTCCATAGCTTTGGTGATCATAGCCTTGGTTTCACAACCTAGGAGAGTATGGTGTCTAGCGAGGGAAATTACCACCGTAGAGGTCCTTACTTTGATGGTACTAATTTTGCTAGTTGGAAGCATAAGATGAAAATGCATATTCTTGGACATAACCCCTCCGTTTGGGCTATTGTGTGTGTTGGTTTGCAAGGTGAATTCTTTGAAGATGGAAGAGAACCGAATCGTGAAGCAACCGCAGAAGAATCGAAGATGTTGCAATACAATGCTCAAGCTTGCGATATCCTCTTCAATGGATTGTGCCCCGAAGAATTCAACAAAATCAGCCGCCTTGAGAATGCAAAGGAAATTTGGGATACTTTGGTTGATATGCACGAAGGTACCGAGTCCGTCAAGGAATCCAAATTGGATGTGCTTCAAAGTCAACTTGACAAGTTCAGAATGAAGGATGGTGAAGGAGTCGCTGAAATGTATTCTAGGCTTGCTCTCATCACAAATGAGATTGCCGGCTTAGGAAGTGAAGAGATGACCGACGGATTCATCATCAAGAAAATTCTAAGAGCTTTGGATGGAAAATATGATACCGTGTGCACCTTGATCCAAATGATGCCCAATTACAAAGATCTCAAGCCAACGGAAGTCATTGGTAGAATTGTTGCTCATGAGATGTCACTTAAGGATAAGGAAGAGCTTCACAACAAGTCTAGTGGTGCTTACAAAGCTTCATGTGATGCCCCTACAACATCAAGTGAGAAACAAGCCTTCAATGAAGAATTGAGCCTAATGGTGAAGAACTTCAACAAGTTCTACAAGAGTAGAAGCAAAGAGAGAAGTTCCAGGTCAAGGTCCTACTATGACAAGAGATCTTCTAGTCGTGAACAAAATTGCTACAATTGTGGAAGACCCAGACACTACTGCAATGAGTGTACGGCTCCCTACAAAAGAAGAGAAGACTCACCTAAAAGGAGGAGTAAAAGAGATGAATCACCTCCAAGAGAGAGGAGTAGAGATGATCGTTATGAACGAAGACCTTCTCGTAGAAGCAATGATTTGGAAAGGAAGGACAAGTCATCAAAGAGCTACACAAGACGAAGACATCAAGCTCATGTTGGTGAATGGGTATCCGGTTCCTACTCTGGACACTACTCCGAGAGAAGTTATCACCCGACTCCGAACATACTCAAGATGAAGGTGTTGCCGGTCTTGCACTTGTGTCATCCAACTCCTACGACATATTTGACTCACCAAATGAAGGGATTGGAAGATGCTTCATGGCTAAAGGCCCCAAGGTATCACACCCCGAGTATGTTGATTTCAATAGTGATGAAGATGATTTGCTAGGTGATGATGATTTACTTGTTGACAACTCTAGTGATGAAAACTATGATGAAATTGCTATTAATCATGCTAATCAAGATGAAACGAATGACAATGATAAGAAGGAGATTGAGCGTCTAACTAAAGAACTAAGCACTCTTAAGTTAGCTCATGAAACTACCTTAGAAGATCATCGAGAGCTTTTAAAGACTCATGAGAAGCTACGCTTTGAAAAGCTCAATCTAGAGCAAGAGCATGGGTTCTTAAAAGCAATCAATGATGATCTTCGTAAGAAAAGTTCTTCTTACATTACCAAGTGTTTACTCTTGTCTACTTACATGCCACAAGTAAAATCTAGCAACAAGAGCAAGAAAGATTCTTCTTCTAGTAGTAACAGTAATCATGTTAAATCCAATATTGTTGCTTCTAGTAGTTCTCTTAATTCCACTAATGATTCTCTTAGCCAAGTTACACTTGAGCAAGAAAATAGCTTGTTGAAGGGAATTATAGAGAAAGGTGTTTACAAGAGTCTTGCCGGAAGTAAGCAATTTGAGGAAATTGTACGCAAGCAAGGAAGGCACCGGAAGAATCAAGGTGTTGGTTTTGAACGCAAGTTCAATGCCAATGGAGTTGAGTGGGAAGAAGATCAATACCCCAAGACAAAGTTTGTTCCTCAACAAGAGAAGTATGATCCCACTTCTTTCGAGGGAACACAAGCTCAAGATGATCTTCCACCACAAGACCACAAGCTAAAAGGCAAGGACAAGCTTCAAGAAGAGATTGATTCATTTGAAGAAGCTCCAAAGGCCTTGGTCAAGTGGGTTCCCAAGACTACATCAAGTTCTACTTCATCAAGTACGACTACAACTCCAAGGATTCCCATCAAGTTGATGTGGATCCCGAAGAAGAAGAACTAGAGAGTTCTTGAGGGTGACTCCACCAACATACTTCACTCATATTCATTTTGGCGAGGACAAGTGCAATCAACTTTCATATCTTGCACTAGTTCAAGGAGTCACAAACCCTCTTGTTGGTAAGACAAGGG
Source organism: Thinopyrum elongatum (assembly GCA_011799875.1). Lineage (NCBI taxonomy): Eukaryota > Viridiplantae > Streptophyta > Magnoliopsida > Poales > Poaceae > Thinopyrum > Thinopyrum elongatum. Next base: position 89,219,771 of record CM022302.1, on the reverse strand, counting down.
ACAAGGTAACCTAATGCTTTCATGGACAACATCATATGTGTATTTCACTCTATGTCTATGGATATCCATGTATGTTCCTTGTGGGACTAACCCATGTAGGTATTGAAAGTGCAACTCACTCTAATGGATTGCTCCAAATGATCTACATCAACATTGAGCATCTACATCTTCAACACATACATGAAGTCATCATCGACAAAACCCAAGGTTAGTGCATCCCTCTTAGGGGGGATATCACATCTAGGGGGAGCTTTGCTCTAAGAATTGAGCTAAAGCGACTCTAATGGTGTGAACACATCAATGCTTTATGTAAAAGTGGTAACCCCACTTGTGCTTAAACGATGAGTATGACCTATGATCGAATGTTCTCATTTGACTCCTATGTCAATATACTCATATATAGATGACCTAGTCATCGCCAATTGCTTGATAGATGCTAGAGTGTTTGTGCATGCTTTGCCACATATTTCATTTGCTATCTTATTGTGTGAGCATGTTGGTTGCATATTTTCTCCATTCGAGGACATCCATTTGAAGCTTTGATTGTTTGGTTTCTTTTCTTTTTGCCAAATGGATGGACAAGAATGCTTAAGTACTCCCTCTAGCTATCTATGCTTTTCTCATCTCAAACTCTATTCATGCTACATCACAAAGTTTGAACAAGTCGAATTTGGACCCTCCGGGTGAGGAGCACTCGGAGCCACCGATCTGTCAAGGGCTTAAACTTCCAAAACCTCTTAATGGCTTTCGGTCTGACCGATTCATTCCTTCCGGTCTCACCGAAATCATTGAGTTGATCTAGGTTTTCACCTCGGTGCAACCGATTAGAACTATTCGGTCTCACCGAGTTGCGGTAATTGCTTGTGATTCTGCATCTCGGTGCCACCGAGTCATTCCACTCGGTCACACCGACAGTGACTGGGTATATATACCGCGGGTTGAAATTTGGAAATTCCTCTGAACCGCTCGACCGTGCCTGCCCAGCTCTGCCGCCCCCTTGGTCTCCGGATCATCTCCGTCGTCGCCAGTGTCCTCCTGCTGCTGGTCTCCGTCGCCGTCAACGGGAATCTCCACCACCGTTGTCGCCGCAGCGAGTTCGTCACCAAGTTAGGGTACGAACTCGATCTCTTTGTGCTTTCCTTAACTCCGATTCTTGCACAAAGAACAATGCCAAGTTTCTTGCCACGATTGAGATAAATCTATCCACCTAAAACTTCCTCTAGAATAGATTTGATGCAAAAACTTAGGGTTAGGTTTCCGCCGAACTCATCTCGGACCGACCGATCTGAAAATTCCGGTCTCACCGATTTGGCCTAAGCCATTGCACATGTACTACTCGGTCTGACCGAAGTGTACGAATCGGTGTGATCGAGTTTACTTTCTCTGTGAAACCCTAGCATCTCAGAGTCACCGAACTGCATTTTGGTCTGACCGAAACTGTATGTTTAGACTCTGTGTGTGCTTCGGTGTCACCGAGTTTGTCATATCGGTAGCTCCGAAATGCTTTCTGCAGAAAACTAAAGTTAAGTTTTTGACTCAATGCTTTTGCAAAAATAGCTGTGCTTTGTGATGCTCATCTACTCTACCTATACCTATCTATTCACAGGGTCAGTGTCAGAGATGTCAGACAATAGTGATAGTCCGAACAGGTCAGAGGAGCAAGTAAATCTCAGTGAGGGCATTAGTCCCTCCAATAGCAGCTATGATGAAGGTAGCAGAAGTACACCCAGCAATTTGCCTAAGGCTGCTACTAGGCAAAGGAAGAAGAGAACCTCAGATTCCAAAGATGAGGATTTTGTTGTTGAGGAGGAAGTGACCTCCAAGAAGAAAGTACTTAGGAAAGAGTATGCTGCTGCTGCTGCAACCAAGCCAGGGATGAAAGTGAAAGTTCCTGCCAAGAGAGTGCCTATGTCAAAGGCCAGAGCCTCCACTCAAGGAACCATGGAGTTCACTGCTAAACCAAAAGAGGATGAGGCTGCTGCAGGAAAGAAAAGGAAAGAAAGAGTCAAGAAGACTATTGCCAAGGTCATTGGCAAACCATCTATGATGAGAGAGTTAGATGATGAGGAGGAGGAAGAGCCAGCTGCACCACCTCCAAAATCTCAGAAGCTCATGGGAGATGCTATCAAGTCTGGGGCTGCTCCATCTAAACCCAAGACAGCTCCAAATCCATCTGCACCCAAGAGATCCACCAGAAACATCCCAGTTGCAGAGAAGAATAAGGCCCCAGTGCCTGAAGCACAAGAAGATGAAGAACATCAAGTGCTTAGAAAGCTAAAACTCAAGATTCCAGATCATGATGATAATCATCATCCAGTTGCTGAAAATATGAAGTTAAGAAGGGATGCAGGTCTCAGATTCTGGAGACAGACTGATCCATATGCTATAAGGAGAAGAACTGCTGTTGATTATCACTTTCATACTAAGGAACATCAAGATTTCTATGAGACAGTCCTGTTGGATAAGAAGCCAATTGCCAGTGACATGAGATGGGTTGAATGGAAATTCATTGATGACAATGAGGATTACTTCCCAGGAGTTCATGAGAGTTTCAGAATGAACGGTGTTGACAAGTTTGTTGGTCAAAAGTTGACCAAGTGGAATGATGATTGGTGACGCAATTCTATTCAACTGCACATTTCTATCCAGATGGCAAGATTATCTGGATGACAGAAGGCACAAGGTATCAATCATCAATTGCAGAATGGGCCAAGTTGATCAATGCCCCTGAAGAAGCTGAAGATGACACAGATGTGTATGCCAAGCCAAGAAATGATCATAACTCTATGGCTCACATGTACAAGCCAATTCCATATGCTGCTTTGACAACTCACAGATTTGGATCTATCTATTATCTGCTGTCAGGACTTACCACGATAAACACTATAATGAGGCACACTCTGTTGCCCAAGTCAGGAGATCATAGGATGATCCGTGGTTACTCTATCAACCTACTTCATATGTTTGATGTGCTAGAGAAGTTCAAGGTTATGAGTTTAATTGTTGAAACTGTGAAGAGAACTGCTGTAGATCAGAAAAGGTCTTGTGGATATGCCCCTCACATTCAGATGCTAATCAATTCCAAGATGGGGATAGGGACATATCTTCTTGACAAAGAACATCTTCCCTTGAGGCCAGACTTTGAGGACAACGAGGTTGTCATGGATGCAGCACATCCCACTTCAGCAGAGGCTCAAGAGAAGCAAGAGAAAGCAAAGGCTTCAAAGAGTTCAACAATGCCAGATGCTTCAGGTGTCAATCTCAAGACCAAGCAAGATCAGCTCACTTATCTGCTTGAGGCAAGCGTGCGAATAGAGAAAGGACTGGCCACCCTGACTCGAAATCAAGAGATCCTTGAGAGGATCTTTGAGACAAAACTTCATGATTTAGATGTGAAGGTCACCGAGATTCAAACTAGGGTTGAGAAGCTCTAGGAAGAGGTTGAAGAAAGGAATGATAGACCTACCATCGACACTTTTCAACGTGTGCCAAGGGCACATAGGTCTTCAGCAGTGCCAGTAGTCAGTGAAGCGAGGACTACACTTTCAGCACCTGCTGCAACTGCCACTATTGTACCTCCGATCTCAACTCCTCCAGCTCCTTAGACATCAGCAGAAGCGTTTGCAGACGGACTCCTCTCTACGCCATCTACGCACACCAGAGCAACCAGCCAGAAGACCACTTCAGGAGCTCCCTGAGATCGTGCCTAGAGTGCCACATAGCACTATGCATTTTCAAACTTTTTGGTAACTTGTTGCCAAAGGGGGAGAAAGTGTTTAGATCATTAGGCTTCAAGAAAGAGAGCGTTTTGCCTTTTGTTGCCTCTTTACTTGCTACTTGATTGTTTGTTTGCTACTATTTGTGCTTATGTGGGAGATACTGATCATGTGTTTGATCATATTATGCTTTATTGTGTGCTTAAATGATGATATCTATATACTTGTGTATGATCAATCATGTTTCTCTTGGTGATGAGTGCATGCTGTTTTACTCTATCATTTTGAGCGCTCCACCAAGATGTATGTGACATGGAAGAGTGCCCCATGATCCTAATCAATTGTGCATTTAAATTCAAAAGCAAATTTTAAATAATGCACAAATTTAGGGGGAGCTCTTACTTATCACATACTTCCCAAAGCGACGATGTATTTTCTTCATATTATCATTTGTCGAAGCTTTGATCTATATGTTGTCATCAATTACCAAAAAGGGGGAGATTGAAAGTGCAACTAATCCCCGGGTGGTTTTGGTGATTCATAACAACATATAGCTCATTGAACTAATATCATTTCAAGTGAAATATTTCAGATAGTTCAATGATTGGCATGGCATGGACTGGAGATGTGGACCCCTCAAAATGCTAAGGACAAAGATTGGCAAAAGCTCAAGACTCTTCATTTCTATTTTAGTGATCCAAGATCACATTGAATCTATAGGAAAAGCCAATACTATTAAAAGGGGATGAGGTGTTGCATAATGGTATACTTGCTCAAGATGCTTAGTGATATGCTCCAAAGCCCTCAACCACTCTCTCATTTCCTCATATGTCCTAAACCTAAAGTCAAACTCGGCCCCGCCGATTTGATCTATCCGGCGCCATCGAGTTTCCTTGACATAGCCACTACCAGAAACCCTAATCAATTCGGTCTCACCGATTGGGCTTTCGGTCTCACCGAGATGGCAATGCAAACTCTCTATTTCCCTTCGTAATGTTTCGGTCTTACCGAAATGAGCGATCGGTCCCACCGAGTTCGCAATGCAAACTCTCTGTTTCCCTTTCGTAATGTTTCGGTCTTACCGAAGTGAGCGATCGGTCCCACCGAGTTTGCCTGACCAACTTTCTGTTTAACTCATTGCTGAAATCGGTCCCACCGAGTTCATGCAATCGGTCACACCGAGATGAGGTCTTGCCCTAACCCTAGCACATCGGTTCCATCGAGTTGAGTATATCGGTCCCACCGAGATTCCTAACGTTCACATTTTGAATTGAATCGGTCTCACCGAGTTCTTCTATTCGGTCTGACCGAGTTGAGTCAAATGTGTGTAACGGTTGGATTTTGTGTGGAGGCTATATATACCCCTCCACCCCCTTCTCTATTCAAGAGAGAGTCATCAGAACGAGCCTACACTTCCACTACTCATTTTCTGAGAGAGAACCACCTACTCATGTGCTGAGATCAAGACATTCCATTCCTACCACAAGAAACTTGATCTCTAGCCTTCCCCAAGTTGCTTTCCACTCAAATCATCTTTCCACCATAGCCAAATCTGTGAGAGAGAGTTGAGTGTTGGGGAGACTATCATTTGAAGCACAAGAGCAAGGAGTTCATCATCAACACACCATTTATTACCTTTTGGAGAGTGGTGTCTCCTAGATTGGTTAGGTGCCACTTGGGAGCCTCCGACAAGATTGTGGAGTTGAACTAAGGAGTTTGTAAGGGCAAGGAGATTGCCTACTTCGTGAAGATCTACCCGAGTGAGGCAAGTCCTTAGTGGGCGATGGCCATGGTGGGATAGACAAGGTTGCTTCTTCGTGGACCCTTCGTGGGTGGAGCCCTCCGTGGACTCGCGTAGCCGTTACCCTTCGTGGGTTGAAGTCTCCATCAACGTGGACGTACGATAGCACCACCTATCGGAACCACGCCAAAAATCTCCGTGTCTACATTGCGTTTGCCTTCTCCAAACCCTTCGCTTTACCTTCATATGCAATGTTTTACTTTCCACTGCTACACTCTTAGACTTGCATGTGTAGGTTGATTGCTTGACTTGTGTTAAGTTGCTAAAATCTACCAAGGCATAAAATTGGGAAAAGGCTAGATTTTTATTTGGTCAAGTAGTCTAATCACCCCCCCTCTAGACATACTTCCGATCCTACAACAACTTTGATGTGGCACCTGTCGCACAAAAGCACAGTATTGCTAGTCAGCCACCCCCTATGAACCCCACTTCGTGTCAGTGGTAAGGGAATCCTAGCTACGAATGCATGCCCCCAAATAGCTAGGTCTGAAATCTCACCATACCGTAACACAAAACCTATAGGAGTCCATCATATATATATGGTCAAACTTCCCCTTTCGCTTCCCGACAAAGGTGGACTGTGTGCCGACCCACAAATGTGTGCTTGTGGCGCGAGATGGGTGAGACCACATACGAACCACATGCGGGTGGCCCTACTATATGTATGAAAAGGGTGTGGTGTGTGATATTTAACTACCATTCACAACTTTGATGTGGCACGTGTGCCTCGCAAATTAACCAGACTTCCCCGACCCCACGGAGGTTGCAGGTAGCGCTAAATAGCCCCCCCCCCACACACGTCGGGGGGAGGGCATCTCACTAAGACGTACTGTAACACGGACCAAGCAGAATCCAACTTGGTCGTACAACCTCTCCCCGCTCGTTGTTGGTCAAAGTGATGGACGTCCACACGGCCCCGCAAAATGGGCTAGCTTGTCACCGATAACCTCGCGAGGGAGTACTGTATGAAGACAAACCCACTCTATGCATGTGGCCCAAGTATGTATATGGAAGTGGTGTGTGTGGTGTTTGAATACCCAATGCGCAAATTTGATGTGGCACCATGCTTTGGAACCGTAAAATCCCCACACCGAGCGAGGGTTCATGACGCGTAGTGTTGGAGCCGGATTTCGAGGACGCAATATCCTAGAAAATTAACCCCTCGTGTCATCACCAGCCCAGGATTACCATTACTGGTGGACACATCCTTGTTACAGATTACCAAGCAATTACAAGAATTGGATACAAGACCATAAAGGTCTAATGATACAACAATAATTCTGGAGATGGATGACGGAAGCGAATCGTGGTTCTCCAACGTCGATGGGGCTCCATTCCCACAGGAACGGCTGACCTGGATAATTCCTATCCCGCATGGCTGCTATCCTAGGCTTCGTGTGGACGTCGTGGTGGTACTCCTCGTAGAAATCCTGACCTGACCAAGTAAATAGCCAGGGACAAGCCTGTGAGTACGTTGGAATGTACTCGCAAACATTATGAACAAAAGATATACCGAATGCAGCAGATATTATGTGATCATGATGAATTAAATTATATGTGTATGCTCATGCTGGACTATATTATATGCATGCTGACAGGAATTAAATCATGGCATGATAAAATATTAGCATGTACAAATAAATGAATATATAAAAAATGTTAGTGATAAACAAGGAAAGTTAAAGGAAAATAAAATAAAAGAAATGCCGGTCGGATGTCTAAAGTGACACCACGGTAGGTCTTGAAGAGAAATACCTAACGGGTATCCACAAGAGTAGTGGCGTGATAGACCGCCTGAGAACTCGAGGGACGCCACGAAGAGGTCTTGAAAAGAAATGCCAGTCGGGTGTCAAAAAGTGACGCCACGGTCGGTCTTGAAAAGAAATGCCAATCGGGTATCCACAAGAGTAGTGGCGTGATAGACCGCCTGAGAACTCGAGGAACGCCACGGAGAGGTCTTGAAAATAAAACCGAATGCCTAGGGTAGTCTAGCCAGCCCCTGAGACACTCAGAAAAATAAAATAGGAGAAACGGGTTAGTCCACAATAATATGCATAACCACAATAATATTAATATGCATAGCAAAAATATTCATGGTAGCATCAGGGTGACAATAATTATCCTGCAAAATAATTCAGGCACATTTTAATTATTTTCTCCGAAGACCGACACTTGACCAACCCAGACTATAGTCCTTAACCGCGGACACGGCTATTCGAATAGGTTTAAACTCTGCAGAGGGTGTACTCTTTACCCACAAGTAAAGGATTTCTTGTGTCAGTACCGTGACACTGACTAATTCCCATTACGGTCTTTGGGTTGAAAACACACCTGACCAGCACACACCAGATTAACCGTCCGGATGCCAGGAATCACCCAAAGCATCGTTCCAGAAAAACTCTAAGTTGGGGAGACAACAATCTCGAGTAGCATGGGATCACTATTAATACGCGCGGATTCCAAGGGGTGCCCCCCGCTCGGTCACAACCGGATACACCCATGCCCCCTTACCCGATGACAGGATTTAGTCCATGATCGTGGAAACCCTCATCGTAGCCCTCTATGTGGTGTGTGCACGGAAAGGGGTTAACAACTTACTAAACCATACCCCACCTGTGGCAGGGACAAGTGGCAGCACGAATCAAGTATGGGGGTTACCGGAACAAGACTCGATCTACGGTCGACTCAGGAGGCTCAAATATTTCCTGCAGTGGTTAGTACAACAAAGTATTCTTTCAACAGCAATACCAAACAGGGCCACAACCCTTGCATGCTCCAACATGCCCACACTGATCATTCTCGTCACAACGAGTTTTCAGTCTCACGGTCACCTTTCTCGTGACCGATTCTTCCTGCAGATTAGTCCGGACCGGCACAGGCATATGTGACATATGAAAATAGCCATGCTTACTCATACTTCATGCCTAAATGAAGGTAAAATATTTTCATGGGGTCATACATGCATAACTATCAATATGCAAACTTCATATGAACTCAACATAATCATGACACAAATATTAACTATGCAATTCACCATATCAAGTGTTCAAAATGCTTGCCTTGAGCATGCAGAAATATTGGGTGCACTCCAATAGTTTGAGAATTTCATCTTCCCTCCATTTCCTATTTTAAAGAGTATAGCAATTACCACATAAATCAAAAACAGTACTAAAAAGTGTTTCAATTATTTTTGAAATAAAAACTAAAATAAACTAGATGAAAAATGAAAAACAACAGAAAAAGAATCAATTTATTTGGAGTCCAGATGATTTACTTAGAGAATTTCTAAGCTGGGATAATTAAGGAAATGGACTATTTAAAATGTCCAGTGGAGACAGAGTGTAGAAAAAATGTTCACCTAGGTTGAAATAAAATAGCATGATTTTAGAAGTCTACAGAAATTTGAATCATCAGATTTTTATTTGAAATGGACACTGTGGAAATTATTTGAACTATTCTGAAAAAGAAAAAGAAGAAAGAAAGGAATAGAGTTGCGCCCTGAGCGTTGTTTAACCGAGCGGTGCCACTGGGCCCGGCCCAGCCGCACGGCCACGCGGGAGCGCTGACGTCGATGGCGTATTTCGGAAAGCCGTTTCCACTTATGAATGGCTCTGGGTCACTGACGGTGGGCCCCGGGGACCCACCTGTCATGTTTGACTGGTCTCCCCCGCCTCTCTCCCACCTTCGTGAGAATAGGGCGAGGCCACCAGCGACCATCGCCGGCGAACGGCGCCGCTCCTCCGGACGGGGAGACCACCTACGGGCTCAGGAGATCCTGGCGGTCCTCTCGAGGTGCGGCACGGTCGACGGGGAGTTCGGGGCTGCCGGCGGCGAGCTCACCCGAAGGGCTCCGGCGGGAGCAATTTGTGCTTTTTGCCCAGGGCCGTCCTCGAATGAATTGAAAGGTGGGATGGGTTCGGGGAGTCATGGGGAGGCTACTGGAGAAGAAATTGTGGAGGGGGAGGCTCTGGAGAGGTGGGGAGCTTCGAGGCGAGAGCGGCGGCAGTAGTTGTCGGAGACACAGAAGATGGCCCCATCCGGACCTCTTGGGCGCTTGGCGGAGTCGTAGGGGAGGGGTAGAGTGGTGCTCGAGAACGCAGCGAGCCCCGGGCGGCCTTTATAGCTCGGGGTGGCCATACCCCTGGCTTCCAGAGGAAGGGGCGATGGCGGGCGGCCATTCATGGCGCCGCTGAGGCCGGTGAGGCCGTTGCGAGGTTGGTGGGGGCGGTGGTGGTCGCTGGAGAGGGCGGTGGTCAGTAGTTAAGAAGGGGTCGCTGGCGGGGTCGGGCGGCTCGGGCGGTGCCGTGCCCGAGTGGAAGACGGCGGCGGCGGCTCGGGTCGGTGGCTGGCCGGCGCCAGGCGATAAGGAAAGGTGTCGGCGAGGGTTGGGGATGATCAGGTGACCCAGGGGTGGACTCGGGTGAGCATGGGAGGCAGCTGGGGCACGGCACCAGAGTGATGCCAGTGCCTATAATGTATGCGCCCTGGCCGTGCTCTGGGCATGCACGCCAGGTGCTCGACCCAATGCCAGGGGGCTCTAGGTTAGTCTAACTGAGGTCATTTTTGGTGAAGTGATGCTTACAAGGGAGGCAAGACTACTGGACATGTTGGTTTGTCCATATGGGCAAGTCCATAATGCAGTTTAGAAAGGAGCAAAGTTTCTGTCATGCACACAAGGTGCTTGACAGAATGCTATGGCCTTTTAGAAAATTGTTTTGGGTGTGAAAATTACCAGGATGATGTCTCTTTAGATGACTAGAATGATGGTGTGATTGGTTTGGCAGAATGCAAAACTTTCTAGTGCAAGTTTGGGGGAATTTCAATTCTGGACAGAAAATGTAGGGGATCATTTGGTGTACCAAAATGAGGAAATTGGAGCTTATCTTCTGGAGTTAAGAGTTTGGTTGGAAGGACTATAAGTGGGAAAATTCTCAGAATTAATGGAGCAATTAAAATTGGGGTTATAGTTGAAACTGAAGAATGGGACAAAATTGAAAAGAGGTTGTTTCACTCAAAATTTACAAAAGACTAAGTTGTGTTTTTGCACCAAAGTGACATATAGGCATCATATGACCTCTCATAATTTTTGTGGAATTTTTAAAAGATTATTTAAAGAGGTTGCAGTGCAACAGAGGCATTTAAAGTATTGAAAAAGCTATTAAAAGAATTATATTGAGTCAAATTTTATTATGAAAAATAATTCCTACTGTTATTAAAGTAATAATGAAATGGTTTTTGAGAAAACTACCACAACCCACAATATTTTTCACAAAATTTCTGTATGGAGGGAATTTTTTTTGAAAAAAACAGAGGGCAGAAAATACCCTAAAATTAATAAAACACCCAATATAATTTAAAATTTTATTTCTGTCCAATTTTTACTTAATAAAATCATGGTTGAATTTTAGGGGTGTTACACGTTGCATGCGCTCAAACTTAATTAGGCTTGGAATGGGTCGACCTACTATACGGTAACTCGAAGCAAAGAAGAAGAATCCACCCTGGTAACCTTTCTCGTCGTTTGTCGAAATGATGGACGTCTACGCGGGCCCACGAATATATATAGGCTTGCCGCCCATAACCAAGCGAGTGAGAGTGTGTCCAAAGACAACCATTATTGCATGCGTGTGTCCCGAACATATTTATGGAGGTGTGTGATGCATGCATATGTGTTGAATACCCGACCCAATGCACAACATTGATGTGGTGCATTGGTTGAAAATCGCAGAGGTCACCACACAGAGCAAGAGGTCGTTCATGATGTGTCGTGTGCTCACCCCCCCCCCCCCTTCGATCCAGCGGGATGGATTCATGTGTACAGATGCGCTATTATATATATGTAATCTCACATCATGATCTATATCAAGACAAAACAAAAAATTAATCCCCTCTTAAGTCAAATTAGTTAACCTCTCTCGCGCTGTCAGTGAAAGTGATGGACCAAGCTGGTCACCCCCCTCGACACGTACTATATATACACCTAGTAACACATCCCTAAAAGAATTAATCCTCCTTGTTCGTCAAACGTACCTCTCTCTCGCTGGGTCAAAGTGATGGACGACGAACTCGCGGGCCCAACACAGAAGCGAAGCGTACGTCGCACGCGAGTGATCATCCTATATAGGACTACGTACCACCGTCTGCATGTGGCCCAAAGAGCTGTTTGTGTGACGTTTGAATACGCAATGCACAACTTTGATGTGGCACCACGTATATAGGAAACCAAAAAGTGCCCACAGAGAGCAAGAGGTTCATGACGCGTGGTATGTGCTATATGTACGCCCCCATTCGACGCGTGGTATATATGTACTTCTACTGTATAGCACAAACCAAAAAAGAATAATTCCTTGATGATGAAATTAACCTCTCTCTCATTGGGTCAAAGTGATGGAGGACAACCTCGCATGCCCACGGATGGAAGCGCCACACGCGAGTGAGTTCCTATATATAGGGCAACCACCGCCTACATGGTATTGCGTGATGTTTGAATACCAATATAATGTACAACTTTGATGTGGCATCTGCCTCGGGAACAGGAAAGTCCCCACATGGAGCGAGGTTATGACACGCATATATATAGAGTATTCCCCTCTTTGACATGTACATACTCCTATACCGTGCATATACGTAACACAAACAAAAAAAGAACCATCCTTGTTGGTCAAATTAACCTCTCTCTCGTTGTATGTTCAACTGGTCGATGACGACCTCGTGGGCCCACAGAGAGAGGCACACGCGAGTGATGTCATAGGACAAAACCACCGCGTGCATGCGCCCGTGTGTTATGTGATGTTTGAATACCCAATGCACAACTTTGACGTGGCACGTGCTTCGCAAACCGGAAATGCACTACACCACGATGCGTGTAAACCCCTCACTTCAAGCCGGTGGGTGTGTGTACGCACGTGCTCGAACTTTGATACGGAATCCCACCATGATCCACACCACACACATGCCAAGATGAATCCACCTTTTGGTCAAATGCCTCTCGTTGTCGGTGGCAACTGAAAACCTTTGTGGGCTAACGAATGGGCACGTCGCTGATAACCACACGAGGGAGAGTGTCCGAGAGGACCACCAACGCATGCATGTGGCCCGAACATTATGTGTGAAAGGGCTGTGTAATGCTTTAAATAACCAATTCACGACTTTGATGTGGCATATATGACTCACAAAATGATCAATAATCCCACACGGAGGTTCACGACTCGTAGTGTACTGCCGGACCCCTCCCCGCCACCCCCCACACACACAGACACACACATCCCGCACCACCACAGCCACTCTTAGGCATGTCAAACTTTTTCTCCAGTGAACATGTGACCAAAGGCGGAGTGTCGTGTTAATTTAAAAAAAAACAGACATCATTCGACCATTTTTATACATTGATTGATTTCTTAGGGATTTAATGTGCAAAAATCAAATTTGAGCTACATGTGCACCAAAATGGGTTGCAAAATCATGTGTCCCTGGGTGCATGTTTCCCTGTGCAAGAGATTTCAAAATATTGAGAATATATATAATTAAAATTCAGTAAATCCAAAACTTAGTTGAAATTCATGAAACTTACCGTGGTGTCATATATGGACACCAGTAGACTGTGATATTGTATTTTTTCGTCAATGAGACCCGTTTTGATATAATCTTCTTACAAACGGGAGATTATTAAAAACTGGCAACCAATATCTCATACGGATTATTTATTCGGACCGTGTGCGTTAGACCATGCCATGCTTCAGTTAAGCAGTAAAGCGGCAGAATGAATCATCAATAAACCAAAAAATATACGTGCTGCCACACGCCCCGTGTGCCGTGCGAGCAGGCGTGAGTTGACGGGACGTATGCGAGCAGTCCGCCGCGCAGGCATACCGGGAGGCATGCGTGCAAGTGTGCGTATTGACGGGAGGCGTGCGAGTGGCTGTGTGAAATGATGGTAGGAATGGCAGAAGTCCGCCGCGCAGGCTCACCGGGAGGCGAGACAGCTTTTGACCGCAGTCTGCCTCGCTCCCACTGGTCTGTATTAATTGCGTGCCCGAGTCGCCAGCCATAATAGGCGGCCGCACCCCTGGTCCACAGTGGTCACCAACGTCTAGACTCTGGAGTGTATGAGGATGCCGCCGAAGCGCACCATCGGAGGGAGTGGCGACGCTGGAGCTGGTGAAGCACTCGTGCAACGCGTGAAGCTGGGCACAAAGGTTGCCGTCGCCGCCGACGAGGTCTCGCGCGGGCAGCAGCACGACCTTGACTTCGTCGGCGCCGTCGTGCCCCCCCAACCGGAGCCGGAGGTCAACAGCAACTCCGGCAACGACTGTGACTCCGACGGAAAACCGGTTAGTCATCTATATTCTCATTTGTGCGGCAAACATATCATGTGTTTTCTCTGGTTACTCCCCTCCCTCTATAATTTTTCTGGAATACAAATTGTCATGGACTTGTCACGGCAGATGTCCTAGTGTGAGGACTTAGTCGTGAGGCCAACGCATCTATGTAGTAGCTTGAGAGGGGTTGAGTGGGACGAGAGACGCGAGGGTTTTTACCCAGGTTTGGCCCCTCACGGTGGAGGTAAAAGCCTACATCCTGCTTCATTGATATTGATCTTGGTGCTCACGATTACAAGGGTGCTCTTTCGCTACCTCTATCTCGAGAGCTATTGACTTGTCTGTCTAAACTTGTGTAACTTGTCCCTCTTGGGGTGCCCTGCCCCTCCTTATATAAGTTGAAGGGGCGGGTTACATGACTAGTCCTAGTAGGATTAGGATTACTCTACTACAAGTGGAGTCCTAGTCTTGCTTCCTTTGTAAGGGAATATTCCTTATGCTTTCCCCTTAAGCCGGCCCACCGGACACGCACCTTGAGCCGGTCTTCTCATAAGCCGCCCTCTGGGCCTTGGGCCTCCGGGTCTTGTCGCTCCTCTGACCCGCCTGCCGGGTCACCAATGAGTCACCTGGCCTGGCCGGGTCATCAGTGAGTGGAGAGATCCGGACGGGTCACTTAGTGAGTCGCCAAGTCAGGGCGGGTCACCAGTGAGTCGCCAAGTCCGGCCGGGTCATACTTCCGGCCGGGTCATATCGCGGGGTATATCCCCGACATTAGCCCCCAGTTTAATTTGGATTTATCCATGTTAAACTGATCCTGCAAAATAAACACAAGAACAAATTTGACAGGTTGTGCTCTGGGTTAAAAGTTTTTCTGAACCGGCACCTGATCATCGTTAAGTCCTTGTCATTTCCTTCTCCTGGAAAGTCCAGGTCAATAGGCCAACTTCATTGTCAGTTTGCTTGTAGGAAAAATATTGTCAAAGAAAATCCATTTGAGTCGGCCTCCAATGCTCTGACTTGACAAAAATATTGGTCTTGAAATATTCATCCAATGTTTAGCCAGCTTGAAGATGTAGAGCTTGGCAAGTTATGATTACCAAAATTGCCGGGTTATAAAAACTGATGATACCGGGTCATTATCAGTGCTGACACCGGGTCATGTAATTGACTTTCTTGAGTTATCCAGGCCAAAACTGAGAATATAATACCTGGTTTGTTCAAAAAACTAAGAACTTGAAGATATTCCTCCCTGATATGCATATCATCTGTAGCCCCCAAGTCTTAAGAGGAAAACATAGTGATAGCTTAAGACTTGCTTCAATATAAATGCTGCAACTTTGGAGAAATCCGGATTGTTCATGTAAGTCGCCAATCATAAACTAAATATTTTGCACCTCACATGTGTAGCCCCCAAGTGCCGGGTCATTATGCAATAATGAGCAGGGACTTGGTAGATATGATCATGCAGATTTGAGTAGCAACGTATAGCCCCCAAGGGCCGGCTCAGTAAGATAATACTGAGCTGGGACTTTATATGTACTTCAAAAAAATAACACCATATGATGTAGCTCCCAAGTTTCGGGTTACCTTTGACAGGAGCAATTAGTAGCCCCCAAGGGCCGGCTCATCACCATGTGATGGGTCGGGTCTTCAATGAGGCGAGTTAAAAATGACCTTGCATTAGCCCCCAAGTGCCATGGTGCATGCTTGCAGTGACATGGGATTTGCATACTTGATATAATCATGATTTGAATAATGTAGCCCCCAAGTGCCGGGTCGTGTGCCTGCAACGACTCGGGACTATTCCTTCCATTGTAAAATAAAACCATATCCATTGTCCGGATGATGTTGCTGAAAGCCTTTGCATATTCAATATTGAACCATGCTCTCTGCTGTGAGCCGGTATTCTTGGATAAATAAATAATAGCCATTGCTATGAAACGTCTTTTGAAAACCTCAATCATAATACTGGTTATTCATAACCATAATAAAAATCCAGCCATGTTGGCTATTAAAGATTTGAATAATATAACACGGTTGAAGAAACCTCAATCATTCAATACTGGTTATGACCAAGGTAGTCAGAATCCCGACTCGACTCCTAGAATCCTACGACTTCACGACCCTACGGAAGCATGTCGATCCAAGTCCCACTATGAATCCGGATCTGGTAGAATCCATGTTGAGTCACGATCCAAATCATAGAATCCTGAACAAAACTGTAGAATCCCGACTATGCTATGGACTATGTCTGATTCTACAAATTTATCTAAGGTTTTGTTTAGTGCAGAAGAATAGTATGCCATCATCCAAACCCCTTTTCACATGCCTCATGGCCATTTATTCCCCTCGCAAACGCAAACACTCAGCCGTCGACACCTTTGATATAGCTCTCAAAAATCCTAGGTCAAAACTGAGGATCAGGCTTGTCAACGAATGGAATTGGAATGAGAAGGAGGACGCATCAAGATTGATCGAAGAAGATGAGCAAGACCCTTCAATGTTCAGCACTTCGGGTGAGCTATACAAGTCATCGGCTATTCACATACTCTAAAAAAACCTCCCAATTAAATTTTGTGCGTTGAAGACTTAAATGTTCTATATATTTCCCTCTAATATATGTTCCATACATGCAAGCTAGATAGTAGGTTAACCATAAAAAGAAGTGGAATACAACTAACATTGATGTGTACTTTTTTTGCTCTATATTTAGTGTCAACACTCTATAGAACCCATATAAATTTCTGGCGTGGATACAAAATATCTTATTTAAGTATATCTAGTAGAATCCTCGATTCCACGACTCGATACTACGACTCGATTCTGCCTAAGGAAAATCGATCTGACTACGAATCCCGACTCTGACTACCTTGGTTATGACAACCATAACGAAAATCCAGCCATATTTGGCTATTCAAGATTTGAACAATATAATCCGGTATGTAAACCTCAATCACAAGATCTTGTCTGTTGACAAGTAAATCCAGAGTTAAATACTCAGTGGCTCTTGGCCGATGGCGACTTAATGCGCATTCATTGTTATCCAGAATTTGTGCAACCCGGCGGCTTGTAGCCTTTGTAAAAAAACAAGAACTGATAACCCTTTTGAAACACCAATTTTAATCTTTGATGATGGGCTTAAACTTACTCATTTCTGTAAGCCATAGCTTTGCATGTCCTGCACAAAGTTTAAACAACATATGCCCTGGCGACTTAACATAAAAAACCAGGGCGGGTAACAACCCAAACATAATATAGTCTTATGCAATTATAGAAAAGACTAGAATGAAGGCCATCAAAGCCAAAATATACTGGCGACTTAAAGTTAAAAGCCAGAGCGGGTTATCAAACCTCGCATATTCTTATAACAATCAAAAACATACCTGGAAAATTGGCTCATACTGCCGGCTTACATCGCCATATCCAGTGAGGGTGACAATCCAAAGATTTATAAGCGCATGATTCCAATTTGCGCAATCCAAAGTATACTGGCGACTTAAAGTCCATAACCAGGGCGGGTTATGAAAAACCCGAAGTATTTATTCAAATATGAAAAGTCATACCTGTAGACTGACGTCATAACAAGGTTGTAATCCAGCATGGGTATTAACCCGTAAAAAATCATGACTTGAATTTATTCAAGGCAAATCATCCTGGCGACTTCAAGTCTGCTTATCAGGGCGGGTTATCAACCTCACATATTCATATAACAAGTAAACACATACCTGTGAGATTGGTTCATACCGCCGGCTTGCAGTGCCGTATGCAGTAAGGGTAATAGCCCAAAACTGGAAGTGCATAACTCCAAATGCGCAATCAAAATATGCTGGCGACTTATTGTCCAAAGCCAGTCCGGGTTATCAAAACCCCAAATAAGCTCAAGTATGAGTCATAAGGATTAAGGCTACATGGCCTGAATCGTGTTAAACCATATATCAATATGGTACAAGGGTATGAACCCGAACAATGTTCAAAGAAAATAACAAATCAGAAAAAACAAGGCTTCCATAGGCGGCCAAGCCTCAATATTAAGTGCTGTTCATGGGCCGCACAGCCACTGAGTTAATCCTTCATTTAAACCTGTAAGCCGGGCCTCACATTACCAACCGCCGTTTTAACCTTGACAAGTTCAGGGTCTTTATAAGATTGACTGTCAAGAGTTCGGCGAGTCATTCTAGATAACCTGGGCAGAGTGGCAGACATATAGGCAGGATAACCCAGAATTTTTGGTGTTTTACACCTGGCATCCAAGCCGATCAAAAGGGTAAGTAAAGCTATGTTCATTGAACAATAAGCCCCCAAGTGACCAATAATGAGCCTTCAAGGCAGGATACCTATGTTTGAACTACTCATTGTAGCAAGTTCTCTTCGGTACCCGTTCAATTTAGGCAATAAGCCCCCAAGTAATTTGCATCAAGGCGTATAAGCCGGATCAATAGGGTAGTCATAGCTATGCTCAATGAGCAGGAAGCCCCCAAGTAATTTTTTAAATAAGGCGTGCAAGCCGGATCAAGAGGGTAGTCACAGCTATGCTCAATTAGCAGGAAGCCCCCAAGTAATTTTGTAATAAGGCGTGTAAGCCGGATCAAGCGGGTAGTCATAGCTATGCTCAGTGAGCAGGAAGCCCCCAAGTGACCCATAATATGATAAGCCAATAAGGCAGGATACCCATGTTTGAACTGCGCACTGCAGCAAGTTCTCTTTTGCAACCTTTAATTTTTCTGAGAACTCGAACTTGCGAGAGATGAATTCTTCTTGAACCGGAAGTTAAACCGAATATTGAGAGCTCACAACTTTACGAGAGACAGATTTCCCTTGAGCCGGATTTTGAACTGGAATATTTTCTGATAACCCGGAAACTTTCTTTTGAGCCGGAACTTTCTGATTGCTCGGCATTTTTTAAGCCGGAAATTTTCTGACGGTCTTTAAATTTGCACCAATGTGGCAGTAGCCCCTGAAACCGGGTTATTTTCCCTCCAATGACCCGGGGTTCTTGAATCTGGCAAAATTTGCTAAGTCATGTCATCTTAGCCCCCAAGTCTTAAGACGACTCAAGGAGTTGTCTTGAGGTTCTCCATACTTGACCGTGATATAAACCGGCATAGAGTTTGACCAGCGGAACGCTGGAATATGTTGAAGTTCGGCGGGTTATAAATGACCCCGTATGATTTGTATCAGTAATCCGGCCAGCGGTTCATCTCAGCTGGTTGTTGAAGTTAACCAAAACGCAGTGGCGGCGACTTGTACGCCTATCCATTGAGCCATATGTGCTCATTTAAACAGCTCGTGCAGATAGGTGCAGCTCCAGTGTGTTGATGTAGACCAGACCGCTAAAGCGGACGGTAAAGACAACCGCAACATCAGAGGCGGCATGGACGTGGGCGAGTGGGCTGCGGGCACGGAAAGATGAGTCGGCCGTGACATTGTAAACCGGTGCGGACGAGCGAGTCAATCGCAGGCGCGGTCCCGGCGAGTTGATGTAGATCGAGCGGCACGGAAGGTGGTTTACGCACGTCCGTTAATCAGCGCGGCACGGATGAATGTCAGTGCAGAATGATGCTAATGCGCTTCATATCCATGGCATAACAATATTTTTGTCATAAATAATTGCCCTGCAAAAAATATTGCAAGCGAGAGTAACTGTTCGCAGACAGATTACTGTATATAGATGAAATAAATAGGAGGGGTATCACCTGATGTACTTTGGTGACAGATGATCTACACACAGACTATCAGACCAATTGATTCACCTATTGCGTGATCTCCCCTTTCCTTTTGTCTTTGTCCTTTTTTGTCCGACTCTGGTCATCACGTGGTCAGTAACCGCTTTTTCCAATGCGACCTCAGACCCGGAAGGTAATACGCAGGCGATTGAAACTGTTCTTTTTGCCTGGCTGATTTTTTCCATTGTCATTCAACTCCATCAAGTGACGCATGTCTCTTCATGGGCCTGCCCAACGCATGCTTTATCCCGTGAACCTCATCCACACGTTACCGTCTAATCTTTCTCACTTCGTTCCCCTCATCCTCTGTTATCTAACTTTTCTGCTTGAATCAGTGGGTAGCGCGAGCCGGTGCAGCGAGGGAGCGAGAGAGTGGCGAGTGTAGGAGCTCTGTAGACAGCCGGCGTAGGCAGTTCTGGGCGGAAGCGATGGTGGAGGCGGCCGGAGCGGCTCGGAGGCGGGGCGCAGGGAGGCCGCGCGGTCGGAGCGGCGAAGGCTACGGAGGTGGCCGGCAGCTCCGCAGGGCAAGTGGTGACCCGGAACATGGCGGCTCAGAGACTGGTGCCGCGTCCGTTGGGCAGTGCTATGTGGGTCAGTGCGCGCGACCTTCGACGTGTCGATGGATTTTTTTTTATGATGGACCCAGCAAACGCAACAGCAAACACACTTATTCCTTTGTTGAGCTTGGTTCGGGCAGATGTGCCAGATGTGGTCTTCTTGAGCACTAGCACTAGGCTTCACGAAAAATACCATATCCATCAACCATCAATCTCCATGCTAGTACTAATAGTATTTTAACTTGATTTTCCCCATGGCTAACTTGGTCGCTCTTTTCCATTGTTCACCCCTTTTTTTTTCAAACACCCAGTTCGGGCATCCAGCCTTGTCTGCATCTGTCTTTCCTGCTCTGAAACACAACTGCAATAGGAGCGCACGAGGCCGGACGACTCAGTGACGGATGGGAGAGACGGCGCAAGGCAGAGGCAGCTCGGACCGGCTCAACGCGGCTACGGCGGCTTGAGGGGAAGTCTTTTCAGAATTGTTTTGCACTGCTTCAGAATCGTACCATCAGGCAACACCGTAGACTGGTATTTTGTTGACAAGAAGTGTCTGTTGGTTTTGCACCCTAGATCAAATCCTCCAGGAGCTCCACGTATTTGCAAGGCTAGCTAGCTTTTTGAAGCTAGTAATCAAGTAGCTTAAGTTATGAACGAGAACGCGGGTGCTCTACTGACAGGTATGATGGACAAAAATTCTGGTTTCTTGAGAAGATCTCAAACTGAACCAAATTCTGCTCAGAACCTCTTACGAAGGTAGCGTCGCTCAGACAACGACATCTTAGATGGGTCAAAAATCGCTCGCCTTAATTCAAAGCCATCCCTATAAAGGCTGATGCAGTTGAGTTTTGGCCCAGAGGAATCTTCTGAGTCAACACAAACAAAGCTGATACACTGGAGGCGGCTCTACGATGGCGCGTGCGGAGGCGGCCGGGTTGCAGCGGCTCGGGTCGACGGCGTCTTGCAGAGGAGGTGGTGCGACGAAGCCGAGTCAAGGCTGCTCGGAAGACGGCGGCGGCGGCTCCGACCAGCAAGAACTCGCGGCGAGGGCAGGCCGGCCCAGAGCAGTGAAACAGGGGCGAACAGAGGGGCGGCTCACAGGCGGCGGTTCAAGGCTGTGGCCACACACAGCAGAAGCAGTAGGGCGGCTTGACAGCAGAGAAGCGAGGCCAAGGCGACAGCGAGTTGAACTCTGAAGAAGATCCACGTCCATTAATTTTCTCCAAGTCGTGGTCCGTGTGGCGCTGGAGATTGGACCTGTTGACCCGCCAGTCCGACCTGGCGTTGTAGTCCTTTGCCCAAACATGCATGCTCACGTGAAGCAGTTTCAACAAATATTATTTCTTCTCTGGATAGGTTGCCTCCTCCAAATCTGAGCTTTAACATGAACAGTACTCAAGTACTCGATGGATCACTTTATGTGAATAGCAGCAACGGAGTAGTATTGCCTTCAAGCGAATAGTAGCATAACCGTTTCTTAGAAGTACTACTTCGAACAACATCAGCAGTCTTTAGCGGATCAATTTATGAAACCGCCTCGGGACTTGATCCTTGCCTCCTCACGCGCGTGCTGATACGGATTGACCTGACCCGGCGTCCGGTAGCTATAGAAAACTTCCTGTCGTCCTCAGCGATACGCGGCTGTAACAACCATAATTGAGATCCTACTCGGATTCGACAGATCACACACAAACATTGAATTTGCCGGCTCTGCCAAAGACTATCTCACGCCGGGTTATCCTGCACGCTTTCCGTGCTGGCGCTTTTTCATCTAACATATCGCGAGCTTCTCGATCCCTGAAGAAGATCCCTCCAAGAACTCAACAACACCGTGCGCAGGCCCCATGGTGGGAGCCAACTGTCGTGGACTTGTCACGGCAGATGTCCTAGTGTGAGGACTTAGTTGTGAGGTCAACGCATCTATGTAGTAGCTTGAGAGGGGTTGAGTGGGACGAGAGACGTGAGGGTTTTTACCCAGGTTCGGCCCCTCACGGTGGAGGTAAAAGCCTACATCCTGCTTCATTGATATTGATCATGGTGCTCACGATTACGGGGGTGCTCTTTCGCTACCTCTATCTCGAGAGCTATTGACTTGTCTGTCTAAACTTGTGTAACTTGTCCTTCTTGGGGTGCCCTGCCCCTCCTTATATAAGTTAAAGGGACAGGTTACATGACTAGTCCTAGTAGGATTAGGATTACTCTACTACAAGTGGAGTCCTAGTCTTGCTTTCTTTGTAAGGGAATATTCCTTATGCTTTCCCCTTAAGCCGGCCCACCGGACACGCACCTTGAGCCGGTCTTCTCATAAGCCGCCCTCTAGGCCTTGGGCCTCCGGGTCTTGTCGCTCCTCTGACCCGCCTGCCGGGTCACCAATGAGTCACCTGGCCTGGCCGGGTCATCAGTGAGTGGAGAGATCTGGACAGGTCACTTAGTGAGTCGCCAAGTCAGGGCGGGTGACCAGTGAGTCGCCAAGTCCGGCCGGGTCATATCGCGGGGTATATCCCCGACACAAATCCTATGGTTATGTTCTCTTAGTCCATGAAATCAGAGTAATTAAGATCCGTTAGATGCACATAGTGTATTGATTGTTTGAATGTTATCCGTATAGAGTTAGTGATTAATTGTTTGTTCTGTACAAATGATTTTTGCTAATAATCCAACTAGGGTTAGCTTGCGTGCTAATAATTCATGGCCAGATCTTGAGAATTGATTTTGAATGTCCTACATATATGTTTGTGCCTTTTTTCTTCTAGATCTTGATAATTGATTTTGAATGTCCTACATGTATGTTTATGCCATTTTTTTTCTTTCAGATTGGTATGTACACAGATGAGGCTCCGGCCAGCGCCGCCGCCGGATGTAGATCTTGGACCCGGCTGCGCGGCCAGAAGCGGCCACGCCCCCTGGACCTGAGGAACCAGTAGAATCTCCGGCGGACCGCATCAGCGATCTCCCGGACGGCATCCTTGGGGAGATCATCTCCCTTCTCCCCACCAAGGATGGCTGCCGCACACAAGTCCTCGCATCTCGGTTGCACACTATGTGGCGCACCGCGCCTCTTAATCTCGACTGTCGTCAGCTATCTGTCGATGATGATTCTGAACTCCCTGGAGCCATCATCTCCTCCCACCAGGGTTCTGTTCAATGCATCTGCATCCCGACATGCTACCTGCTGGACATATCCTTCACGGTGGCTACCTAGCTGACATCCCGTCAATTTTATAAATTCCAGCAGCTTGAGTTCTACCATTACTACAGCGATAGGTTACCACCAAGAGCTGCATCTGTGCCCTCACCACCGATGCCCATCTCATGGTTTTCCTCCTCTCTCCACACCGCCACCTTGACCCGGTGCCATCTAGCAGACAATCTGGTACAAATGCTTCAACTGCCACTACTGAAAAAACTTGCGCTTGTGTTGGTTGATCTGTCGGTGGCCTCACTGCACAGCATCATCCACTCCAGCTGCCCTGCACTAGAGCGTTTGGTGCTTGTTTTTGGACTAGGAATCCATATCCCTTGTCTCAAAATAAAGTCGCCTCAGCTTGTAAGCATTGGAATTCGTTTTTAAGGATAGGAGCTCATCATCGAAGATGCCCCTTCACTTCAAAGGTTGCTCCTTGATTGTTGTTATAAACCTTCGCAAATAACTGTGGTCTCTGCACCTAAACTGGAGACCTTGGGTGTATTTCCTGATCCGTTTGAAGGTGACAAGTTGGTGGTTGGCTCCACACTTACTCAGGTACTGTATGTTATCCATGTACACTTTAGTAATCTGCATTTTTTATTTGTGCGCATAAGTTAAATATCATCTTGGAGTGCACTTTCAGTGCTAATATTATGTTCTATGCTGAATGAAGAGCTTGTCTATGGATGGCGTATCAGGGGTGCTGTATTTTGTCAAGACCTTATATATTTATATAGGGTATCTTGATCTGCACATCACTATTGGCTTACTGCGATGCTTTCCATGTCTGGAGAATTTGTATATAAAGGTGATGAGTTCACACACATTGAAAGCCCATATATAATGTACTAGAATTAATCGTTCAGATGTCGCTCCTTCGACATACTCTATTTTAGACATTAACTGTTTTCAATCTTCATGTCTATTTAGGTACTAGGACTTCGAGAAAAAGGTCTAACCAATCAATGGCAGAGGAAGCACAAGGATTTTCTCAGATCTCATGACATACGTTTGAAGACAATAACGATGGAAGGATATGCATCCAACCATGTAAACACTAGCTTTGTCACATTCTTCATGAGGAATGCAAGGGCACTATTATCCGTGAGGATTAAGTTTTTCAACAAGAAATTTCTCACGGAATTGTATGTTGAACAACATAAAAAAAGTTTCAGGTGGACCTAAGGGCTTCTGATCTTGCTCGGCTTATATTTACAACAACTTGTCGTCATCATGGACCAGTAGATCTTTTGTACCGGGATCTTGATTTTATGGATCGGACCGATCCATTTGATTGTGACTGCTAAAAACTTTGGTTGAGTTAGATGTTATTGCCCTGTTCAATCCAGGTTTTGTATAAACCTGATGAACAATTAATCCTCGTGCTTTTGTACCTTTTGTAAGCTGGAGTTAGACCCATATTTTCTTTCATACTGGTCGTCTGTGTTCCTATAGGTACTACCTCTATCGGGGTTTATTCTTTATTGGCCCCATTCGTATTTTGTAGTACCAAACTTTGACCTTAGATTTAACTAAGAATATATTAATGCATGTCATCAAAAATAATATTGTTGGACGGCTATTCCCGACTATGTTCATCTGCTATATGCAATAATTATGCATGTACTTGCTCGCCGTTTAGGCGGCCGCGGCACGCTCTGCTCGCATGCCTCCACGCGCTCTACTCGCCGTTTAGGCGCCCTCGGGTCGCGTCCCTCTGCGCGCTCTGCTCGCCATTTAGGCGCCAAGTCTCGCTCGGGTCGCGTCGTCCCTCCAGGCGCACTTTGCTAGCGGTTGGGGAAGCTTTAGTTATTTGATCTTAGATTATGTTAATTAATTATACCTCCAGAGCCAGAATCATCCGACTCTGGAGGTATAATTAATTAACCTAAACTATGATCTCCGGCGCCCGTTCTCGTCGCGCAACTCCATCCTGTCGTCGGCCGTTGGGGGTATGCCGGTATGTGTGGGTAACTAGCTAGCATGTGGATCAGTAGCGAGTCGCTGCCGGCGGCCATTGCTGTGGTTATTTATAGCTAGCAGCTGGCTAGGGGATTGGGGATTTTACAATTCACCCCTGTTGAGCGTGGGAAGCCTTCGCTGGAGCGCGGGCAGACTTGAGCACACAACCCGACAACCATATGCGTTGTCACGTGTTACCGGACACGTGTTAACATAAGGAAACGCATGTGTAACCTACTAATCATCGCACACGAGTACTCACACACGCATCGTGTGCGATACTCCTAGCCATCGCAAGCAACTAGTATGCATTTTCAAAGTTTTTAGTACACACATAATCGCACACGAATTAACTCTAGTAACCATGTGTGTGTTATATTTTCTCATCGCAAACAGTTCATCCGAGTGGGCTGTTTGCCGCGTATCACACACATCTTGTTTACACGAATTATTTGTGTTTTTTTGGCTCATCGCAAACAGTTCATCTATGTGAACTATCTGCCGCATATCACACACATCTTGTTAAGTTGAACCATTTTTGTTGTGTTCCCTAATCGAAAATAGTTCGTCCGAGTGAACCGTATGCTCTATATCACACACACTTTGATCTGGCTGACCGTTTCTATTGCATTCCCTAATAGCAAACCGTTCATCGGAGCGAACTGTATGCCGTATATCGCACACACATTGATATGGCTGCCCGTTTCTGTTATTCTGTCTAATCGCAAACAGTTCATATGGATCAATCGTATGCCCAGCATCGCACACGTAACTAAAATCTGAACCGTGTTTGATGTCTCCGCCATCACAAACATTTTGCATCTTTTTTATGGTTTTTTTACATCCCCGTTTGCGATTAATGCATCGCACATAGTTTCGTCAAAGGGTCTCTGATCGTAGTGTCGCGTTAGCAGCATCCTGCAGTAGTGTGGGTATTTGATACTGGTTCAGTTGCTAAGATTAGTAACTCAAAACAGGAGTTGCAGAATAACAGAGACTAGTTAAGGGCGAGGTGACGATTCCAAGGTTGATACGATCACCATCGCACACTCCCTCTACCTTCGGGATTAGTGTTGAACCTAAATAAATGTTATTTGGTGTTTGCGTTGAGCATGAATATGATTAGATCGTATTTATTGCAATACAGTTATTCATTTAAGTCAGAGAATAATTGTTGTTCTGTTTACATCAATAAAACCTTCTATGGTCATACACCCAACGTGAATGGTTTATTGAATCTCGATCGTAATGATACACACATTCATAATATTGATGCAAAAATATGCAAAGTTGATAATGATAGTGCAACATACTTGTGGCACTGCCGTTTTGGTCATATTGGTGTAAAGCGCATGAAGAAACTCCATACATATGGACTTTTGGAGTCACTTGATTATGAATCATTTGATACTTGCGAACCATGCCTCATGGGCAAGATGACTAAAACTCTGTTCTCCGGAACAATGGAGCGAGCTAATGACTTATTGGAAATAATACTACCGATGTATGCGGTCTGATGAGTGTTCAAGCACGCAGCGGGTATCGTTATTTTCTAACCTTCACAGATGATTTAAGTAGGTATGGGTATATCTACTTAATGAAACACAAGTCTAAAACATTTGAAAAGTTCAAAGAGTTTTAGAGTGAAGTGGAGAATCATCGTAACAAGAAAATAAAATTTCTACGATCTGATCGTGGAAGTGAATATTTGAGTTACGAGTTTGGCCTTCA
Organism: Thinopyrum elongatum; assembly: GCA_011799875.1. Lineage (NCBI taxonomy): Eukaryota > Viridiplantae > Streptophyta > Magnoliopsida > Poales > Poaceae > Thinopyrum > Thinopyrum elongatum. The sequence continues at coordinate 89,192,776 of CM022302.1, read as the reverse complement.
TTTAAAACAATGTGGAATCGTTTCACAACTCATGCCACCTGGAACACCACAGCGTAATGGTGTGTACGAACATCGTAACCATACTTTATTAGATATGTTGCGTTCAATGATGTCTCTTACCGATTTACCACTATCGTTTTGGGGTTATGCATTAGAGACAGCCGCATTCATGTTAAATAGGGCACCATCTAAATCCGTTGAGATGACACCGTATGAACTGTGGTTTGGCAAGAAACCTAAGCTGTCATTTCTTACAAGTTTGGGGATGCGATACTTATGTCAAAAGGCTTCAGCCTGATAAGCTCGAACCCAAAGCAGAGAAGTGTGTCTTCATATGATACCCGAAAGAAACTATTGAGTATACCTTCTACCACAGATCCGAAGGCAAAATCTTTGTTGCTAAGAATGGGTCCTTTCTAGAGAAGGAGTTTTCTCGAAAGAAGTGAGTGGGAGGAAAGTAGAACTTGATGAGGTAGTTGTACCTTCTCTCGAATTGGAAAGTAGTACATTAGAGAAAGCCGTTCCCGTGATGCCTACACCAACCAGAGAGGAAGCAAATGATGATGAGCATGAAACTTCAGATCAAGTTACTACTGATCCTCGTAGGTCGACTAGAACACGTTCCGCACCAGAGTGGTACGGAAATCCTGTCATGAAAGTCATGTTGTTGGACAACAGCGAACCTACGAACTATGAAGAAGCTATGATGAGTCCAGATTCCAATAAATGGCTTGAGGCCATGAAATCTGAGATAGGATCCATGTATGAGAACAAAGTGTGGACTTTGGTGGACTTGCCCGATGATTGGCAAACCATGGAGAATAAATGGATCTTCAAGAAGAAGACATACACTGATGGTAATGTCACTATCTACAAAGCTCGACTTGTCGCGAAAGGTTTTCGACAAGTTCAAGGAGTTGACTACGATGAGACTTTCTCACCCGTAGTGATGCTTAAGTCTGTCCGAATCATGTTAGCAATTGCCGCATTTTATGATTATGAAATCTGGCAAATGGACGTCAAAACTGCATTCCTTAATGGATTTCTTAAAGAAGAGTTGTATATGATGCAACCAGAAGGTTTTGTCGATCCTAAAGGTGCTAACAAAGTGTGCAAGCTCCAGCGATCCATCTATGGACTGGTGCAAGCATCTCGTAGTTGGAATATACGCTTTGATAAGATGGTCAAAGCATATGGTTTTATACAGACTTACGGTGAAGCCTGTATTTACAAGGAAGTGAGTGGAAGCTCTGTAGCATTTCTGATATTATATGTGGATGACATATTGTTGATTGGAAATGATATAGATTTTCTGGATAGCATAAAAGGATATTTGAATAAGAATTTTTCAATGAAAAACCTCGGTGAAGCTGCTTATATATTGGGCATCAAGATCTAAAGGGATAGATCAAGATGCTTAATAGGACTTTCACATAGCACATACCTTGGCAAAGTTTTGAAGAAGTTCAAAATAGACCAGACAAAGAAAGGGTTCTTGCTTGTGTTGCAAGGTGTGAAGTTGAGTAAGACTCAAAACCCGACCACGGCAGAAGATAGAGAGAGAATGAAAGTCATTCCCTCTGCCTCAGCCATAGGTTCTATAAAGTATGCCATGCTGTGTACCAAACCTGTTGTGTACCTTGCCATGAGTTTGGCAAGGGGGTACAATAGTGATCCAGGAGTAGATCACTGGACAGCGGTCAAAATTATCCTTAGTTACCTGCTACTTCTTGAGCTTGCGTTGGTTTTTCCCTTGAAGAGGAAAGGGTGATGCAGCAAAGTAGAGATAAGTATTTCCCTCAGTTAGAGAACCAAGGTATCAATCCAATAGGAGGTACAAGCAAGTCTCCAATCTATGCACCCGCACAAACAATCAAACACTTGTACCCAACGCGATAAAGGGGTTGTCAATCCCTTCACGGTCAATTGCAAAGGTGAGATCTGACAGAGATAGGTATAAAAGATTTCTAAAATGTAAAACAAAATAAAAACAAATAAATTGCAGCAAGGTATTTTTGGTTTTTTTTTGGTTTATAGATCTGAAAATATATGATGGAAAATAGACCCGGGTGCCATAGGTTTCACTAGAGGCTTCTCTCTTGAAAGAAAACATACGATGGGTGAACAAATTACTCTCGAGCAATTGATAGAAAAGCGCAAAGTTATGACGATATCCAAGGCAATGATTATGAACATAGGCATCATGTCCGTGTCAAGTAGACCGAAATGATTGTGCATCTACTACTATTACTCCACACATCGACCGACTCCTGCCTACATCTAGAGTATTAAGTTCAAGAGAACAGAGTAATGCTTTAAGAAAGATGACACGATGTAGAGGGATAAACTCAAGCAATATGATGAAACCCCCATCTTTTTACCCTTGATGGCAACAATGTAATACGTGCCTCGCTACCCCTACTGTCACTGGGTGAGGACACCGCAAGATTGAACCCAAAACTAAGCACCTCTCCCATTGCAAGTAAAACCAATCTAGTTGGCCAAACCAAACAGATAATTCGAAGAGAAATACAAAGATATCAAATCATGCATATAAGAATTCAGAGAAGATTCAAATAATATTCATAGATAATCTATTCATAAATCCACAATTCATCGGATCTCGACAAACACACCGCAAAAGAATATTACATCAGATAGATCTCCAAGAACATCGAGGAGAACCTTGTATTGAAGATCAAAGAGAGAGAAGAAGCCATCTAGCTACTATCTATGGACCCGTAGGTCTGAGGTAGACTACTCACACTTCATCGAAAGGGCACTAGAGTTGATGTAGATGCCCTCCATGATCGAATCCCCCTCCGGCAGGATATTGGAAAAGGCCCCAAGATGGGATCTCATGGGTACATAAGGTTACGGCGGCGGAAAAGTATTTTGGTGGCGCTTCTGGTCGTTTGGGAATATTTCTGAATTTATAGGCCAAGAATTTGGGTTAGGGGACTCCTAGGGGGCCCACAAGCCAGGGGGGCGCGCCCCCTAGGGCACGCCCTGAGGGCTTTTGGAGCCCTCATGACTCTTCTGCCTTCCTCTCCAAGTTCTACGTGTGTCTTCTGGTCCAAGAAAAATCATCGCGAAAGTTTTATTCTGTTTGGACTCCGTTTGATATTCCTTTTCTACGAAACTCAAAAACAAGGAAAAAAACAGAAACTGGCACTGGGCTCTAGGTTAATAGGTTAGTCCCAAAAATAATATAAAATAGCATATTAATGCATATAAAACATCCAAAACAGATAATATAATAGCATGGAACAATAAAAAATTATAGATACGTTGGAGACGTATCAAGCATCCCCAAGCTTAATTTCTGCTCGTCCTCGAGTAGGTAAATGATAAAAACAGAATTTTTGATGTGGAATGCTACCTAACATATTTATCCATGTAATTTCCTTTATTGTGGCATGAATATTCAGATCCATAAGATTCAAAACAAAAGTTTAATATTGACATAAAAACAATAATACTTCAAGCATACTAATAAAGCAATCATGTCTTCTCGAAATAACATGGCCAAAGAAAGTTATCCCTACAAAATCATATAGTCTGGCTATGCTCCATCTTTATCACAGAAAGTATTAAATCATGCAAAACCCCGATGCAAGCTAAGCAATTGTTTCATACTTTTGATGTTCTCAAACTTTTTCAACTTTCACGCAATACATGAGCGTGAGCCATGGATATAGCACTATAGGTGGAATAAAATATGGTGGTTGTGGAGAAGACAAAAAGAAGGAGATAGTCTCACATCAACTAGGTGTATCAATGGGCTATGGAGATGCCCATCAATAGATATCAATGTGAGTGAGGAGGGATTGCCATGCAAAGGATGCACTAGAGCAATAAGTGTATAAAAGCTCAAAAAGAAACTAAGGGGGTGTGCATCCAACTCGATTGCTCACGAAGATCTAGGGCAATTTGAGGAAGCCCATCATTGGAATACACAAGCCAAGTTCTATAATGAAAAATTCCCACTAGTATATGAAAGTGACAAAATAGGGGGCTCTCTATCATGAAGATCTTGGTGCTACTTTGAAGCACAAGTGTGGTGAAAGGATAGTAGCATTGCCCCTTCTATCTTTTCTCTCATTTTTTTGTTTGGGCTTTATTTGGCCTCCTTTATTTTTTGTAAAGTCCGAAGACTCATCCCAACTTGTGAGGGAATCATAGCTTCCTTTATCCTTTGCTCACATGGGACAATGCTCTAATAATGATGATCATCACACTTTTAATTACTTACAACTCAAGAATTACAACTCGATTCTAGAACAAAATACGACTCTATATGAATGCCTCTGGCGGTGTACCGGGATGTGCAATGATCAAGAGTGACATGTATAAAAAATATGAACAGTGGCCTTGCCACAAATACTATGCCAACTACATGATCATGCAAAGCAATATGACAATGATAAAGCGTGTCATCATAAACGGAACGGTGGAAGTTTCATGGCAATATATCTCGGAATGGCTATGGAAATGCCATAATAGGTATGGTGGCTGTTTTGAGGAAGGTATATGGTGGGTTGAATGCACCGGCGAGAATTGCGCGGTACTAGAGGGGCTAGCAATGGTGGAAGGGTGAGAGTGCGTATAATCCATGGACTCAACATTAGTCATAAAGAACTCACATACTTATTGCAAAAGTCTATTAGTTATCGAAAAAAAGTACTACACGCATGCTCCTAGGGGATAGATTGGTAGGAAAAGACCATCGCTCGTCCCCGACCGCCACTCATAAGGAAGACAACCACTAAATAAATCATGCTCTGACTTCATCACATAACGATTCACCATACGTGCATGCTACGGGAATCACAAACTTTAACACAAGTATTTCTACCAATCCACAATTACTCACTAGCATGACTCTAATATCACCATCTTTATATCTCAAAACAAATGCAAGGAATCAAACTTCTCATAGTATTCAACGCTCTTTATATGAAAGTTTTTATTATATCCCTCTTGGATGCCCATCATATTAGGACCAAATTCATAACCTAAGAAAATTACCATGATGTTTAGAGACTCTCAAAATAATATAAGTGAAGCATGAGAGTTCAACAATTTCTATAAAATAAAGCCACCGCCGTGCTCTAAAAAAGATATAAGTGAAGTACTAGAGCAAATTGCCTAGCTCAAAAGATATAAGTGAAGCACATAGAGCATTCTAATAAATTCATGATTCATGCGTGTCCCTCTCAAAATGTGTGTACAACAAGGATGATTGTGGCAAACTAAAAAGCAAAGACTCATATCATACAATACGCTCCAAGCAAAACACATATCATGTGGTGAATAAAAATATAGCCTCAAGTAAATTACCGATGGATTGAAGTTGAAAGAGGAGATGCCATCCGGGGCATCCCCAAGCTTAGATGCTTGGTTGTCCTTGAATATTACCTTGGGGTGCCTTGGGCATCCCCAAGCTTAGGCTCTTGCCACTCCTTATTCCATAGTCCATCAAATCTTTACCCAAAACTTGAAAACTTCACAATACAAAACTCAACAGAAAACTCATGAGATCCGTTAGTATAAGAAAATAAACCACCAACTTTTGGTACTGTTGTGAACTCATTCTTTATTTATATTGGTGTAATATCTAATGTATTCCAACTTTTCCATGGTTCATACTCCCCGATACTACCCATAGATTCATCAAAATAAGAAAACAACACATAGAAAACAGAATCTGTCAAAAACAAAACAGTCTGTGAAGATCCGAATAGTTCGTATACTTCTTGAACAATGGTTTTGTTTTTTTAGGTGAGGGGCTAAGGGCTCCATCAATGTTATTTGTAGCTGAAACTTTGCAAGATCATCGAAAGTTTGATCATGTTTTATGTTCCAAAGTTTCAATTTTGTATTCAATTGATGAGCTCACCCAGCTCGACCATCACCGAAAGTCAAAATAGGAGTGAGAGAGTGTCCACCATATGTTCATCCACCTAAGAGATGAGAGTTGTGATCGACTTTTGACGTTAATGGTCGATCTGGGCGAGTTCATCCCGTGATACCATGGTAATGCACGATGAATAGAATAGAAGTACTCTTTGATGTTTGTTTCTTATATTATTTTTTCATCATGTGTTGAAAAGGTGATAACACGGATTGATCTTGCGGTTATGGCTTCCTACGATGACTCAACTTTTGGTAGGGTCGACTTCGCGGTCAAGGAGGAGCACCCCAGTGAGGACCCTGTGGATGAGCTCGTTAAGGTGCACCCCCAACTCATCCTACTAAAGCATTTTTAGGATCTATCCAAGAAGAATCCACCTACTAAGGAGAGCGAGGGCCCACCACGTAAGGAGAGCGTTCGCCCACCACTCAACATCATTCTAGACGACGCATGCTCCTCCAATGTGGGGGATATGCCCACCTCCACGGACTCCACAATCACTGGCTTCAGTGACTATGCCTCGGAGTAGAGCTCCATGATGGAAATATGCCCTAGAGGCAATAATAAAATGGTTATTATTATATTTCCTTAATCATGATAAAGGTTTATTATTCATGCTAGAATTGTATTGACCGGAAACTTAAATACATGTGTGGATACGTAAACAAATATCGTGTCCCTAGTGAGCCTCTACTAGACTAGCTCGTTGATCAAAAGATGATTAAGGTTTCCTAACCATAGACATGAGTTGTCATTTGATAACGGGATCACATCATTAGGAGAATGATGTGATGGATAAGACCCATCCTTTAGCTTAGCATATAATCGTTCAGTTTATTGCTATTGCTTTCTTAATGTCAAATACATATTCCTTCGACTATGAGATCATGCAACTCCCGGATACCAGAGGAATACCTTGTGTGCTATCAAACGTCACAACATAACTGGGTGATCATAAATATGCTCTACAGGTATCTCCGAAGGTGTCTGTTGAGTTGGAATGGATCGAGATTAGGATTTGTCACTCCATGTATCGGAGAGGTATCTCTGGGCCCTCTTGGTAATACACATCATAATAAGCTTGCAAGCAAAATGACTAAGGAGTTAGTTACAAGATGTTGTATTACGGAACGAGTAAAGAGACTTGCCGGTAACGAGATTGAACTAGGTATGAAGATAACGATGATCAAATCATGGGCAAGTAACATATCGATAGACAAAGGGAATTACGTATGTTGTCATAAGGTTTGACCGATAAAGATCTTCGTAGAATATGTAGGAACCAATATGGGATACAAGTTCCACTATTGGTTATTGACCAGAGAGGTGTCTCGGTCATGTCTACATAGTTCTCGAACCCGTAGGGTCCGCACGCTTAACGTTCGTTGACGATATAGTGTTATATGAGTTATGTGATTTGGTGACAGAATGTTGTTTGGAGTCCCGGATGAGATCACGTACATGACGAGGAGCTCCGGAATGGTCCGGAGGTAAATATTGATATATAGGACAATACTATTTGGACACTGTAAGAGTTTCGGGAGCTACCGGGTAGTAATCGGATCACCAGAAGGGGTTCCGGGAAGCCCCGGGAGGTATATGGGCCATATGGGCATGATTCAGTCCTCCGAGGAAGCGGTCTATCTTTCTTTCCTCCGTATCCACATCGTGAGGTGAGTATCGAGCCAAGTTATTGAACTTGTTCAAGTATTCTGCCACAGTCATACTCCCCTGTGTGAGGGACAGAAATTCCTTCTGCTTGATCTTCATAATTCCCGTGGGGATATCGTATTTGCGGAACAATTCCTTGAATCGCTCCCAAGTGATTTCTTCTCCAGTTGGCCATGTCAGCTTAGTATTATCCCACCAGATTGCGGCGGGACCTTCAAGATAGTGGGTAACAAATGGAACCTTATCCGCTTCATTGCAGCGGGCAATTTCCAGTTTCTTCTCCATTGTTCTAAGCCAGTCATCTGCCTCAATAGGATCAACGGCGTGGCCAAAGCTAGGCGGTTTGGTCCGCTGAAAATCTGTCAGCTTAGAGTGCACCCCGTTACCATTGTTTTGACCAACCACTGTCTGCATAGTTCTGAGGAACTCCATAAAGTCCTGGTTCCTCTTCTCTTCAAACATCCTCATGATTTGTTCAGTTGTAGGTGCTTGTGGTGGTGGAGGCGGTAAGTCTTCGCGCTCTTGCCCTGCCTGTCTGGCTGAGCGACGGACTGGGGTTCCATCACTGCCTTGACTGCTACTGCCTCTCTTCATCTAAATTTTGTTCCCAAAGCAAATACTGAATCGATGAGCAAGATCCATAAGGGTAAAATATAATCATGTGACACCCAAAAGAAATCATTAAGCAAAGGCGAATAACAACGTAATTATACAGGACATCCCAACATAATACATGGCAGGCTAGTAGTGGATAACATGATAAACTGCTCAACCGGCAGTCGACAGATGCAACGATGCATGCATAATTACTCCAACTCTAGTCTAGTGGCGTCGATGGCACGGACACTGCTCCTCTGAAGAGTCATCACCAGGCCCTGAGTCTGAGTCTGAGTCAGAACTGATGATGTGGGTTACCGGGTCAAAGGAAACACGACGACGCTGACAAGACGTCTCCCCTTCCGCAGAAAAGGAAGCGCGTCGCCTCAGCATCGGCGAAGCAGGAGTGGCGAGGAGCGAGGCCCACTCAGCTGGGGTCTCACGTTGGCTAGCAGACGATATGCCTGATGGCCCAGAGGAACTGGAAGGCACGCTAAACGTATGTGGGGGTGGAACTGGTGGCGGATACACTGGTGGAACTACAGGATGGGGTGCGGGAGTCACTGCAGCAAGTGCCTCCTGCACACGATTAAGCTCCACAGCCAAGGATATGATCATGCGGTAACTGGCGTGAATATACTGGGATAACACACCAGCGGCACGATCAACCTCCGGATCGGTGGGTGAGAAATTGACTCGCCCTGTCGTAGGGGACAGGGTGGGGTAATGGAAGAAACCTGGGTGTGTCTGCATCTGGACCTCGTGATAGCGCAAGTCGGTGATGGCCTCCATGGCGGCAAACTAGATTGCCAACTCCGGAGTAGAAGCTACTCCTCCCTTAGCAGAGCGAGAAGAGCTCCCAATATCCGAGGTCGCGGTCAAGTAGGCCACTGCATGGTACTCGTCCACTGACTCCGCCAGCTGATCCCGATACACCGGGTACACCGGGTCTTTTCCGTAGGGATACAGCCGAAGCCAGACACAGCGAAGCAGAGCTGAGAAAGAGTGGGGCTCTGGCTCATAGGTGAAATGGAATGGAACTGGTGCCATCTACACTCACCATGAAAAGAGTTAGTAATATAAGGATGCATGATATGCGCAAACAAATGCAACAAGCAATATGCACACTCAAGGTCCTATACTACTCGCAGTTCTAGCGCGTGTTACCTAGGGTGTCCTACAGTCAGCACGGCTCTGATACCAAGCGCTGTGGCACCCCGGCTCATAGAACCGGAATGCCAGTGTTCCCAGCCCAGAGACCATTGTCTTCTGGAAACACTCAACATCTTGGCAACAGAAACATAGCTGACTTTATTGATAATAAAGAGTACAAGCTTACAAGATCCTCGAGGCCAGAGCACAACAAGTGCTATACAGTATGTACATTATTTATCAAACATGATGGGCCTCGGCATAACTTAGCGATACTACAGCGTAGCGGAATATGGCAGCAACTCCATCCACAGGGACACTGCTGTGGACACATCCTAGGCATTATAACACGAACCTCCAAGACCTGCGTCTCAGTCTTCTCCTGCATCTGGCATGATACGCCAGGTGAGTACTTTGAATGTACTCGCAAGCACATGACAACCAAATAATGCAGCAAGTAATAGCATGGCAATAAACATGTTGAGTCTTAATTGCTGAGATCACGATCATCAACTTACTCATATCCGGGTTGCTTCACAACCCACGGAGTACTCCACCTCACTGAGTACTTCCGCACGTAAGACAAGTTCTTTCATCAGTATCCTTATAACGGTTGATCTCCTACAGAGGTCTGGACGGGCTGTCCAATTCCGTGGACACGGCTATTCGAATAGATTTAACACTCTGCAGAGGTTGTACACTTTACCCACACCACGGAACTCATGGCCTCGTGCTCCCATTCGGGTGGACCAACGACGTTCCGACGAAGCCTGTCTGACCCGTGACTCTTCCATCGTACCACCGGCCATCACACTCCCTCTTGGAGTCAAGCCCTGGGTGGCCCCGTGTCCTCAAGACACCTGCCACCGTCGTGGCCAAACTAACTGTCCCAAACGGGGATGCCGGCAAATAACTCAACTGGGCTCACAGAGTTATCGTCGTCTATCTGATCAGGGTAGCACGCACGCATAACCCTCCCTCTTTGGAGGTACCGGTGAAAGAGCACGTAGCCAGCCCAAGTCAAGGCCGTCCCATACCGGCAAATGTGGCTGCACGTTTTAACCCGGACAGGTGAGTCTCGATCAACCAACTAAGTTTCATTAAGCATTCAGCAGGTTATCAACTCATGTTAACTTAGTTGGTCATCTTAGTCATTTATTAATTTACTTGGAATTATTTGGGGTTAAATTTAATGTGCAAAATGAATATGAAAATGCAATGCCATGACATGCTTCAAAACATGGTTATCCTGGCTTGCCTTGATCAGTTGGGTGGTCCAGAAACTCTTGACCTTCAAATCCACAAGTTTCTCCCTCTGAAAATATTTTAAAATAGTAAAAGAAAATGTCACATAACACTGTTTCAATCACCAGCAATTCTGTGAGTGGGATAAAAATATGAAACTTGGTGGAAAAATAAAGAATTCCATTATGAACACAATGCAAAAAGAATCAGGTCATTTGGACCTTTCTATTAAAAGATATAAGCAGTCAAAGTTACTGGTCAAAGCTGAAAATAAAACCAAAAATAGAAAAACTCACAGCGGGCCACGTCGAAGGCGTAAAGGCCGAATGCGCCTTCACTTACCCCGTCGCGCGCGTGTGCTGAGTCGCTGACAGCGGGGCCTGCTCGGTTTAAATAGAGGAGGGAGAGAGAGGAATAGAGAGGGGCGGAGCTCCGGCGGTGCTCACCGGCGATAGGGACGGCGGCTGGGCTCGAGAAGGACGGGGATGGATCGAGCATCGAACGGCGGTTCTCCTTGTACCCGCAGCTCGGTCAGAGGTGGACGGATGACGTCGCCCCCTTCGTCTCCGCCGGCGGCAGCTTTCGGCACTCGCCGGCGATGGCGGTTCCGGCAGCTATTCGACCGGGCGGCGGCTCTGGGAGCACCAGTGGAACGATCTGATCACGATGGAGGGCTCGGGTGGAGCGGAGGTGGACTGGAGCGAGATGGAGGAGGAGAGGGGATCGCGGCAGAGCTCCGGTCAAGCTCGAGGCCGGAGGCCTCAGTGCCTCGGGTTCTTGCTGCTGGAAGATGCTATGGAGGGGGAGGAGTGGGTTGAAGAGCTCGGAGAGCCCGGGCGGGGCTTTTTATAGGCGGAAGGAGGGCGCGACGATCTCTCCCGAAGCTCATCGGAGCGGGCCATGGCGACGGCGCCCGTATGCCCTGCTGGCTGGCTCGACGTGGGTGAGAGGATGGGTGAGGGTAGGGGCATTTAATGCCGAAGCGACGAGGCGGGGGCTAGGCGACGCGCCGCACGGCCACTGTGCTTCCACGGGCAAAACAGGGCGGCGGAGACGCGGCGGCCGTCCAGGGCATCTCCGGCGCAGGTGAGGGCTCCAGCTGGTCCACGCGTCCACGGGGAAGGTAGTCGGCACGTCTGGACAGCGCCGCTCTGCGCGAGTCATCGTTTCGGACATGACCCGAGCCTGGGCGCGCCATAGAGCGCGGCGACAGCATGCCACGCCCGTGCTCACCACGCCAGGACATGTCCCGTGGCCACGTTGGCCTGGCCAAAGTTGTCTGAGGCGTCGTCCCTCGAAGGATCATGTCACCTGTGCACTTGGTTTGGCTAGAAGTGGTCTGAGAAGAGAGGTTTCATCAACAACAGTTGCTGACAGAAATGTTGGGGAGGTTCTGGAGGAGAGGAGAGGATGGGATGAGGCCAAGAGACTTGTCTGGTGTGTTCCTGGTCGAATGATCTACAAGCTGACCGAGTTTGAGCTCATTTGGTTGAAGTTTGAGGGTAGCTCATGTGAAATGCACAAAACTAGCCTGAATCTGCAAATGGAAGTACTGATCACATGATAATTCTTGGAGAGCTGAAAATTTGTGGAGAGTGCTCATTTGGTGTTGTCTCATTGCTGTAAAAATTTGGTAGCAATTGGACAAACCAAAAATGCACTTCCTTCACAATGGCTGGTTCTGGACATAGAGGAAAAAGGATTTTTAAGCAAAACATTTGAACATGACCAAGGAATGTTTTTGAAGATTTGGTGGAGATATGATCCAAGAGATTTTTAGGAATTAATTGAGAAGTTTAGGAGCATCAAAACTATAGGTTGCTTCACAACCTATGCCAATGCCCTAATTTCCCAATTAAAAGAAAAGAGCTTTTGAAAATAATTTGAATGGAAATTTGAGTACTTGAGGTTCCTGGCAGGACATTTGCAAGATGATGAGGCTAGGAACCACTTGACAAAGATTCAAAAATGACCAAGTCCATGTGAAAGAATTTGAAATCCATTCAAATTCAAATAAAGTCAAGTCAAGTTTTGAAAAGAAAAAGTTGGCAAAAATCAGGGTGTCAGAAACCTACCCCCCTTAGAATGAATCTCGTCCTCGAGATTCGGTTGCTCAGGGAACAAATAGGAATAGGCAGATCTTAGGAAGTCTTCTCTCTCCCAAGTAGCCTCTTCTTCCGTGTGGTGTTCCCACAGCACCTTATAGAACCTTATTGTCTTACTTCTCGTTATTCTCTCCATCACATCCAAGATCTTAACTGGCTTTTCCTCGTATGTCAGGTCCTTTGCCAATTCCAATTCACTCATGTCTGCTTGTTTAGCTGGGGGTGCAATGCATTTTCTTAGCTGTGAGATGTGAAACACATCATGCACATCCGACAGTGCTGGTGGCAGCTCTAGCTGGTAAGCGACTCTCCCTTTCCTAGAAGTTACTAGGAAAGGACCAATATATCTCGGGGCTAACTTCCCTCGGATTCCAAACCTTTTCACTCCCTTCATAGGAGTCACCCTTAGATAAGCATAATCTCCTGGTTCAAAGGTTACTTCCTGATGCTTCGGGTCGTAATAGCTCTTTTGGCGTGACTTGGCTGCTCGCAAGCGTTCTTGTATGTCCTTGACCTGTCTTTCTGCTTCGAGCATCAAGTCTGTCCCAAAGATACGACTGTCTCCTGTCTGAGACCAGTTCAGTGGTGTGCGGCACTTCTGTCCGTACAAAGCCTCGAAAGGCGACATTTTGAGACTGGCTTGGTAGCTATTGTTATAGTAGAATTCTGCGTATGGCAGACTATCCTCCCCCTTGGGATCATTAGAAAGTGCACATGACCAAAGCATATCTTCCAATATTTGATTTACTCGCTCGGTCTGTCCATCTGTTTGAGGATGATACGCTGTGCTGTGTTTCAGCACAGTGCCCAAAGCTTGATGTAGCCGATACCAGAATGCTGAGGTAAAGAGGGAACCTCTATCTGAAGTGATGGTCTTAGGTACCCCATGCAGACTTACGATCCGGGACATATATAGCTGTGCCAGCTGATTGGCCTTGTAAGTGGTCTTCACGGGGATGAAGTGAGCCACTTTTGTAAGTGTGTCCACTATGACCCAGATTGCGTCATTACCTTTTGCAGACTTAGGTAGTCCCACGATAAAATCCATGCATATATCATCCCATTTCCATTGTGGTACTGGTAATGGTTGCAGCAGTCCGGCTGGTTTTTGGTGTTCTGCCTTTACTTTGTTGCAAACATCGCAACATGCGACATAATATGCAATGTTGTTCTTCATTCCAGGCCACCAAAATGTCTCCTTTAGGTCTTGGTACATCTTAGTACTACCTGGATGAATTGAGTAGGCAGATTCATGTGCTTCCTTAAGTATTTGCTGCCTCAAGTTATTTCGATTGGGCACACAAATTCGATTCTTGAACCATACGGTTCCTTATTCATCCTCCAGGAAGGACTTGTCCTTCCCTTTCTGAATCAATCCTTTAATATCTCGGATTCCCTCATCCGTCTTTTGGGCTTCTTGGATTTCCTCCATCAAGGTTGGCTTAATCTCCAACGTGTTTGGAGTCATAGGACCATATAGTATCAAGTTAAGTTTAGCAAACTCTTTGCGTAAACCTTGGTTCATACCCTCTACTAGAGCAGTTACAACGGCTTGCTTCCTGCTCAAGGCGTCTGCAACTACGTTCGCCTTGCCTGGATGATAGTTGATACCAACATCATAATCTTTGACAAGCTCAAGCCATCTGCGTTGCCTGAGGTTCAGGTCGGGTTGCGTGAAGATATACTTAAGACTCTTATGGTCTGTATATATCTCACACCTTTGACCAATCAAATAGTGTCTCCAGATTTTCAAGGCATGCACTACTGCGGCTAGCTCCAGGTCATGAGTGGGATAATTTTCCTCATGAGGTCGTAGCTGTCGTGATGCATAAGCCACAACCTTTCCTTCTTGCATAAGTACACATCCAATCCCACGTCTGGACGCATCGCAGTAAATGTCAAAACTCTTATGAATATTAGGGAGGACTAGAACAGGGGCTGTTGTCAGCCTTGTCTTCAATTCCTTGAAGCTGTTCTCACACTCAGTGGTCCAGATAAACTTCTGGTTCTTCTTTAATAGCTCCGTCATAGGCTTGGCTATTTTTGAGAAGCCTTCAATGAAGCGGCGGTAGTATCCCGCCAATCCAAGGAAACTACGGACCTCTGTTACCGTAGCTGGTGTCTTCCAATTTAAGACAGCCGTAACCTTGCCGGGGTCAACGGCTATACCATTTTCCGACAGGATGTGCCCAAGAAATCCCACCTCCTTGAGCCAAAATTCGCACTTGCTGAATTTGGCGTATAATTGATGGATTCTCAACCTTTCCAGAACAGCTCGAAGGTGTTGCTTATGCTCCTCTTCATCCTTAGAGTATATGAGTATATCGTCGATGAACACTACCACGAACTTATCCAGGAAGTCCATGAAAATTTTGTTCATCATGCTCATAAATTATGCGGGAGCATTTGTCAGCCCGAACGGCATGACTGTGAATTCATACAGTCCATAGCGAGTAGTAAATGCTGTTTTGGGGATATCTTCTTTGCGGACCTTCAATTAGTGATATCCCGTCCGAAGATCAATCTTTGAAAATACCCGGGTTCCACTTAATTGATCAAATAGATCATCAATTCGCGGCAGCGGGTACTTATTCTTGATAGTTACCTCATTGAGCTGTCGATAGTCTACGCACATCCGTAGACTTCCATCTTTCTTCTTCACAAACAGTACTGGTGATCCCCATGGTGAAATGCTGGGACGAATATATCCCTTCTGAAGCAACTCGTCTAGCTGCTTTTTCAACTCGGCCAGCTCCGGACCTGGCATTCGATAATACTTCTTGTATATGGGGGCTGTGCCAGGAACTATTTCAATGGCAAACTCCAATTCTCTATCTGGCGGCATTCCTGGTAATTCCTCCGGAAACACGTCCGGAAACTCACATACCACCGGAATCAAGTTCATATCAGTGGCAGTGGTGTGATATGCTAAGCCTTTTCTAGCTATCAGTCGACTGGCTAGGAATTGGATCATCTGTCCAGCAGGGTTTACCAACGTTACCGTTCTGGTGGCACAGTTAATGCACACCTGGTGCGGGGTTAACCAATCCATTCCCAGAATTATATCCAATCCCGGGGAATCAATAGCAACCAAGGTGGCTGGAAATTGTACTCCATGAATGGAGATTTCTAGGCCCCTATATACAATATTGGTTCTGAGCATGGAACCGGGGGATTGTATCACCATGATTTTGTCCAAAACCGATGGGGAAAGATTATGCGAGTTGGCAAAACTCCGAGAAATGAACGAATGGGAAGCCCCGGAATCAAACAAGATAAGTGCAGGTATGTCATTAACAGTAAACATACCAAGTATGATGTCGGGGGCTTCGCATACTTCCTCAGCTGAGATGTGATGGACGCATCCGTGATGGACATTGCGGCGTCCAAGGTGGTTGACCTGCGACTTGGGGTCTGTTGGCTGTTTTCCAGCATTGGCAGGACACTGTTTAGCATAGTGCCCGCTCTGTCCGCAGGTGAAGCAAGTATTGTTGCGGCGACAGTCTTCCGCAATAGGCTGCTTACCGAGGGCTTTAGTCTGGGTGCCGAGCTTGTTGTTGTTACCATTGTTGTTCCACGCAGGCTTGCTCTCTGCTGGGACAGGTTGCCAACTGCGCAACTTCTGAGCATATGGTTCCTTATTATCCTTCTTTGGCTCGAATTTTCTTTTATGCTCATTGTTTGCAAGCTTGTGTTCACGTTCAGCAATGTAGGCCTTGTTCACCAGTGTCTGGAAATCAGCAAAATCCAACATACATAACTGGCACTGGAGGGCATGATTCAATCCTCCGAGGAAGCGGTCTATCTTTCTTTCCTCCGTATCCACATCGTGAGGTGAGTATCGAGCCAAGTTATTGAACTTGTTCAAGTATTCTGCCACAGTCATACTCCCCAGCGTGAGGGACAGAAATTCCTTCTGCTTGATCTTCATAATTCCCGTGGGGATATTGTATTTGCGGAACAATTCCTTGAATCGCTCCCAAGTGATTTCTTCTCCAGTTGGCCATGTCAGCTTAGTATTATCCCACCAGATTGCGGCGGGACCTTCAAGATAGTGGGTAACAAATGGAACCTTATCCGCTTCATTGCAGCGGGCAATTTCCAGTTTCTTCTCCATTGTTCTAAGCCAGTCATCTGCCTCAATAGGATCAACGGCGTGGCCAAAGCTAGGCGGTTTGGTCCGCTGAAAATCTGTCAGCTTAGAGTGCACCCCGTTACCATTGTTTTGACCAACCACTGTCTGCATAGTTCTGAGGAACTCCATAAAGTCCTGGTTCCTCTTCTCTTCAAACATCCTCATGATTTGTTCAGTTGTAGGTGCTTGTGGTGGTGGAGGCGGTAAGTCTTCGGGCTCTTGCCCTGCCTGTCTGGCTGAGCGACGGACTGGGGTTCCATCACTGCCTTGACTGCTACTGCCTCTCTTCATCTAAATTTTGTTCCCAAAGCAAATACCGAATCGATGAGCATGATCCATAAGGGTAAAATATAATCATGTGACACCCAAAAGAAATCATTAAGCAAAGGCGAATAACAACATAATTATACAGGACATCCCAACATAATACATGGCAGGCTAGTAGTGGATAACATGATAAACTGCTCAAACGGCAGTCGACAGATGCAACGATGCATGCATAATTACTCCAACTCTAGTCTAGTGGCGTCGATGGCACGGACACTGCTCCTCTGAAGAGTCATCACCAGGCCCTGAGTCTGATTCTGAGTCAGAACTGATGATGTGGGTTACCGGGTCAAAGGAAACACGACGACGCTGACAAGACGTCTCCCCTTCCGCAGAAAAGGAAGCACGTCGCCTCAGCATCGGCAAAGCAGGAGTGGCGAGGAGCGAGGCCCACTCAGCTGGGGTCTCACGTTGGCTATCAGACGATATGCCTGATGGCCCAGAGGAACTGGAAGGCACGCTAAACGTATGTGGGGGTGGAACTGGTGGCGGATACACTGGTGGAACTACAGGATGGGGTGCGGGAGTCACTGCAGCAAGTGCCTCCTGCACACGATTAAGCTCCACAGCCAAGGATATGATCATGCGGTAACTGGCGTGAATATACTGGGATAACACACCAGCGGCACGATCAACCTCCGGATCGGTGGGTGAGAAATTGACTCGCCCTGTCGTAGGGGACAGGGTGGGGTAATGGAAGAAACCTGGGTGTGTCTGCATCTGGACCTCGTGATAGCGCAAGTCGGTGATGGCCTCCATGGCGGCAAACTAGATTGCCAACTCCGGAGTAGAAGCTACTCCTCCCTTAGCAGAGCGAGAAGAGCTCCCAATATCCGAGGTCGCGGTCAAGTAGGCCACTGCATGGTACTCGTCCACTGACTCCGCCAGCTGATCCCGATACACCGGGTACACCGGGTCTTTTCCGTAGGGATACAGCCGAAGCCAGACACAGCGAAGCAGAGCTGAGAAAGAGTGGGGCTCTGGCTCATAGGTGAAATGGAATGGAACTGGTGCCATCTACACTCACCATGAAAAGAGTTAGTAATATAAGGATGCATGATATGCGCAAACAAATGCAACAAGCAATATGCACACTCAAGGTCCTATACTACTCGCAGTTCTAGCGCGTGTTACCTAGGGTGTCCTACAGTCAGCACGGCTCTGATACCAAGCGCTGTGGCACCCCGGCTCATAGAACCGGAATGCCAGTGTTCCCAGCCCAGAGACCATTGTCTTCTGGAAACACTCAACATCTTGGCAACAGAAACATAGCTGACTTTATTGATAATAAAGAGTACAAGCTTACAAGATCCTCGAGGCCAGAGCACAACAAGTGCTATACAGTATGTACATTATTTATCAAACATGATGGGCCTCGGCATAACTTAGCGATACTACAGCGTAGCGGAATATGGCAGCAACTCCATCCACAGGGACACTGCTGTGGACACATCCTAGGCATTATAACACGAACCTCCAAGACCTGCGTCTCAGTCTTCTCCTGCATCTGGCATGATACGCCAGGTGAGTACTTTGAATGTACTCGCAAGCACATGACAACCAAATAATGCAGCAAGTAATAGCATGGCAATAAACATGTTGAGTCTTAATTGCTGAGATCACGATCATCAACTTACTCATATCCGGGTTGCTTCACAACCCACGGAGTACTCCACCTCACTGAGTACTTCCGCACGTAAGACAAGTTCTTTCATCAGTATCCTTATAACGGTTGATCTCCTACAGAGGTCTGGACGGGCTGTCCAATTCCGTGGACACGGCTATTCGAATAGATTTAACACTCTGCAGAGGTTGTACACTTTACCCACACCACGGAACTCATGGCCTCGTGCTCCCATTCGGGTGGACCAACGACGTTCCGACGAAACCTGTCTGACCCGTGACTCTTCCATCGTACCACCGGCCATCACACTCCCTCTTGGAGTCAAGCCCTGGGTGGCCCCGTGTCCTCAAGACACCTGCCACCGTCGTGGCCAAACTAACTGTCCCAAACGGGGACGCCGGCAAATAACTCAACTGGGCTCACAGAGTTATCGTCGTCTACCTGATCAAGGTAGCACGGACGCATAACCCTCCCTCTTTGGAGGTACCGGTGAAAGAGCACGTAGCCAGCCCAAGTCAAGGCCGTCCCATACCGGCAAATGTGGCTGCACGTTTTAACCCGGACAGGTGAGTCTCGATCAACCAACTAAGTTTCATTAAGCATTCAGCAGGTTATCAACTCATGTTAACTTAGTTGGTCATCTTAGTCATTTATTAATTTACTTGGAATTATTTGGGGTTAAATTTAATGTGCAAAATGAATATGAAAATGCAATGCCATGACATGCTTCAAAACATGGTTATCCTGGCTTGCCTTGATCAGTTGGGTGGTCCAGAAACTCTTGACCTTCAAATCCACAAGTTTCTCCCTCTGAAAATATTTTAAAATAGTAAAAGAAAATGTCACATAACACTGTTTCAATCACCAGCAATTCTGTGAGTGGGATAAAAATATGAAACTTGGTGGAAAAATAAAGAATTCCATTATGAACACAATGCAAAAAGAATCAGGTCATTTGGACCTTTCTATTAAAAGATATAAGCAGTCAAAGTTACTGGTCAAAGCTGAAAATAAAACCAAAAATAGAAAAACTCACAGCGGGCCACGTCGAAGGCGTAAAGGCCGAATGCGCCTTCACTTACCCCTTCGCGCGCGTGTGCTGAGTCGCTGACAGTGGGGCCCGCTCGGTTTAAATAGAGGAGGGAGAGAGAGGAACAGAGAGGGGCGGAGCTCCGGCGGTGCTCACCGGCGATAGGGACGGCGGCTGGGCTCGAGAAGGACGGGGATGGATCGAGCATCGAACGGCGGTTCTCCTTGTACCCGCAGCTCGGTCAGAGGTGGACGGATGACGTCGCCCCCTTCGTCTCCGCCGGCGGCAGCTTTCGGCACTTGCCGGCGATGGCGGTTCCGGCAGCTATTCGACCGGGCGGCGGCTCTGGGAGCACCAGTGGAACGATCTGATCACGATGGAGGGCTCGGGTGGAGCGGAGGTGGACTGGAGCGAGATGGAGGAGGAGAGGGGATCGCGGCAGAGCTCCGGTCAAGCTCGAGGCCGGAGGCCTCAGTGCCTCGGCTTCTTGCTGCTAGACGATGCTATGGAGGGGGAGGAGTGGGTTGAAGAGCTCGGAGATCCCGGGCGGGGCCTTTTATAGGCGGAAGGAGGGCGCGACGATCTCTCCCGAAGCTCATCGGAGCGGGCCATGGCGACGGCGCCCGTACGCCCTGCTGGCTGGCTCGACGTGGGTGAGAGGATGGGTGAGGGCAGGGGCATTTAATGCCGAAGCGACGAGGCGGGGGCTAGGCGACGCGCCGCACGGCCCCTGTGCTTCCACGGGCAGAACAGGGCGGCGGAGACGCGGCGGCCGTCCAGGGCATCTCCGGCGCAGGTGAGGGCTCCAGCTGGTCCACGCGTCCACGGGGAAGGTAGTCGGCACGTCTGGACAGCGCCGCTCTGCGCGAGTCGTCGTTTCGAACATGACCCGAGCCTGGGCGCGCCATAGAGCGCGGCGACAGCATGCCACGCCCGTGCTCACCACGCCAGGACATGTCCCGTGGCCACGTTGGCCTGGCCAAAGTTGTCTGAGGCGTCGTCCCTCGAAGGATCATGTCACCTGTGCACTTGGTTTGGCTAGAAGTGGTCTGAGAAGAGAGGTTTCATCAACAACAGTTGCTGACAGAAATGTTGTGGAGGTTCTGGAGGAGAGGAGAGGATGGGATGAGGCCAAGAGAGTTGTCTGGTGTGTTCCTTGTCGAATGATCTACAAGCTGACCGAGTTTGAGCTCATTTGGTTGAAGTTTGAGGGTAGCTCATGTGAAATGCACAAAACTAGTCTGAATCTGCAAATGGAAGTACTGATCACATGATAATTCTTGGAGAGCTGAAAATTTGTGGAGAGTGCTCATTTGGTGTTGTCTCATTGCTGTAAAAATTTGGTAGCAATTGGACAAACCAAAAATGCACTTCCTTCACAATGGCTGGTTCTGGACAGAGAGGAAAAAGGATTTTTAAGCAAAACATTTGAACATGACCAAGGAATGTTTTTGAAGATTTGGTGGAGATATGATCCAAGAGATTTTTAGGAATTAATTGAGAAGTTTAGGAGCATCAAAACTATAGGTTGCTTCACAACCTATGCCAATGCCCTAATTTCCCAATTAAAAGAAAAGAGCTTTTAAATGGAAATTTGAGTACTTGAGGTTCCTGCCAGGACATTTGCAAGATGATGAGGCTAGGAACCACTTGACAAAGATTCAAAAATGACCAAGTCCATGTGAAAGAATTTGAAATCCATTCAAATTCAAATAAAGTCAAGTCAAGTTTTGAAAAGAAAAAGTTGGCAAAAATC
The DNA here is from genome assembly GCA_011799875.1 of Thinopyrum elongatum. NCBI lineage: Eukaryota > Viridiplantae > Streptophyta > Magnoliopsida > Poales > Poaceae > Thinopyrum > Thinopyrum elongatum. The sequence goes on along the minus strand of CM022302.1, from coordinate 89,171,217 downwards.
AGGGTGTCACACCTGGTTTCCTTCTGGTCCAAGAAAGATCACCACAAAAGTTTTATTCCGTTTGGTATTCCTTTTCTGCGAAACTCAAAAACAAGGAAAAAAACAGAAACTGGCACTGGGCTCTAGGTTAATAGGTTAGTCCCAAAAATAATATAAAATAGCATATTAATGCATATAAAACATCCAAAACAGATAATATAATAGCATGGAACAATAAAAAATTATAGATACGTTGGAGACGTATCAAGCATCCCCAAGCTTAATTCCTGCTCGTCCTCGAGTAGGTAAATGATAAAAACAGAATTTTTGAAGTGGAATGCTACCTAACATATTTATCCATGTAATTTCTTTATTGTGGCATGAATGTTCAGATCCGTATGATTCAAAACAAAAGTTTAATATTGACATAAAAACAATAATACTTCAAGCATACTAACAAGATAATTATGTCTTCTCGAAATAACATGGCCAAAGAAAGCTTATCCCTACAAAATCATATAGTCTGGCTATGCTCCCTCTTCATCACACAAAGTATTTAAATCATGCACAACCCCGATGACAAGCCAAACAATTGTTTCATACTTTTGATGTTCTCAAACTTTTTCAACTTTCACACAATACATGAGCGTGAGCCATGGACATAGCACTATAGGTGGAATAGAAGGTGGTTGTGGAGAAGACAAAAAGAAGGAGATAGTCTCACATCAACTAGGCGTATTAACGGGCTATAGAGATGCCCATCAATAGATATCAATGTGAGTGAGTAGGGATTGCCATGCAACGAATGCACTAGAGCTATATGTTTATGAAAGCTCAAAAAAGAAACTAAGTGGGTGTGCATCCAACTCGCTTGCTCACGAAGACCTAGGGCAATTTGAGGAAGCCCATCATTGGAATATACAAGCCAAGTTCTATAATGAAAATTCCCACTAGTATATGAAAGTGACAACATAGGAGACTCTCTATCATGAAGATCATGGTGCTACTTTGAAGCACAAGTGTGGTAAAAGGATAGTAACATTGCCCCTTCTCTCTTTTCTCTCATTTTTTCTCTTTTTTTTATTTGGGCCTTCTCTCATTTTTTTGGCCTCTTTTATTTTTTTAATTTTTTGTCCGGAGTCTCATCCCGACTTGTGGGGGAATCATAGTCTACATCATCCTTCTCCTCACATGGGACAATGCTCTAATAATGAAGATCATCACACTTTTATTTACTTACACCTCAAGAATTACAACTCCATACTTAGAACAAAATATGACTCTATATGAATGCCTCCGGCGGTGTACCGGGATGTGCAATGAATCAAGAGTGACATGTATGAAAGAATTATGAACGGTGGCTTTGCCACAAATATGATGTCAACTACATGATCATGCAAAGCAATATGACAATGATGGAACGTGTCATAATAAACGGAACGGTGGAAAGTTGCATGGCAATATATCTCGGAATGGCTATGGAAATGCCATAATAGGTAGGTATGGTAGCTGTTTTGAGGAAGGTATATGGTGGGTGTATGGTACTGGCGAAAGTTGCGCGGCACTAGAGAGGCTAGCAATGGTGGAAGGGTGAGAGTGCGTATAATCCATGGACTCAACATTAGTCATAAAGAATTCACATACTTATTGCAAAAATCTATTAGTTGTCAAAACAAAGTACTACGCGCATGCTCCTAGGGGGATAGATTGGTAGGAAAATACCATCACTCGTCCCCGACGGCCACTCATAAGGAAGAGAATCAATAAATAAATCATGCTCCGACTTCATCACATAACGGTTCACCATACGTGCATGCTACGGGAATCACAAACCTTAACACAAGTATTTCTCAAATCCACAATTACTCACTAGCATGACTCTAGTATCACCATCTTTATATCTCAAAACAATCATAAGGAACCAAACTTCTCATAGTATTCAATGCACTTTATATGAAAGTTTTTCTTATATCCCTCTTGGATGCCTATCATATTAGGACTAAAATTATAACCAAAGCAAATTACCATGCTGTTTAAAGACTCTCAAAATAATATAAGTGAAGCATGAGAGTTCATCAATTTCTATAAAATAAAACCACCGCCGTGCTCTAAAAAGATATAAGTGAAGCACTAGAGCAAAATTGCCTAGCTCAAAAGATATAAGTGAAGCATATGGAGTATTCTAATAAATCACGATTCATGCGTGTCCCTCTCAAAAGGTGTGTACAGCAAGGATGATTGTGGCAAACTAAAAAGCAAAGACTCAAATCATACAAGACGCTCCAAGCAAAACACATATCATGTGGTGAATAAAAATATAGCCTCAAGTAAAGTTACCGATAGACGAAGACAAAAGAGGGGATGCCTTCCAGGGCATCCCCAAGCTTAGGCTCTTGCCACTCCTTATTCCATAGTCCATCAAATCCTTACCCAAAACTTGAAAACTTCACAACACAAAACTCAACAGAAAATCTCATAAGCTCCGTTAGTATAAGAAAATAAATCACCACTTTGGTACTGTTGTGAACTCATTCTTTATTTATATTGGTGTAATATATACTGTATTCCAAATTTTCCATGGTTCATACCCCCCGATACTATCCATAGATTCATCAAAATAAGCAAACAACACAAAGAAAATAGAATCTGTCAGAAACAGAACAGTCTGCGAAGATCCGAATTGTTCTAATACTTCTGTAACTCCAAAAATCTGAAAACTTTGGACAACAGAGGAAATTTGTATATCAATATCGTATAAAAAATTCAGGGTTTTTCAACGCTCCAGTGAATTATTACAATTCTGAGACTGGACGCAAAAGTTTCTGTTTTTCAGCAAGATCAAATCAACTATCTCCGTAAGCCATCCCAAAGGTTTTACTTGGCACAAACATTAATTAAAACATAAAACCACATCTAACCAGAGGATAGATGAATTATTTATTTCAAAAAAGAACCAAAAAGCAAAGAACAAAAATAAAATTGGGTTGCCTCCCAACAAGCGCTATTGTTTAACGCCCTTAGCTAGGCATAAAAACACGAATAGATCTAGGTATTGTCATCTTTGGTATGCAATCCATAAGTGGCTCTCATAATAGATTCATAAGGCAATTTAATTTTCTTTCTTGGAAAGTGTTCCATGCCCTTCCTTAATGAAAATTGAAATCTAATGTTTCCTTCTTTCATATCAATAATTGCACCAATCGTTCTAAGGAATGGTCTACCAAGAATAATAGGACATGTAGGATTGCAATCTATATCAAGAACAATGAAATCTACGGGCACATAATTCCTATTTGCAACAATAAGAATGTCATTAATCCTTCCCATAGGTTTCTTAATAGTGGAATCCGCGAGATGCAAATTTAAAGAACAATCATCAAATTCATGGAACCTAACACATCACATAAAGTTTTTGGAATCATGGAAACACTAGCACCCAAATCACACAAAGCATGGCACTCGTAATTTTTAATCTTGATCTTAATACTCCCTCCATCTCAAAATAAGTGTCTCAAACTTAGTACAACTTTGTACTAGAGCTATTACAAAGTTGAGACAGTTAATTTGGGACGGAGGGAGTAGTAGGTTCCCACTCATCATAAAGTTTTCTAGGGATAGAAACTTCCAATTCAAGCTTTTCTTCAAAAGATTGCATCATAGCATCAACGATATGTTTAGTAAAAGCTTTGTTTTGATTATAAGCATGAGGAGAATTCAACATGGATTGCAACAAGGAAATACAATCTATTAAAGAACAATTATCTTAATTAAATTCCTTGAAATCCAAAAGAGTGGGTTCATTGCTACTTAAAGTTTTGACCTCTCCAATCCCACTTTTATCAATTTTTGCATCAAGATTTAAAAACTCCAAATCATTGGGACGCCTTTTAACTAAAGTTGACTCATCTCCAGTCCCATATTTATGAAGATTTATGTTGGAAAACAAAGATTCAATAGGAGTCACATCAATCACTTTAAGATCTTCGTCATTATTTTCACGTAAACTAGAAGAACATGTTTTTACAAACCAATCTTTTTTAGCACGCATCTTAGCGGTTCTTTCTTTCCACTCATCCATGGAAATTTTCATAGCTTTGAGAGACTCATTGATATCATGCTTGGGTGGAATAGATCTAAGTTTCAAAGAATCAACATTAAGAGAAATTCTATCCACGTTCCTAGCCAAATCATCAATCTTAAGCAATTTTTCTTCAATCAAAGCATTGAAATTCTTTTGCAAAATCATAAATTCTTTAACACTATTCTCAAATTCAGAGGGCATCTTATTATAATTTCCATAAGAATTGTTGTAGGAATTACCATAATTATTAGAGGAATTACTAGGAAACGGCCTAGGATTAAAATTACCTCTATACGCGTTATTACCAAAATTGTTCCTACCAACAAAATTCACATCCAAAGATTCATTATTATTTTCAATCAAGGTAGACAAAGGCATATCATTAGAATCCAAAGAAGCACTCTTGCTAGCAAATAATTTCATAAGTTCATCCATCTTTCCACTCAAAACATTAACCTCTTCAATTGCATGCAGTTTTTTACTAGTGGAAGATCTTTCGGTATGCCATTGAGAATAATTAACCATAATATTATCTAGAAGTTTAGTAGCTTCTTCTAGAGTAATTTCCATAAAAGTGCCTCCCGCGGCCGAATCTAAAAGATTTCTAGAAGCAAAATTCAATCTGGCATAATTTTTTAGTATAATCATCCACAAATTCAAATCATGAGTAGGGCAATTTCGTATCATCAATTTCATTCTCTCCCAAGATTGTGTAACATGCTCATGATCAAGTTGCTTAAAATTCGTAATATCGTTCCTAAGGGAGATGATCTTAGCGGGAGGAAAATACTTGGAAATAAAAGCATCTTTACACTAATTCCATGAATCAATACTATTTTTAGGCAAAGATGAAAACCAAGTTTTAGCACGATCTCGAAGTGAGAACGGAAATAGCTTCAATTTAACAATATCATTATCCACATCTTTTTTCTTTTGCATATCACACAAATCAACGAAATTATTTAGATAGGATGCGGCATCTTCACTAGGAAGGCCAGAAAATTGAACTTTCATAACAAGATTCAGCAAAGCAGCATTAATTTCACAAGATTCCGCATTAGTAGTGGGAGCAATCGGAGTACTAATAAAATCATTGTTATTGGTGTTGGAAAAATCACACAATTTGGTATTCTCTTGAGTCATCATGACAAAGCAAACAATCCAACACACGAGCACACAAAAAGCAAATGAAGACGACGAACAGAAGAGGGGCAAAGAAGAGGCAAAAAGAGGGGCGAAGAAAAAGGCAAATCTTTTCGAAAATCGTTTTAGAAGTGGGGGAGAGGAAAACGAGAGGCGAATGGCGAATAATGTAATGCGAGAGATGAGAGTTTATGATGGGTACTTGGTATGGCTTGACTTGGCATAGATCTCCCCGGCAACGGCGCCATAAATTCTTCCTGCTACTTCTTGAGCTTGCATTGGTTTTTCCCTTGAAGAGGAAAGGGTGATGCAGCAAAGTAGAGATAAGTATTTCCCTCAGTTTGAGAACCAAGGTATCAATCCAGTAGGAGACAACGCACAAATCACTGAATACCTGCACAAACAATCAAACAACTTGCACCCAACGCGATAAAGGGGTTGTCAATCCTTCACGGTTATGTGCAAAAGTGAGATCTGATAGAGATAGGTAAAAATAAACAAAAGATAAAGTAAATATTTTTAGGTTTTTTGGTTTATAGATCTGAAAATAAAAGATTGCAAAATAGTAGATCGGAAAATAATATGATGGAAAATAGACCCGGGGGCCATAGGTTTCACTAGAGGCTTCTTTCAAGATAGAAAATATTACGGTGGGTGAACAAATTACTGCCGAGCAATTGATAGAAAAGCGCAAAGTTATGACGATATCTAAGGCAATGATCATGAATATAGGCATCATGTCCGTGTGAAGTAGACCAAAACGATTCTGCATCTACTACTATTACTCCACACATCGACCGCTATCCAGCATGCATCTAGAGTATTAAGTTCATAAAGAATGGAGTAATGCATTAAGTAAGATGACATGATGTAGAGGAATTAACTCAAGCAATATGATGAAAACCCCATCTTTTTATCCTCGATGGCAACAATATAATACGTGCCTTGCTGCCCCTACTGTCACTGGGAAAGGACACCGCAAGATTGAACCCAAAGCTAAGCACTTCTCCCATTGCAAGAAAAACCAATCTAGTTGGCCAAACCAAACCGATAGTTCGAAGAGAATTACAAAGATATCAAATCATGCATAAAAGAATTCAGAGAAGATTCAAATAATATTCATAGATAAGCTGATCATAAATCCACAATTCATCGGATCTCGGCCAACACACCGCAAAAAAGTGTTACATCGAATAGATCTCCAAGAACATCGAGGAGAACATAGTATTGAGAATCAGAGAGAGAGAAGAAACCATCTAGCTACTAGCTATGGACCCGTAGGTCCGAGGTAAACTACTCACGCTTCATCGGAAGGGCAATGGTGTTGATGTAGAAGCCCTCCATGATCGAATCCCCCTTCGGCAGGACGCCAGAAAAGGCCCCTAGATGGGATCTCATGAGTATAGAAGGTTGTGGCGGTGGAAAAGTATTTTCGTGGATGCCTCTGGTGGTTTGGTCATATAAGAGTATATATAGGCGAAAGAATTAGGTCAGGAGGTGCACGAGGGGCCCACAAGGGTGGGGGGCGCGCCCTACCCCCCTGGGCACGCCCTCCGTCCTTGTGGCCGCCTCGTGGCTCCTCCGACTTCATCTCCAAGTCTCCTGGTTTCCTTCTGGTCCAAGAAAGATCATCACGAAAGTTTTATTCCGTTTGGACTCCATTTGGTATTCCTTTTCTGTGAAACTCAAAAACAAGGAAAAAACAAAAACTGGCAGTGGGCTCTAGGTTAATAGGTTAGTCCCAAAAATAATATAAAATAACATATTAATGCATATAAAACATCCAAAGCAGATAATATAATAGCATGGAACAATCAAAAATTATAGATACGTTGGAGACGTATCAAGCATCACCACCACCGTCACCACGCCTTCGTGCTGCCGGAACTCATCAAATTAACTAAAGAATCATGAAGCCTGATATTGCTTATATATGTTTTCCTGCATGTGTTTTTCTAATGCTTTGTTATGTTTTGAAATTTTGTTATTCTCCCTTCTGTAGATGAGGTGGCATGTGGCGTACTCAGCTAGACATCCAGGAGTCTATGATTCATGGAAAGCATGCCATGAACAAGTCAATCGTTAGGGTATGATACTAGAGAGGAGGTAGAGCATGCTTACTGCATGTATTTGCTCAAGTAGGGAGAAATCAGACCGGGTGGAAGTGGATGAAGTATCTCTTTGTCCTACTTGTGATCTTTATTAGGTTGATGCTTGTGTGGTCCATGTAACACAAATGGGTCACATTGAGGTTTTAGTGACTATTTGAGACTTGTAATGATGCTTTAGTTAGTTTGATGAAGAACTTTAGACTTGTTATGATGCTTTAGTTAATTTGATGAAGAATATTGAACTTGTTATGATTCTTGTGCATTGCCTATGATGTTGTACTGTTCGCGGACAAACTTTTGCTGTTTATATGTCTTTTCTTGCAGGGATGATGCAGAAACAAATAAAATAGAAGATATGACTTCATCTTTGCTGAGTACACCACTCGGTAAAACCAGTTTTCCGAGAACAAAACTCGGCGAAGAAGCCCCGTGTCCTTCTCTAGAAGCATGGTTCATTTCTTTGCCGAGTGTAAAGGCTGAGATCTCAGCAAACATGGGTCGCTGGGGCTTGCCTGGGCACTGTATCGCCGAGTGGGCCTACTCGGCAAATGACAAACTTGGCAAAGATGTAGTTTGCCAAGATTTGTGACCAACAACTCGACAAATAATTGAGGCGACGTGTCTCACTCATTGGCTTTCATGTGCGCCGAGTACCTGTCGCAAGTACTCGGTAAAGTTTCTGCCACGTGGCACCCGCTGCCTCCGTCCGGCCCATCAAGTTTTTTTTTTGCCAAATTCCTGTTTTAGCACTCGACAAAACTTTGCCGAGTCCCCGTGTTCTGGTTCTCAACAAACTTAGCTTTGCCGGTAGGATTTAGGCCGAGTACCCTGGGCCGAGAACAATACTCGGCAAAGGCGTCGCCGAGTGTGAAATGACTTTCGCCGAGTTTTCTCGGTACTCGGCAAAATAGTAAATTCCAGTAGTGTGAGGAGCTTCCGTTTCCAGGAGATGTGATCCAAGCGTGATGGGTACGATGAAATACTTCACGCAGCGTGGGATCGACATGATGCAGGAACAGTAGGCATAGAGGCTCTCTGGTCCAGGCTAAGGAGCATCTCAGGTGACATTCAACGGTGGTATCGAACTGATTCGGGTCATAGGAAAATCAAAATCCTCTGCGAGTAGCTTGAACAAGTTCGACAAATTGAACGGTCATCAGCGGCCTCACTGGAGGTCCGACAGATTGAGACAAAGCTACGTTAGCTGTATGGATGGCGGGGAATAATGTACCGTCACATTGAGGTTTTAGTGACTATTTGAGACTTGTAATGATGCTTTAGTTAGTTTGATGAATAACTTTAGACTTGTTATGATGCTTTAGTTAATTTGATGAAGAATATTGAACTTGTTATGATTCTTGTGTGTTGCCTATGATGTTGTACTGTCCGCGGACAAAATTTTGCTGTTTATATGTCTTTTCTTGAAGGGATGATGCAGAAACAAATAAAATAGAAGATATGACTTCATCTTTGCCGAGTACGCCACTCGGTAAAACCAGTTTGTCGAGAACAAAACTCGGCGAAGAAGCCCCAGGTCCTTCTCTAGAAGCATGGTTCATTTCTTTGCCGATTGTAAAGGCTGAGATCTCAGCAAACATGGGTCGCTGGGGCTTGCCTGGGCACTGTATCGCCTAGTGGACCTACTCGGCAAATGACAAACTCGGCAAAGATGTAGTTTGCCAAGATTTGTGACCAACAAATCGACAAATAATTGAGGTGACGTGTCTCACTCATTGGCTTTCATGTCCGCCGAGTACCTGTCGCAAGTACTCGGCAAAGTTTCTGCCACGTGGCACCCGCTGTCTCCGTCCGGCCCGTCAAGTCTTTTTTTTTGCCAAATTCCCATTTTAGCACTCGGCAAAGACTTTGCCGATTCCTCGTGTTCTGGTTCTCAGCAAACTTAGCTTTGCCGGTAGGATTTAGGCCGAGTACCCTGGGCCGAGAACAATACTCGGCAAAGGCGGTGCCGAGTGTGAAATGACTTTCGCCGAGTTTTCTCGGTACTCGGCAAAATAGTAAATTCCAGTAGTGTGAGGAGCTTCCATTTCCAGGAGATGTGATCCAAGCGTGACGGGTACGATGAAATGCTTCAAGCAGCGTGGGATCGACATGATACAGGAACAGTAGGCATAGAGGCTCTCTGGTCCAGGCTAAGGAGCATCTCAGGCGACATTCAACAGTGGTCTCGAACTGATTCGGGTCATAGGCAAATCAAAATCCTCTACGAGTAGCTTGAACGAGTTTGACAAATTGAACGGTCATCAGCGGCCTCACTGGAGGTCCGACAGATTGAGACAAAGCTGCGTTAGCTGTACGGATCGGGGATACTCTAGTCTCCAGGCGACCACCTTCTCCACTCCCCCACGCGACGCCATCCTATGGACACCGCGCCGGCACTGGCTCCTCCCCTAGCCATCTCCCCTCGTGGGGCTCGCCTCTGCCAGCAACCGGAGCTGGGGAATCAAGCGTCCCCTCACGGGGCTCGCCTCTGCCAGCAGTGGAGGTGCTCGACAGCTTCAACGCCTGGCACGCGCCATGGCTGTTGCCGGCGCATCTCGGCCCTGATGGCCAACGCGCCGCACCTCCACTCTGCCGCCCGCGAGCTCTTCCTGCGAACCACCACACCAACTGCCGCACCTCCATTCAGCTCGCAGACAGATGCGGAGGTCGACGACCGCCGCTCTTCGCGCGAACCACCTGCTCCTTGTACCTGGCCGCAGACGACAGCAGGGGCTGATGACGGTTCTTCGCTTCCCCCGATTCAGATCCACGGTTGGATCCCGAGGTGCTCCAGGAGCACCACCTCGACCCGGCATCAGTGAGGCAGGAGGCAAGCCGACGGGGAGGTACCAGGGGCACTGCATGCACAATCGTCACTTACCTCCTCGCTGGCATGGCGGTCCTGCTCACCGTCCTTGGCGTGGTGAAGCGCCGGCAGCACGAGGAGGTGGTGGCCATGGCCGGCGGAAAGCTGCTGTTCACGAAGAAGGGGTCTTGGAACATCAAGTTGTTGGGGTGGTCAGGATCCAAACCTGAGAAAGTGAGGAAGGAGGAAGAAGAAGACCAAGTCCAATCTGTCTATGTGGCATTTTTTCTGCCAACTCAGCCTGACGGGTGTGGGTGGCCTATTAGTGATGTCAACAAACCACTTAGCATTTACCATTAGTATTTTTTGTCATTGTCAATTTTTGGTTCGGTGCAAAATGTCATGAAATGTAAAGTGATGGTATTTGATACGTCCATTTTGCATCATACCTTTATATCAATATTTATTGCATTATGGGCTGTTATTACACATTATGGCACAATACTTATGCATTTTCTCTCTTATTTTACAAGGTTTACATGAAGAGGGAGAATGCCGGCAGCTGGAATTCTGGGCTAGAAAAGGAGCAAATATTAGAGACCTATTCTGCACAACTCCAAAAGTCCTGAAACTTCACGGAGAGTCATTTTGGATTTAATAAAAAATATTGGGCGAAGAAAGTACCAGAGGGGGGCCACCTGCCATCCACAAGGGTGGAGGGCGCGCCCTACCCCCTGGGCGCACCCCCATCCTTGTGGGCCACCTGGCAGGCCCCCGACGCCCATCTTCTGCTATATGGTGTGTTTTGACCTAGAAAAAAATCATAAGGAAGCTTTCGGGACGAAGCGCCGCTGTCTCAAGGCGGAACCTATGCAGAACCAATCTATGGCTCCGGCGGAGTTGTTCTGCCGGGGAAACATCCCTCCGGGAGGGGGAAATCGTCGCCATCGTCATCACCATCGATCCTCTCATCAAGAGGGGGTCAATCTCCATCAACATCTTCACCAGCACCATCTCCTCTCAAACCCTAGTTCACCTCTTGTATCCAATCTTTGTCTCAAAACCTCAGATTGGTACTTGTGGGTTGCTAGTAGTGTTGATTACTCCTTGTAGTTGATGCTAGTTGGTTTATTCGGTGGAAGATCATATGTTCAGATCCTTAATGATAATTAATACTCCTCTGATTATGAACATGAATATGCTTTGTGAGTAGTTATGTTTGTTCCTGAGGACATGGGAGAGGTCTTGTTATAAGTAATCATGTGAATTTGGTATTCGTTCGATATTTTGATGAGATGTATGTTGTCTTTCCTCTAGTGGTGTTATGTGAATGTCGACTACATGACACTTCACCATTGTTTGCACCTAGGGGAAGGCATTGGGAAGTAATAAGTAGATGATGGGTTGCTAGAGTGACAAAAGCTTAAACCCTAGTTTATGCGTTGCTTCGTAAGGGGCTGATTTGGATCCATATGTTTCATGCTATGGTTAGATTTATCTTAATTCTTCTTTCGTAGTTGTGGATGCTTGCGAGAGGGGTTAATCATAAGTGGGAGGCTTGTCCAAGGAAGGGCAGCACCCAAGCACCGGTCCACCCACATATCAAATTATCAAAGTAACGAACGCGAATCATATGAGCATGATGAAAACTAACTTGGCAACAATTCCCATGTGTCCTCAGGAGCGCTTTGCTTTATATAAGAGTTTGTCCAGGCTTGTCCTTTGCTACAAAAAGGATTGGGCCACCTTGCTGCACCTTGTTTACTTTTGTTACTTGTTACCCGTTATGAATTATCTTATCACAAAACTATCTATTACCGTTAATTTCAGTGCTTGCAGAGAATACCTTGCTGAAAACCGCTTGTCATTTCCTTCTGCTCCTCGTTGGGTTCGACACTCTTACTTATCGAAAGGACTATGATAGATCCCCTATACTTGTGGGTCATCAAGACTCTTTTCTGGCGCCGTTGCCGGAGAGTGAAGCGCCTTTGGTAAGTGGAATTTGCTAAGGAAACATTTATATAGTGTGCTGAAATTTACTGTCACTTGTTACTATGGAAAGTAATCCTTTGAGGGGCTTGTTCGGGGTATCTTCACCTCGAACAGAAGAGCAAAGAGTTGCTCCTCAACCTACTGCACCTACTAAAAATATTTATTATGAAATTCCTTCGGGTATGATAGAGAAACTGCTAGCTCATCCTTACACAGGAGATGGAACATTACATCCTGATATGCATCTAATCTATGTGGATGAAGTTTGTGGATTATTTAAGTTTGCAGGTTTGCCCGAGGATGAAGTCAAGAGGAAGGTCTTTCCTTTATCTTTGAAGGAGAAGGCATTGACATGGTATAGGCTATGTGATGATATTGGATCATGGAACTACAACCGATTGAAATTGGAATTTCATCAGAAGTTTTATCCTATGCATCTGGTTCATCGTGGTCGGAATTATATATATAAATTTTGGCCTCGTGAAGGAGAAAGTATCGCTCAAGCTTGGGGGAGGCTTAAGTCAATGTTATATTCATGCCCCAATCATGAGCTCCCAAGAGAAATTATTATTCAAAATTTTTATGCTCGGCTTTCTCATAATTATTGATTCATGCTCGATACTTCTTGTACTGGTTCTTTTATGAAGAAGACTATTGAATTCAAATGGGATTTATTGGAAAGAATTAAACACAACTCTGAAGATTGGGACCTCGACAAAGGTAAGGAGTCAGGTATCAACCTTAAGTTTGATTGTGTTAAATCTTTTATGGATACCGATGCTTTTCGTGATTTTAGCACTAAATATGGACTTGACTCTGAGATAGTAGCTTCTTTCTATGAATCATTTGCTACTCATGTTGATCTCCCTAAGGAGAAGTGGTTTAAATATCATCCTCCCATTGAAGTTAAAGTAGTTGAACCTATTAAAGTTAAAGAAGAAACTATTACTTATAATGTTGATCCTATTGTTCCTGCTGCTTATATTGAGAAACCACCTTTTCTTGTTAGAATAAGGGATCATGCTAAAGCTTCAACTCTGGTTCGTAAGAGTTATACTAGAACACCTACACCCCCTGAGTAAATTAAAGTTGAACCTAGTATTGCTATGGTTAAGGATCTCTTGGTTGATAATATTGATGGGCATGTTATTTATTTCTATGATGAAGCTGCTAGAATTGCTAAACCCGATAGTAAAAATAAACATAGACCCGTTGTTGGCATGTCTGTTGTTTCCGTTAAAATAGGAGATCATTGTTATTATGGCTTATGTGATGTGGGTGCTAGTGTGAGTGCAATTCCTTTTTCCTTATATTAAGAAATTATGAATGATATTGCACCTGCTGTGATAGAAGATATTGATGTTACTATTAAGCTTGCCAATAGAGATACTATATCACCAATTGGGATTGTTAGAGATGTTGAAGTCTTGTGTGGGAAGATAAAATATCCTGCTGATTTTCTTGTTCTTGCTTCCCCACAAGATGACTTTTGTCCCATTATATTTGGTAGACCCTTCTTGAATACTGTTAATGCTAAGATAGATTGCGAGAAAGATATCGTTACTGTTGGTTTAGGGGATATGTCTCATGATTTTAATTTCTCTAAATTTCGTAGACAACCCCATGATAAAGAATTGCCTAGTAAGGACGAAATTATTTGTCTTGCTTCTATTGCCGTGCCTCCTACTGATCCTTTAGAACAATATTTGCTAGACCATGAAATGATCTGTCTATGAATGAAAGAAGGGAAATAGATGAAGTATTCTTTAATCAAGGGCCTATTTTGAAACACAATTTGCCTGTTGAAATCCTTGGGGATCCTCTTCCACCCAAGGGTGATCCCGTGTTTGAGCTCAAACAATTACCTGATACATTGAAATATGCTTATCTTGATGAAAAGAAGATATATCCTGTTATTATTAGTGCTATGTGACGCCCCCGGCCCGATCGTGCACTAATCATACACGCAAATGCACACGATCAAGCCTAAGGACTCACGGGAAGATATCACAACACAACTCTAAAACATAAATAAAGTCATACAAGCTTTATATTACAAGCCAGGGGCCTCGAGGGCTCGAATACATAAGCTTGCGAACAAGCGTCAGCGGAAGCATCAGATATCTGAGTACAGATATGAAATAGAAACAGAAAGGCCTTTAGGAAGGCGGGGCAAAATAAAACACTACGATCGAAAGGCGAAGGCCTCCTGCCTGGGACCCTCCGATCCTACTCCTGGTCGTCAGTCAACTCGTAGTAGTATCCATCCTTTGGGTAGTAGTAGTAACGATCGTCGGGGCATCTGTCTCAGGGGGCTCCGTCCTCTGGTCACGTCAAACTGATATGGGGAGAAAAAGGAAAACAAAGCAACCGTGAGTACTCTGAAGTACTCAGCAAGCAAGGATCTACACTACATATGCAACATTTTCAAGGGGAGGCTGTATATGTGGACTGGGCTGCAGAAATGCCAGAATAGAGAGAAGGCCTAGTCCTATCGAAGACTAGCATCTTCAGCGGTCTTGCAGCAGTAGAAGAGAGTAGAACAATACCATATAATGTAGCAGTAATAATATCAACCTCAGCCAGAGATCCTTTCTCGACTCCCTGCGAGAAAGCAATCCCAGAGCCATACATTCATCAACCTCGTCCTGAGATCCTTTCTCGACTCCCTGCGAGAAAGCAATCCCAGAGCCATATATACAGGTCTCATCACAGGTATCCAGTTCTAAATTGTATCAATCAGGATACAACTCCGAGTGTCCTTTACCGTAGGACCGGCTATCGATAGAAGTGTTCTTCCCTGCAGGGGTGCACCAACTTACCCAACACGCTCGATTAACTTCGGCCGGACACACTTTCCTGGGTCATGCCCGGCCTCGGCCAAACGACACATCGCAACCCTACCTACAGCTCAGCAGAGAGGTCCCCGCCGGTCTACGTCCTAAGCGCAAGGGGGTCTTGGCCATCGCCCCTCGCCCTCCGGGTCGTTGCGCACAGGGTGGATACCAGCATCGCCTCGGGTGGCCGACACGATCCGACCGTGCCGCAGTGCTGAACTGGACATCTGACAGAGCTTTCGGCTGATGCATACGATGTAGAACGCCCATACTATGCCCACGTGATGGTTAGTGCTATCAGGCCAGAGGCCTGCTCGGATCAAATATCCAAATCGTTAGGACTAGGGCTTGCGGTAACGAGCAGAGACTCACGAAAGATGTGACCCCGTCGCCCCGTCTCGAGGACTTGCGGCAAGGGTTAAGAATGCCCGGCCGTGCCTCGTATTCACCACTCGGGCACCACACTGGCAACCCGCCTTCACATCACACGCGGGTACCCCTCAGGGTCGACCCGCCTTTCCAAGTAACATTGTAAAGTCCAAGTATCCGTGTGTCCATAACATCAGGGAATCCGAGGTATCACCCTCATTGAATTCCCACTCGATGTATCCGTCAAGGTGAACTAGGAGGAATCACCCTCACTGGGTCCACACTTGAGGTGTTGTACGACAGCGTCGTTATCGGAAGCGGTGAAGGAGGAATCACCCTCGATGACCACGACCGAATAACTACTCTACAGAGTTAACATCAGCAGTGCTACATGAGGTTTCACCCTCGACACTCGATAGTAACGCTGCAGTGTCGTTACAACTAAGGGGGGGGGTGATGTGCGGTGTCGGGGCCTGGTCTTCAATCCCGTTGATCGGGTCTTCTGACGATCCAGCGCGGCAGTCGGGATAAGTGGGGTCACTGATAGGTCTCTACCCAGCCTAGACTAAACAGTTTAGGATATGTAGGTAATTATCAACAGCAGGTTACAATGAACAGGCTATGCATCAGAATAGGTAAAGCAGCAGCAGCAGCAGCAATTCTAATGCAAGCATGGGAAATTAGAATGGGCGATATCGGGATGATCAAAAGGGGGGGCTTGCCTGGTTGCTCGGCGGCAAGGGCAAGGTCGTCTATGGTGTCTTCGGGATCCGGAGCTGCGTCGGTCTCGGGGACGACGTCGGGGTCGGGGGCTATCGAGAGAGAAGAGGGGGAGGAAACAGTATAAATATATAGCAAACATGAGCATGACAAATACGATACACGGTGCTAGGGTGTGACGCCCCCGGCCCGATCGTGCACTAATCATACACGCAAATGCACACGATCAAGCCTAAGGACTCACGGGAAGATATCACAACACAACTCTAAAACATAAATAAAGTCATACAAGCTTTATATTACAAGCCAGGGGCCTCGAGGGCTCGAATACATAAGCTTGCGAACAAGCGTCAGCGGAAGCATCAGATATCTGAGTACAGATATGAAATAGAAACAGAAAGGCGTTTAGAACGGCGGGGCAAAATAAAACACTACGATCGAAAGGCGAAGGCCTCCTGCCTGGGACCCTCCGATCCTACTCCTGGTCATCAGTCAACTCGTAGTAGTATCCATCCTCTGGGTAGTAGTAGTAATCGTCGGCGGGGTAGCTGTCTCAGCGACTCCGTCATCTGGTCACGACGAACTGATATGGGGGAAAAGGAAAGAAAAGCAACCGTGAGTACTCTGAAGTACTCAGCAAGCAAGGATCTACACTACATATGCAACATTATCAAAGGGAGGCTGTATATGTGGACTGGGCTGCAGAAATGCCAGAATAGAGAGAAGGCCTAGTCCTATCGAAGACTAGCATCTTCAGCGGTCTTGCAGCAGTAGAAGAGAGTAGAACAATACCATATAATGTAGCAGTAATAATATCAACCTCACCCAGAGATCCTTTCTCGACTCCCTGCGAGAAAGCAATCCCAGAGCCATACATTCATCAACCTCGTCCTGAGATCCCTTCTCGACTCCCTGCGAGAAGCAATCCCAGAGCCATATATACAGGTCTCATCACAGGTATCCAGTTCTAAATTGTATCAATCAGGATACAACTCCGAGTGTCCTTTACCGTAGGACCGGCTATCGATAGAAGTGTTCTTCCCTGCAGGGGTGCACCAACTTACCCAACACGCTCGATTAACTCCGGCCGGACACACTTTCCAGGGTCATGCCCAGCCTCGGCCAAACGACACATCGCAACCCTACCTACAACTCCGCAGAGAGGTCCCCGCCGGTCTACATCCTAAGCGCAAGGGGGTCTTGGCCATCGCCCCTCGCCCTCCGGGTCGTTGCGTGCCGGGCGAACCAGGCTCCACCCCTCAGGATGGTGCCGGCCCAGCCCGGCCGCAGTGCTGAACTGGACGTCTGACAGAGTTTTCGGCTGATGCATACGATGCAGAACGCCCATACTATGCCCACGTGATGGTTAGTGCTATCAGGCCAGAGGCCTGCTTGGATCAAATATCCAAATCGTTAGGACTAGGGCTTGCGGTAACGAGCAGAGACTCACGAAAGATGTGACCCCGTCGCCCCGTCTCGAGGACTTGCGGCAAGGGTTAAGAATGCCCGGCCGCGCCTCGTATTCACCACTCGGGCACCGCACTGGCAACCCGCCTCCACATCACACGCGGGTACCCCTCAGGGTCGACCCGCCTTTCCAAGTAACATTGTAAAGTCCAAGTATCCGTGTGTCCATAACATCAGGGAATCCGAGGTATCACCCTCATTGAATTCCCACTCGATGTATCCGTCAAGGTGAACTAGGAGGAATCACCCTCACTGGGTCCACACTTGAGGTGTTTGTACGACAGCGTCGTTATCGGAAGCGGTGAAGGAGGAATCACCCTCGATGACCACGACCGAATAACTACTCTACAGAGTTAACATCAGAAGTGCTACATGAGGTTTCACCCTCGACACTCGATAGTAACGCTGCAGTGTCGTTACAACTAAGGAGGGGGGGGTGATGTGCGGTGTCGGGGCCTGGTCTTCAATCCCGTTGATCGGGTCTTCTGACGATCCAGCGCGGCAGTCGGGATAAGTGGGGTCACTGATAGGTCTCTACCCAGCCTAGACTAAATAGTTTAGGATATGCAGGTAATTATCAACAGCAGGTTACAATGAACAGGCTATGCATCAGAATAGGTAAAGCAGTAGCAGCAGCAGCAGCAATTCTAATGCAAGCATGGGAATATAGAATGGGCGATATCGGGATGATCAAAGGAGGGGCTTGCCTGGTTGCTCGGCGGCAAGGGCAAGGTCGTCTATGGTGTCTTCGGGATCCGGAGCTGCGTCGGTCTCGGGGACGACGTCGGGGTCGGGGGCTATCGAGAGAGAAGAGGGGGAGGAAACAGTATAAATATATAGCAAACATGAGCATGACAAATACGATACACGGTGCTAGGGGTAGTCTAACGCAGCATCACACGTAACAGACGGAGCGGGAGAATATCTGACGATATTTCCCGGGTCTTTGGAATTATCGGACAGAGGATAAGAGGGGAACGGTTGCAAGTTCGGATAGTTAGGGACGCGTGACGGGCGAACGGACCGCGTATTCAGATTCGTCTCATCGTTCTGAGCAACTTTCATGTACAAAGTATTTTCATCTGAGCTACGGATTATTTTATATGATTTTCTAAAGTTTTTATTAATTTCTGGAATTTAATTAATTATTTAAATTAACATTATCCGAAACAGTGTCTTGCTGACGTCAGCATGACGTCAGCAGACTGTTAGGGTTAATTAGGGTTAACTAATTAATTTACTGTTTAATTAACACTAACTACTTAATTAGATTAACCTAATCAGGATTAATTAACTAATTAATTATGTAATTAATTAATTATTTTTATTTATTTTAATTTTTTTTATTACATTTCTTTTTATTCGTTTTTAGGGGCTGGGCCCCATCGGTCATAGGGCCGGGGCGGACATGTCCGGGCCGTGTCTGTTCGGGCACCGGACACGTCCGGGCCAGCGCGCGCGCGTGCACCAGAGGCGAGGCCAAGGCCGGAGCGCGGCACGGCGAGGCCGGCCGGGCGGGCGCGAGGGGAGGCACAGCGAGCGCGGGCGAGCGGCAGCCGGGCGCGGTGCGGCGTCGGGACCGGAGGCGCGCGGGCGGCGGTGGCGCGCGCGGCGGGCGAGCGGGGCCGGAGCGGGCGCGGCCGAAGCGCGCGGTCGCGCGTGGGCGAGCGGGCGGCGGGGCGCGGCCGGAGCACGCGCGGGCCGGGCGGCGGCCGGAGGCGGGGAGGCGAAGGAAGAGAGGGGAGGAGGTGGCCCTCACAGCGGGGCGCAGGGACGGGCAGCGTGCTCGGGGAGGGTGGCCGGAGGAGGCGGCGCCGGCGGCGGGGTCCGGGCGGCGGCGGGCGGCGTCGGGCGGCGCGGGGGCAGCGCGGGATCGGGCTGCGCCCGATCTGGATCGGGGGGGGGAGTGAGCGAGGGGGTGGGGGAGCGGCTAGGGTTCGGTCGGGTGGGGGATATGGGGGAGGGGAGTGGGGCGCCGGCTGGGCCGGCCTGGCTAGCCCAGCGCCAGCTGGGCCGAGGCCCAGCGAGGGGGGGGGGCTTTATTTTCTTTTGTTCTTTTTCTTTTTAAATAATTCATATACCTCTGTTTAGTAAATAGTTAGGCCCCAAACCGAATTTTGTAAAAAGGGAGACCTAGTCCATAAATACCAGTGCTTTATTTCCTAACACCTAAAATTAGTTTGGGCAAAACATCATTTCATACTTAAATTAGATTTAATAAATGGTTATTAAATATTGTTTTTAGTCGCTGTTTGAAGATGTTTGAGTCACTTACCCAACTCCAATGATGTTGGTTTCAATTTTAGAATTGTCTCTGATTTATTTGCTATTTAATGAACAATTTAGTTTCTATGTTGGACAACTTTTATTTTCCACTTTCATTTAAATTTGAATTTGAGGTTAGGAGTTGAAATGCAATATGATGTTAATGATGATCATGCACTGATAATCATGCTGACTTGGCATTATCAAAATGGGATGATCACTGTAGTTAACCACTGGGGGTGTTACAAATCTCCTCTCCTAACAAGAATTCTCGTCCCGAGAATTAAGAAGTAGAAGGAAAAAGTTCGGGGTATTCCTTGCGAAGATGATCCTCGCGTTCCCAAGTGGCTTCATCTTCAGTATGGTTTGACCACTGCACTTTGAGGAACTTGGTAACCTTCTGACGGGTTCGACGTTCAGCTTCATCGAGGATGCGGATCGGATGCTCCTTATAAGATAGATCATCATGCAATTCGAGCATCTCGTGATCCACTGCTCGGTGCGGAGATTCCTTGAAGCATTTACGAAGTTGCGACACATGGAAGACGTCGTGGATATGAGAGAATTGCGGCGGCAATTCCAATTTATATGCCACTTGACCATGTCTTGCAACAATGCGGAAAGGACCAATGTAGCGCGGAGCTAGCTTGCCCTTGATTCCAAAACGGTGAGTGCCCTTCATAGGAGTGACACGAAGATAAGCCTGATCACCAGGTTGATAAGTCAAACCCCATCGTTTGCGATCATAGTTGCTCTTCTGGCGGTCCTGAGCCGCCTTGAGATTTTCCTGGACAATACGGACTTGTTCTTCGGCGTGTTGAATAATATCCGGTCCAACAAGGGGTCGTTCCCCAGTTTCTGACCAATTCAGAGGGGTTCGACACTTACGTCCATAGAGAACTTCAAAGGGGGCCATTTTCAAGCTGGCTTGATAGCTGTTGTTATAGGAGAACTCGGCATATGGAAGAGATTCTTCCCACTTCTTGCCGAAAGAAACAACACAAGCTCGTAGCATGTCTTCAAGCACTTGATTAACTCGTTCAACTTGGCCTTGGGATTGAGGATGATAAGCTGAACTCCAGGTAATATGAGTTCCCATAGCCTTTTGGAAACTTTCCCAGAAATGACTGGTGAATATGCTGCCACGGTCTGAACTGATCTCTTTCGGAATACCGTGGAGTGAAACAATTCTGGAGATATATAATTCTGCTAACTGACTAGTAGTGATCGTCTCCTTGACAGGCAGAAAGTGTGCAACTTTGGAGAGTTGGTCGACGACGACAAGAATAGCATCGTGACCCTTCTGTGACCTGGGAAGTCCTGTAACGAAATCCATCTGAACCTTATCCCATTTCCATAAAGGAATAGGTAACGGTTGCAGAATTCCAGCAGGCTTCTGATGTTCTGCTTTAACGCGTCGACACACATCACATTCAGCAACATAGCGAGCAATGTCCTGCTTCATTCTAGACCACCAGTACCTTTGACGGAGATCACGATACATCTTGGTGCTACCCGGATGAATAGACAGCGGGGTATCATGTGCCTCCTTCATGACTTTGTCAGTCATAAGCTCGAAGCGAGGTACGACAATGCGGTCTCTGAAATACAAGGTTCCATCTTCAGACAGCGAGAAATCCCTGTACTTTACAAGGTGAAGGTCTTTCTTCATCAGATCAACTTCAGCATCTTTAGCTTGCGCATTCTTAACAGCTTTCTCAAGGTCTGGTTCAACAACCAAGGTTTTTAGGTATCCTTGGGGAACTATCTCGAGATTTAGCTTTCGAAGCCCTTCATACAGAAGTGGTTGCTGTAGCTGAACCTCAAGTTCGCAGCAATAGGATTTGCGGCTCAACGCATCAGCCATTACATTAGCCTTGCCAGGGGTATAAGAAATACCCAAATCATAGTCCGCAATGGTCTCCATCCATCTTTGCTGACGGAGATTCAGAGATGGCTGAGTGAACAAGTACTTCAAACTTTTATGATCCGTGTAGATCTCGCAACGATTACCGAGGAGGTAATGTCGCCACAACTGCAGTGCATAGATGACAGCAGCTAGTTCTAGATCATGTACCGGATAATTCTCTTCATGTGGGCGCAACTGACGAGAGCCATAAGCAATCACTTTACGCTCTTGCATTAGGACACAGCCTAATCCTTCGCGGGATGCATCACAATAAATCACAAAGTCTTTACGGGAATCTGGAGGAGCAAGTACTGGGGCAGACGTTAGCTTGTCCTTGAGTGTTTGAAAGCTTTCCTGACATTTTTCTGTCCATTCAAACTTAACGCCCTTGTGAAGCAGATCAGTCAATGGCTTAGCAATCTTAGAAAAATTCTCAACAAATCGACGGCAATAGCTTGCAAGGCCGAGAAAACTTCTCATTTGCTTGACGTTCTTCGGAGGAGTCCAGTCAAGAATAGCCTGAACTCGTTCTGGGTTAACGGCAATGCCATCTTACGAAATCACATGGCCGAGATATGTCACTTCAGATAGCCAGAATTCACATTTAGAATATTTGGCATACAGTTGGTGTTCTCGGAGCCTTTCCAGTACAAGACGGAGGTGTTCAGCATGTTCTTCTTTATTCTTTGAATAGACCAGAATATCATCTAGATATACCACGACGAACTTGTCGAGATAATCCATGAAGATATAATTCATCAGACGGGAAAATGTGGCTGGAGCATTGGTTAAGCCAAATGACATGACAGTGTACTCATAAGAGCCATAGCGAGTAACAAAAGCAGTCTTCGAAATATCCTCTTCACGAACACGGATCTGATGATAACCCAATCTCAAATCAAGCTTAGAGAATACTGAGGAACCAACAAGTTGATCATACAAATCATTGATCCGAGGAAGCGGATACTTGTTCTGAATTGTTGCTTGGTTGATTGGTCGATAATCCTGAACCAATCGGTTAGTTCCATCCTTCTTCTTAACGAAGAGTGAAGGTGCTCCCCAAGCAGAGGAACTGGGGCGGATGAAACCTTTCTTAAGTGACGTGTCGATTTCTTCCTTAAGCTCAAGAAGATGATGCGGAGGCATCTTATAAGGACGCTTCGCAATAGGAGTTGTGCCAGGCTTCAAGTCGATGACGAACTCAACAGCTCTAGCAGGCGGTATTCCTGGAAGTTCTTCTGGAAAGACATCTTGAAATTCACGAACAACTGGAACGTTCTCGATGCCTTCAAGAGGTGAAGCGTTCAGTGCATTTAGGACATATATCTGAGTTTCCGCATCCTGAGCTATTCGAGCTGAGTATTGTACTTTCTGGCCAGAAGGGTGTGTGAGGCGGACTGTTTCAGTGGCACAGTCAATCAAAGCTTTATGAGGCTTCAACCAGTCCATACCCAGAATAATGTCTATGTTGGAGGTCTTGAGAGCAATGAGTGAAACGGGGAACATCAATCCTCCGATCGCAATGTGGTTACCGTGGCTTACCATGGTAGTTTGCCAATTAGCCCCGGGTGACTGGATTACCAATGGGGTGGACATCTTGTCGAAAGGGATATAATGGCTTCGTGCAAAACTTTCAGACATGAAGGAGTGCGACGCTCCAGAATCAAAGAGTACAGAAGCTGGGATTTAATTCACTAGAAGGGTGCCCATCAAAATATTGGTGTCCTGTCGAGCTTCTTCAATCTTGACATGGTTGACATGAACAAGCTGACTAGCAGGTGGTCTGGCATTATGCTTTCTGCTATGATGGTTCCGACGGCCCTTTTTACGGTCAACAGAACAACGTGATGAACTCTGCGGCTGACCCTGAGGACAGTTGAAAGCACGGTGCCCTGGCTGTCCACACTTGCGGCACAAACCATCATTATGGAGAGGAGCCACAACATTGGACTGTCCACCATGAGTCGTTAACTGGCTTGGGGGCGGAGGCAGACGAGGCGCCACATATGACGGCCTTGGTGCAGGGGCAGGTCGGTGATGAACATTGTGTGGGATCCAGACTCGACGTTTCTGAACAGGCTGACCCGAGGATAAGCCAGCTTCATGAGTGCGCTTGAGCGACTCCTGGCATTCAGTCAGAGCTGTTTCAATTTGAAAAGATTTGCTGACAAGCGTTGCGAAGTCTGTGCAATCAAGGACTGCAAGTGCGAGTTTTATGTCAGTACGGAGTCCTTCACGGAATTTATCCTGCTTACGGGCGTCAGTGCAGACGTCATCTTCAGCATAGCGGGACAATTCAAGAAATTTCCTCTGATATTCATCCACAGTCATTGTGCCCTGGGTAAGTTTGCGAAACTCCTGCTTCTTCTGGTCCATCAGGCCTTGAGGAATGTACCGTGCACGAAAAGTCTACTGAAATTTCCCTGCCAAGTTTGGTTACGGTTTCAGCAGGCACATACCCTTGTGGACTTTCCCACCATTGAGCCGCTGGGCCCTTTAGGTGAATGTCGCAAAGGTGACATACCTGGCAGGGGCAAACATTAGCTG
The DNA here is from genome assembly GCA_011799875.1 of Thinopyrum elongatum. Classification (NCBI taxonomy): domain Eukaryota; kingdom Viridiplantae; phylum Streptophyta; class Magnoliopsida; order Poales; family Poaceae; genus Thinopyrum; species Thinopyrum elongatum. The sequence goes on along the minus strand of CM022302.1, from coordinate 89,146,991 downwards.
ACTCCATTTCAAACAGATGTCACGAAGCCATCATCCAGCATCCATAGGATGGTGGAGCTGCGGAAAACGGGACGGTTGGGTGCACAACTTCTGGCAGCGAAATCGGTCCAGGCTCCTGACGAGCTCCTCATTGCGTTCCAAACGTCTTACCGAACTCTCGTTGAGCTGACGGTTCAATTCAAACCTGGCTGCTCATTGCGGCAATATAGGGTGGAGGTGGAGGATCATCAGCCATCCTGCCAATTCAACGGGGGCGTTTAGCAGTAAAAACTGCAGGTGTATGCAGTTATTCATGAAGTAACACGCATAACAGAAGGAAGGCAATAAATACTTCATCATATTCGCACCAGACATCCAAAGCCACACATAGCCTCGGTTAGTATCCGGCTTTACGACAATTGAAAAGGAGAGCCTAGACATCTAGGCGCGCACAGCACAGCGATAATGGAAGTCACGACGAGACATAGCAAAGGCACCATCCACGTTCGGAGAAAACTGTTGGAGACGAGGAATCTGCAAGTGACAACACAAGGGTGCCCTCGATAAAAGGATCCTGCAAGCAGAACCTGCCCCCACAATCTTGAAGCAAGGGGATATTTCAGAAACTTCGGTGGACGTGACACAGAGCCTAAGTGGAGTTAAAATTTAACCCGAGTAGAAGAGAGATCAGAGGCCCAGAGTAAAGGTCGAGGAGTAAAAGATACTAATACCTCCAATTGGCGACGTGGGCCCGCAAACCACCACAAGCCAAGTTAGTAAAACAGTTTTCGGTTACTAGACTCACTTCGGCCAAGGATTGGGAAAGGGGGGTTTCTACAGTCAGTCGGCTCTGATACCAACTTGTGACGCCCCCGGCCCGATCGTCACTAATCATACACGCAAATGCACACGATCACCTAAGGACTCACGGGAAGATATCACAACACAACTCTTAAAAACATAAATAAAGTCATACAAGCTTTATATTACACCAGGCGAGGCCTCGAGGGCTCGAATACATAAGCTTGCGAACAAGCGTCAGCGGAAGCATCAGATATCTGAGTACAGATTGAAAATAGAAACAGAAAGGCCTTTAGGAAGCGGGCAAATAAAACACTACGATCGAAGGCGAAGGCCTCCTGCCTGGGACCCCCTCCGATCCTACTCCTGGTCGTCAGTCACTCGTAGTAGTATCCTCCCTGGGTAGTAGTAGTAACGATCGTCGGGCATCTGTCTCAGGGGCTCGTCCTCTGGTCACGTCAACTGATATGGGGAGAAAAAGGAAAACAAAGCAACCGTGAGTACTCTGAGTACTCAGCAAGCAAGGATCTACACTACATATGCACATTTTCAAGGGAGGCTGTATATGTGGACTGGGCTTGCAGAAATGCCAGAATAGAGAGAAGGCCTAGTCCTATCGAGACTAGCATCTCCAGCGGTCTTGCAGCAGTAGAAGAGGTAGAAAATACCATATAATGTAGCAGTAATATAATCAACCTCACCCAGAGATCCTTCTCGACTCCCTGCGAAAAGCAATCCCAGAGCCATACATTCATCAACCTCGTCCTGAGATCCCTTCTCGACTCCCTGCGAGAAGCAATCCCAGAGCCATATATACGTCTCATCACAGGTATCCAGTTCTATTTGTATCAATCAGGATACAACTCCGATGTCCTTTACCGTAGGACCGCTATCGATAGAAATGTTTCTTCCTGCAGGGGTGCACCAACTTACCCAACACGCTCGATTAACTCCGGCCGGACACACTTTCCAGGGTCATGCCCGCCTCGGCCAAACGACACATCGCAACCTACCTACAACTCCGCAGAGAGGTCCCCGCCGGTCTACATCCTAAGCGCAAGGGGGTCTTGGCCATCGCCCCTCGCCCTCCGGGTCTTTGCGTGCCGGGCGAACCAGGCTCCACCCCCAGATGGTGCCGGCCCACCCCGGCCGCAGTGCTGAACTGGACGTCTGGCAGAGTTTCGGCTGATGCATCACATGCAGAACGCCCATACTATGCCCACGTGATGGTTAGTGCTATCAGGCCAAGGCCTGCTCGGATCAAATATCCAAATCGTTAGGACTAGGGCTTTGCGGTAACAGCAGAACTCACGAAAGATGTGACCCCGTCGCCCCGTCCGAGGACTTGCGGCAAGGTTAAGAATGCCCGGCCGCCCCGTATTCACCACTCGGGCACCGCACTGGCAACCCGCCTCCACATCACACACACCGTACCCCTCAGGGTCACCCGCCTTTCCAAGTAACATTGTAAAGTCCAAGTATCCTGTGTCCATAACATCAGGGAATCCGAGGTATCACCCTCATTGAATTCCCACTCGATGTATCCGTCAAGGTGAACTAGAGAATACCCTCACTGGGTCCACACTTGAGGTGTTTGTACGACAGCGTCGTTATCGGAAGCGGTGAAGAGATCACCCTCGATGACCACGACCGATAACTACTCTACAGAGTTAACATCAGAAGTGCTACATGAGGTTTCACCCTCGACACTCGATAGTAACGCTGCAGTGTCGTTACAACTAAGGGGGGGGGGGGGTGATGTGCGGTGTCGGGGCCTGGTCTTCAATCCCGTTGGATCGGGTCTTCTGACGATCCAGCGCGGCAGTCGGGATATGGGTCACTGATAGGTCTACTAACCACAGCCTAGACTAAATATTTTAGGATATGCAGGTAATATCAACAGCAGTTACAATGACAGGCTAGGCATCAGAATAGGTAGCAGCAGCAGCAGCAGCAATTCAATGCAAGCATGGAATATAGAATGGGCGATATCGGATGATCAAAGGAGGGCTTGCCTGGTTGCTCGCGAAGGGCAAGGTCTTCTATGGTGTCTTCGGGATCCGAGCTTGCGTCGGTCTCGGGACGACGTCGGGGTCGGGGGCTATCGAGAGAGAAGAGGGGGAGGAAACAATATAAATATATAGCAAACCATGAGCATGACAAATACGATACACGTGCTAGGGGTATTCTAACGCAGCTCACACGTAACAGACGGAGCGGGAGAATATCTGACGATATTTCCCGGGTCTTTGAATTATCGACGAAGGATAAGAGGGGAACGGTTGCAAGTTCGGATAGTTAGGGACGCGTGACGGCGAACGGACCGCGTATTCAGATTCGTCTCGTCGTTCTGAGCAACTTTCATGTACAAAGTATTTCATCTGAGCTACGGATTATTTTATATGATTTTCTAAAGTTTTTATTAATTTCTGAATTTAATTAATTATTTAAATTAACATTATCCGAACAGTGTCTTGCTGACGTCAGCATGACGTCAGCAGACTGTTAGGGTTAATTAGGGTTACTAATTAATTTACTGTTTAATTACCACTAACTACTTAATTAGATTAACCTAATCGGATTAATTAACAATTAATTATGTAATTAATTAATTATTTTAATTTTTTTTATTACATTTCTTTTTATTCGTTTTTAGGGGCTGGGCCCCATCGTCATAGGGCCGGGGCGGACATGTCCGGGCCGTGTCTGTTCGGGCACCGACACTCCGGGCCAGCGCGCGCGCGTGCCCCAAGGCGAGGCCAAGGCCGTAGCGCGCCGGCGAGCGCCGGCGAGGAGCGCGAGGGAGGCACAGTCGAGCGCGGGCGAGCGGAGCCGGCGCGTTGCGGGCGGACCGGAGGCGCGGGGTCGTGCGGGGGCGGCGAGCGAGGCGAGCGGGCGCGCCAGCGCGCGTCGCGCGTTGGCGAGCGGGCGGCGGCGCGGCGGCCGGAGCACGCGCGCCGGGCGGCGGCCGGAGGCGGGGAGGCGAAGGAAGAGAGGGGAGGAGTGGCCCTCACCGCGGGCGCAGGGACGGGCAGCGTGCTCGGGAGGGTGGCCGGAGGAGGCGGCGCCGGCGGCGGGGTCCGGGCGGCGGCAGGGCGGGGGGAGGCGCGGGGCAGCGCGGGATCGGGCCTGCGCCCGATCTTGATCGGGGGGGGGAGTGAGCGAGGGGGGTGGGGAGCGGCTAGGGTTCGGTCGGGTGGGGGATAATGGGGGAGGGGAGTGGGCGCCGGCTGGGCCGGCCTGGCTAGCCCAGCGGCCAGCTGGGCCGAGGCCCAGCGAGGGGGGGGGGGCTTTATTTTCTTTTGTTCTTTTTCTTTTTATAAATTCATATACCTCTGTTTAGTAAATAGTTAGGCCCCAAACCGAATTTTGTAAAAAGGGAGACCTAGTCCATAAATACCAGTGCTTTATTTCCTAACACCTAAAATTAGTTTGGGCAAAACATCATTTCATACTTAAATTAGATTTAATAAATGGTTATTAAATATTGTTTATAGTCGCTGTTTGAAGATGTTTGAGTCACTTACCCAACTCCAATGATGTTGGTTTCAATTTTAGAATTGTCTCTGATTTATTTGCTATTTAATGAACAATTTAGTTTCTATGTTGGACAACTTTTATTTTCCACTTTCATTTAAATTTGAATTTGAGGTTAGGAGTTGAAATGCAATATGATGTTAATGATGATCATGCACTGATAATCATGCTGACTTGGCATTATCAAAATGGGATGATCACTGTAGTTAACCACTGGGGGTGTTACATGCTAACCTTTCAGAGCATGAAGAAAAGAGATTATTGAAAACACTGAAGAAGCATCGTGCCGCTATTGGATATACTCTTGATGATCTTAAGGGCATTAGTTCCACTCTATGCCAGCACAAAATTAAATTGAAGAAAGATGCTAAACCAGTTGTTGATCACCAACGACGGTTAAATCCTAAGATGAAAGAAGTGGTAAGAAATGAAATACTAAAGCTTCTGGAAGCAGGTATAATTTATCCTATTGCTGATAGTCAGTGGGTAAGTCCTGTTCATTGTGTCCCTAAGAAGGGAGGTATTACTGTTGTTCCTAATGATAAGAATGAATTGATTCCACAAAGAATTGTTACAGGATATAGAATGGTAATTGATTTTTGCAAATTAAACAAAGCTACTAGAAAAGATCATTACCCTCTACCTTTTATTGATCAAATGCTAGAAAGATTATCCAAACATACACATTTTTGCTTTCTAGATGGTTATTCTGGTTTCTCTCAAATACCTGTGTCAAAAGATGATCAGGAGAAGACCACCTTTACTTGCCCTTTTGGTACCTTTGCTTATAGACGTATGCCTTTTGGTTTATGCAATGCACCTGCTACCTTTCAAAGATGTATGACTGCTATATTCTCTGATTTTTGTGAAAAGATTGTTGAGGTTTTCATGGATGATTTCTCCGTTTACGGAACTTCTTTTGATGATTGCTTAAGCAACCTTGATCGAGTTTTGCAGAGATGTGAAGAAACTAATCTTGTCTTGAATTGGGGGAAGTGCCACTTTATGGTTAATGAAGGTATTGTCTTGGGGCATAAAATTTCTGAAAGAGGTATTGAAGTTGATAAAGCTAAAGTAGATGCTATTGAAAAGATGCCGTGTCCTAAAGATATCAAAGGTATAAGAAGATTCCTTGGCCATGCTGGTTTCTATAGGAGGTTTATTAAAGACTTCTCTAAAATTTCTAGGCCTCTCACTAGTCTCTTGCAAAAAGATGTTCCTTTTGTTTTTGATGATGATTGTGTAGAAGCATTTGCAATACTTAAGAAAGCCTTGATTTCCACACCTATTGTTCAGCCACCTGATTGGAATTTACCCTTTGAAATTATGTGTGATGCTAGTGATTATGCTGTTGGTGCTGTTCTAGGGCAAAGAGTTGATAAGAAATTAAATGTTATTCATTATGCTAGTAAAACTAGAGACAGTGCCCAGAGAAATTATGCTACTACTGAAAAGGAATTTTTAGCAGTTGTCTTTGCTTGTGATAAGTTCAGATCCTATATTGTTGATTCCAAAGTAGCTGTTCACACTGATCATGCTGCTATTAAATATCTTATGGAAAAGAAAGATGCTAAACCTAGACTTATTAGATGGGTTCTCTTGATACAAGAATTTGATTTGCATATTATTGATAGAAAGGGAGCTGAGAACCCCGTTGCAGACAACTTGTCTAGGTTAGAAAATGTTCTTGATGACCCACTGCCTATTAATGATAGCTTTCCTGATGAACAATTAGTTGTCATAAATGCTTCTCGTAATACTCCATGGTATGCTGATTATGCTAATTACATTGTTGCTAAATTTATACCACCTAGTTTCACATACTAGCAAAAGAAAAAGTTTTTCTATGATTTAAGACATTAGTTTTGGGATGACCCACACCTTTATAAAGAAGGAGTAGATGGTGTTATTAGACGTTGTGTACCTGAGCATGAACAGGAACATATCCTACGCAAGTGCCACTCTGAGTCCTACGGAGGACACCATGCTAGAGATAGAACTGCACATAAGGTAGTGCAATCTGGTTTTTATTGGCCTACTCTCTTCAAGGATGCTCGTAAGTTTGTCTTGTCTTGTGATGAATGCCAGAGAATTGGTAATATTAGTAGACGTCAGGAAATGCCTATGAATTATTCACTTGTTATTGAACCATTCGATGTTTGGGGCTTTGATTATATGGGACCTTTTCCTTCCTCTAATGGGTATACACATATTTTAGTTGCTGTTGATTATGTTACTAAGTGGGTAGAAGCTATTCCAACTAGTAGTGCTGATCATAACACTTCTATTAAGATGCTTAAAGAAGTTATTTTTCCGAGGTTCGGAGTCCCTAGATATTTAATGACTGATGGTGGTTCACATTTTATTCATGGTGCTTTCCGTAAAATGCTTGCTAAGTATGATGTTAATCATAGAATTGCATCTCCATATCATCCTCAGTCTAGTGGTCAAGTAGAATTGAGCAATAGAGAGATTAAATTGATTTTGCAAAAGACTATTAATAGATCTAGAAAGAATTGGTTTAAGAAACTTGATGATGCATTATGGGCTTATAGAACTGCTTATAAAAACCCTATGGGTATGTCTCCATATAAAATGGTTTATGGAAAGGCTTGTCACCTACCTCTTGAACTAGAACATAAAGCTTATTGGGAAATTAAAGAGCTCAACTATGATTTCAAACTTGCCGGTGAGAAGAGGTTATTTGACATAAGCTCGCTTGATGAATGGAGAACCCAAGCCTATGAGAATGCCAAGTTGTTTAAAGAAAAAGTTAAAAGATGGCATGACAAAAGGATACAAAAGCGTGAGTTTAATATAGGTGATCATGTTTTGCTATACAACTCTCGTTTAAGATTTTTTGCAAGAAAGCTTCTCTCTAAATGGGAAGGTCCTTACGTTATCGAGGAGGTCTATCGTTCCGGTGCCATAAAAATCAACAACGCTCAAGGCACAAATCCGGAGGTGGTAAACAGTCAAAGAATCAAACATTATATCTCAGGTACTCCCATAAATGTTGGGACCAATATAATTGATACCGTAACACCGGAGGAGTACATAAGGAACACTTTCCAGAACGTTTCAGACTCCGAAAAGGAATAGGTATGTGGTACGGTAAGTAAACCGACTCCAAAACATTTCCAATGATAATTTTTCTCCGTTTTGGAATATTTAATTTTTTTGTAAAATTAAAAGTAGTCCGAAAGAGACACGAGGCATCCACAAGGGTGGAGGGCGCGCCCTACCCCCCTGGGCGTGCCCCCCGACCTTGTGGCGACCTCGTGTGCCCTTCGGACTCCGTTTTCTTGCACAATACTTCTTTTGGTCGGTAAAAATTCATTATATAATCTCCCGAAGGTTTTGATCACCGTACCACGGCAAAATCCCCTGTTTTCGTTTTGAGCTGTTTCTGTGGCAGTTTTGGAGTAAGATGTCGTCCCAAGATTTAGAGGGAGAGAGCTATGTAGCTGATTACATTGTAGACCCCAAGGTTTATGGGGATGTGCAGCATTATGGTTGGACCATGGAGGAAGAAGAGGACTATGACCGGAAAGGAAAAGAAGAGACAAGTTCCGATGAATAGGAAGTCCCACTACCCCAACCTGGGGACATGCACGTGGAGTTCAAAAAGTCAAGTCTTCCTAATAAAGCAAAGATACCTAAGATCGAGTTTATCCCTTTTCGTCTCTTGCAGGAAAACAAACAGGAACTATGTAAAAAGATATTAAGGCTTGAGCAGGAGATCGATGACTTAAGGGAGGAAAATGCTATCCTCAAGCGCAAGCTGAGAAGGAAGGATACAACATCATCAACCCCATCATCACCACCTCCGAAGAAAGAGACATAAATACATGGGTATGGGCACTCCCCTTGGCAACTGCCAAGCTTGGGGGAGGTGCCCCGGTATCGTATCACCATCACACCTTTACTTTTATCGATTTTTTTAGTTCGGTCCTTTTGGTTATATCTTGATCTAGTAGAATAAAGTTTTAGTATGATCTAGCTTTGAGTTTTGTTTTGATCTCTATCTATGTAATTGAGTCCGTGAGTTATATAATAAAGAGTAGTTTTGAGTTGAGGGATTTGTTTTCTTGCTATGATCTTGAGGGAATAAAATAATAAAAAGATCATATATTGATCTTATGGAGAGTAATGACTTCACATATAAAGAGTATGATGAATAAAATTTGTTGGGAGTGGACAAACATAGTTTTGGTCATAGTTGCAATTAATAGGAAGTAATAAAGAAAGAGAGGCTTCACATATAAATATACTATCTTGGACATCTTTTGTAATTGTGAGCACTCATCAAAATATGTCATGCTAAGAAGTTGATGTTGGACAAGGAAGACAACATAATGGGTTATGTTTTCTTATATCCAAATAGAAGTTATATTGTCATGGATCCTCCAACATGTTGAGCTTGCCTTTCCCTCTCATGCTAGCCAAATTCTTTGCACCAAGTAGATATACTACTTGTGCTTCCAAACATCCCTAAACCTAGTTTTGCCATGAGAGTCCACCATACCTACCTATGGATTGAGTAAGATCCTTCAAGTAAGTTGTCATTGGTGCAAGCAATAAAAATTGCTCTTTAAATATGTATGATCTATTAGTGTGAAGAAAATAAGCTTTATACGAGCTTGTGATATGGAAGAAATAAAAGCGACGGACTGCATAATAAAGTTCTTTATCACAAGCGGCAATATAAAGTGACGTTCTTTGGCATTAAGATTTTGTGCATCCAACCATAAAAGCACATGACAACCTCTGCTTCCCTCTGTGAAGGGCCTATCTTTTACTTTTATCTTCTACCCTTATGCAAGAGTCATGGTGATCTTCACCTTTCCTTTTTACACTTTTTCCTTTTGGCAAGCACTATGTGTTGGAGAAAGATCCAGATATATATATCCACTTGGATGTAGGTCATCATAAAGTATTATTGTTGACATTACCCTTGAGGTAAAAGATTGGGAGGCGAAACTATAAGCCCCTATCTTTCTCTGTGTCCGATGGAAGCTTTGAACCCATAAGTATCGCATGAGTGTTAGCAATTGTGAAAGACTAAATGATAGTTGAGTATGTGGACTTGCTAAAAAGTTCTTATATTGACTCATTCCAATGTTATGATAAATTGCAATTGCTTCAATGACTGAGACCATAGTTTGTTAGTTTTCAATAAAGTTTTTGATTCATACCTTACCTTGTGAACGAATTGTTACTTTAGCATAAGAAATTATATGACAACATATGTTGTTGTTCTAAAGATGATCATGATGCCCTCATGTCCGTATTTTATTTTATCGACACCTCTATCTCTAAACATGTGGACATATTTTTCGATATCGGCTTTCGCTTGAGGACAAGCGAGGTCTAAGCTTGGGGGAGTTGATACGTCCATTTTGCATCATGCTTTTATATCAATATTTATTGCATTATGGGCTGTTATTACACATTATGGCACAATACCTATGCCTTTTCTCTCTTATTTTACAAGGTTTACATGAAGAGGGAGAATGCCGGTAGCTGGAATTCTGGGCTGGAAAAGGAGCAAATATTAGAGACCTATTCTGCACAACTCCAAAAGTCCTGAAACTTCATAGAGAGTCATTTTGGAATTAATAAAAAATATTGGGCAAAGAAAGCACTAGAGGGGGGCCACCAGCCAGCCACAAGGGTGGAGGGCGCGCCCTACCCCCCTGGGCGCGCCCCCCGTCCTTGTGGGCCCCCTGGCAGGCCTCCAACGCCCATCTTCTGCTATATGGTGTCTTTTACCCTGGAAAAAAATCAGAAGGAAGCTTTCGGGACGAAGCGCCGCCTTCTCGAGGCGGAACCTGGGCAGAACCAATCTAGGGCTCCGGCGGATCTGTTCTGCAGTGGAAACATCCCTCCGGGAGGGGGAAATCATCGCCATCGTCATCACCATCGATCCTCTCATCGAGAGGGGGTCAATCTCCATCAACATCTTCACCAGCACCATCTCCTCTCAAACCCTAGTTCATCTCTTGTATCCGATCTTTGTCTCAAAACCTCAGATTGGTACCTGTGGGTTGCTAGTAGTGTTGATTACTCCTTATAGTTGATGCTAGTTGGTTTATTCGGTGAAAGATCATATATTCAGATCCTTAATGATAATTAATACTCCTCTTATTATGAACATGAATATGCTTTGTGAGTAGTTACGTTTGTTCCTGAGGACATGGGAGAAGTCTTATTATAAGTAATCATGTGAATTTGGTATTCGTTCGATATTTTGATGAGATGTATGTTGTCTTTCCTCTAGTGGTGTTATGTGAACATCGACTACATGAAACTTCACCATTGTTTGGGCCTAGGGGAAGGCATTGGGAAGTAATAAGTAGATGATGGGTTGCTAGAGTGACAGAAGCTTAAACCCTAGTTTATGCGTTGCTTCGTAAGAGGCTGATTTGGATCCATATGTTTCATGCTATGGTTAGATTTATCTTAATTCTTATTTCGTAGTTGCGGATGCTTGCGTGACGGGTTAATCATAAGTGGGAGGCTTGTCCAAGGAAGGGCAGCACCCAAGCACCGGTCCACCCACATATCAAATTATCAAAGTAACGAACACGAATCATATGAGCAAGATGAAAACTAATTTGGCAACAATTCCCATGTGTCCTCGGGAGCACTTTGCTTTATATAAGAGTTTGTCCCGGCTTGTCCTTTGCTACAAAAAGGATTGGGCCGCCTTGCTGCACCTTGTTTACTTTTGTTACTTGTTACCCGTTGCGAATTATCTTATCACAAAACTATCTGTTACCGATAATTTCAGTGCTTGCAGAGAATACCTTGCTGAAAACCGCTTGTCATTTCCTTCTGCTCCTCATTGGGTTTGACACTCTTACTTATCGAAAGGACTACGATAGATCCCCTATACTTGTGGGTCATCAGTATTCCACTAATTGTGACACGAATGTGGTGGTTCTATCCATTTATCTCTGATAAGTTGGACTACTTAGGCAAGGAATGGGATGTGGCAAAACTGCGGCGGGTCTTTCATGACTCGAATGTTCAGGATATTCAGAAAATACCAATCGCTGGCATTGGAAGGGAGGATTATCCGGCATGGAATTGTTAGGTCCTCTGGATCGGGGTAGGCCAGAGATTCCGGTAGTCCTACCTTCTGCCTGGCCTGACGAGCTGGAGCCGGAGGACATGGTTGTGCTGTGAAGGTGAGTGGACAGAGAGATGGCGAGGTGGTGGCGGCGCTTCCCGTCAGCACTGCGCAAAACCTAGATTGGTAGGTGTGTCGGTGGGGTGTGCGGCTGCGCGACGAACCTTGTTAGGCGTGCCGCCAGCCCCCACCTCTTTATATAGCGCAGGTGACGGGGGCCCGTCAACCATAGTGGGTTGAGCGCCCCCGATCAGGGCGCGGATCTAAGGGCCCGGTGGGTCGTTGGGCCCACACGGTGGAGATCAACCTAACATTCTCTCCCTTGATCTCAGCTTTACTTTTAACCTTATACTTTCTAGTTTATTTATTTCATCACATATTGGTACATAGGGCATGTTTCATCGTCACAGCTTAATTGCCGATAGAATCATACAGCTACAACATACGTTTTGTTCAGAAACAAATTCTGTTCCTTTTGGTCCTCTCATGATCCAGGAATCATAGGCTTTCCCTTAAATCCATGCCGGTTAAGTGTTCCATGAACACATTGGGTGGTAAGCCTTTCGTAAGCGGATCCGCAAGCATATCCTTTGTCCTTATATGCTCGAGACTTATAGTGTGATCTTGGATTTTATGTTTCACAACATAGTACCTTATCACTATTGTTTTGGCAGCATTACTCGACTTGTTGTTGTGAGCATAGAATACTGCGGGCTGGTTGTCACAGTACATCTTTAGTGGTTTGTGAATACAATCTACCACTTTCAAGTCGGGTATAAATTTCTTTAGCCATATCGCCTGCCCCGTGGCCTCGAAGCATGCTACGAATTCTGCATACATCGTGGATGATGCAACTATCGACTGTTTGGAGCTTTTCCACGAAATAGCTCCCCCAGCGAGAGTGAATACGTATCCTGACGTGGATTTTCTATCATCTCTGACCCCCGCAAAATCTGCGTTTGAATACCCTTTTATCTCTAGGGAATCACATCTCCTGTATGTTAGCATGTAGTCCTTCGTGCCTTGCGCATAACGCAATGCTTTCTTTACCATCTTCCAGTGCTCTATGCCTGAATTCTCTTGATATCTACCGAGTACCCCGGTGATAAAAGCTAAGTCAGGGCGAGTGCACACTTGTGCATACTGTAAGCTTCCAACAGCCGAAGCATATGGTACTGCTTTCATTTGATCGATCTCGTACTGGTTCTTGGGACATTGGAATTTCCCAAAACTATCGCCCTTGACTATAGGAGCAGGTGTGGCTTTACTCGCATGCATATTATACTTTTGAATAACCTTTTCTAAATATGCTTTCTGCGATAGTCCTAAGACTCCATTGTTCCTATCTCGGTGAATTTCTATGCCCAAAACATATGATGCTTCACCAAGATCTGTTATGTCAAAATTTGAGGATAAGAACTTCTTTATTTCTTGTAGTAGACTAACATCATTGCTAGCAAGCAGGATATCATCCACATACAAGATTAGGAAAATATATTTCCCATTTTTAAACCTTGCATAAATGCAATTATCCTCAATATTTTATTTAAATCCAAAACTTTTAATCGTTTGATTAAACTTTAGATACCACTGTCTAGAGGCTTGCCTTAATCCATAAATAGATTTCTTCAGGCGGCATCCCATATTTTCCTTGCCTTCCATGATAAAACCCTTGGGTTGTTTCATGTAGACCTTTTCTTTTAAATCACCATTCAGAAATGTCGTCTTAACATCCATTTGATGTAACTCTAAATCAAAATGTGCAACTAATGCCATTATGATTCTGATGGAGTCCTTACATGAGACTGGGGAAAAAGCCTCATTGTAGTCTATCCCTTCTCTTTGTGTAAATCCTTTTGCCACAAGTCGGGCTTTATACTTTTCTACATTCCCATTAGGGTCATACTTAGTTTTGTAGAACCATTTGCAGCCTACTGTATTGGCTCCTTTAGGTATTGCCTCTAAGTCCCAAACATCTTTGGAACTCATCGATTTCATTTCATCTTCCATTGCCTCTAGCCATTTTGATGAGTTAGGGCTTCTAATGGCTTCTTCATATGTGGTGGGATCACCTTCCATATGAACCATCTCTGTGTTATAAACTTTATAATCAGTAGAAATAGCTGATCTTCTTGTTCTATTAGACCTTCTAAGGGCCTCACCCCTAGGCTCATTATGTGCCTCACCTTCCGGCACATGTTCTAAAATTGGCTGCTGCACCTCCCTTTCATGCTCAACGACGGGTTCAGTCGGCTCCTGACGGACAGGTTCCGGGTCTACCCCCATAGTTTTCATGGGTGGAGTTGCAACTGGTAGTGAGAAAAATGGCTCGTGAATCATTGGATTAGGTGCATGCACCCTCTTCTCCTCAAGATCAATTTTCCGAGCTACCAAGCTCCCCCTCATCATTTCGTCCTCTAAGAAGACTGCATGTCTTGTTTCTACAAACTTTGTATATCTGTCTGGGCAGTAGAAACGAAAACCCTTTGATCTGTCTGGATAGCCAATGAAGTGCCAACTCACTGTTTTGGGATCTAACTTTGCAATGTTTGGATTAAACATTTTGGCCTCAGCGGGGCACCCCCACACCCTGAAGTGGTGTAGAGAGGGCACTCGTCCTGTCCACAGCTCGTACGGTGTTTTGGGCACCGACTTGCTTGGCACTCTATTGAGAATGTGAATGGCGGTTTTAAGCACCTCCATCCACAATCCCAATGGCAAGGTGGAGTAACTCATCATGTTGCGCACCATATCCATAAGTGTACGGTTGCGCCTTTCAGCTACTCCATTTTGCTGATGCTCGCCCGACATTGAATACTGGTCTACTATGACAGTCTCCTGCAAGAACTTTGCAAAAGGTCCAGGGACTTGGCCATATGGAGTGTGCCGACCGTAGTACTCTCCCCCAAGGTCGGATCTTACTATCTTTATTCTTTTATCATGCTGATTTTCAGCTTCGGCTTTGAATATTTTAAACTTATCCAACGCTTCGGATCTTTCTTTGATTGGATAAATATATCCATAGCGAGAGTAGTCATCTGTGAATGTTATGAACGAGTCATATCCATCCACACTTTTCACCGGAAATGGTCCACAAATGTCAGTGTGAATGATTTCTAGTGTGCCTGTGCTATGGATTGCACCCTTTTTGATTTGTTTTATATACTTTCCTTTAATGCAATCTATGCATTGTTCTAAGTCTGAGAACTCTAACGGAGGAAGAATTTCTCTTTTGACTAATCTTTCTATTCTCCCCCTGGAAATATGGCCCAAGCGACAGTGCCATAACTTTGATGAGTCATGAGTTCTCTTTCTTTTCTTTTGTTCTTTGTTCGACGCGACATGCTCATTCACATTACACACAGAATGCACTTTTTCACGTAGTGATAATAAATAAAGCTCATCGTGTAGTAAAGCATCACCCACATAAGCATTATTAAACCATATGGCACACTTGCCATGTCCAAAATAACATTCATAATTATCTTTGTCCAAACATGAAACACTAATCAAGTTTCTATGACATGATGGAACATATAAAACATCTCTAAGCAGAAGCTTGAATCCATCAGCTAACACCAGGGAGATGTCGCCGACAGCTGCAACTTCTGCTTCAACTCTGTTTGCCACTTCAATGCGTCTTTCGCTTCTTTGTGTAGTCCGCGTCGAATGGAATCCCTGTAACGAATTTGCAACATGAACAGTTGCTCCTGAGTCAATCCACCAAGTAGATTTCAAAAACTATGTATACAAGGATTCATTTACAAAGGAAACAATCTTGTTACCTCTCTTTGCCATTATGGACTTTAGCCAATCAGGGCAATCTTTCTTATAGTGCCCAGTCTTCTTACAATGGAGACAGGTGTCTTTGTCCACTGGGAAAGACTTTTGCTGATGCTGATGCTGAGCTTTTCCATGTGGCTTAGAAGGAGAACCTTTGCTATTTTGATTGTAATTCTTTTTCTTGTTATCCTTCACATAGTTGAGTGAACCACCATGTGAGGCTTGGAGTCTGTCCTTTTCTTGGACACACATTGCTATTGTCTTTTCAATGTCCCATGTTCCAGGTGACATATTGTAGTTTACAACAAAGGTTTCAAACTCCTTTGGCAGTGAAGCCATGACCAGGTGGACCAGGAGCGCTGGTTTGATCTCCAGGTCCGTATCCATGGGCTTGAGCTTTGCTGCCATGTTGCTCATCCTGAGGATGTGCTCTCTTATTCCATGACCACCGCCAGTGTAGTTCTCTGTCACCAGTTGCTTTATCAACTGAGTGGCATATGTCTTTGAAGAACCAGTGAACTGGCTCTTTATCTTTGTAAGCAACTCCCCTACGGAAGTGCACTCTGCAATTGAGCTCACGATGGCGTTCTCAATTGTATTCTTTATAAATGCCATACACTTTTTGTTGGTGTTGACCCACTTTTGGTTTTCGAGGGAATATGACATCTCCACTGGAGCATGATCCCTCTTCTTTTTCTCCCATGCATCATTATCATCAGTGGCCTCTCTGACTGGCTCTGTAGGTCTAACCGGCTGTGGTTCATCCACAACCCAGTCCACCTCAGCACAGACAAATGCCAGGTCTACTTTCTTCCTCCACTCAGTGTAGTTGTCATCTCTGAGTGTCGGAACATCTTTTAGGCAACTCATCAAGTGATAGCCTCCTGAAATCACAATTTAAGTGAGATCATTATAACAATCATATGCATTAATCTAACGTTGGTCAAATTAAACATACAATTGTCTATGCAATTAAATCTATATTACCGTTGGGCAAAATATTAGAAATAAAAGCACCTTTAATTTCAATAATAAAACATGATCATGTTATTAACAACGTTGGTCATAAAAATAACATAATCATATTGATTTTAATAATCACTTTAATATGCTCTTTTAAAATTTAATTCTCACTTTATTTGCCTTAAAAAAAGGCACTTTTATCTTTATTTGCAGCGGAAAACATGAAAAAAATTCATGAACTTTATTCTTTTCAGAAACCTGTCACTTTTCTATTTTCTAAACAAATTTGCGTTGGATTAAATTTGAATAGAAAAAAGAAAAAACTGTGTGAAATATGCACAAAAAACTGGACAGAAAAAAAAACAAATAATAAAGGAAAAACCGGCAGCTGGCCCGGCCACAGCCCAACACGTGAGGCCCGCAGCGGAGGAAAGCGGCCCACGGCCTGCTCCCCGCGCTGCGCCGCGCGAGCCGGCTTGGCCTCGGCCTGGTCCGCCTCTGCTTTCGGCCCAGAGGGCCCAGCTGGCCCCTACCGGCCTAGGGTTTTCATCCCATCCGTCCACTTTGATCCGATGGTGGCCCCTCTCCTCGCTGGATCAAAACCAGCCCACCGCGCCGATCGGGAAACCCTAATCCTTTTCTCTCTCTCTCTCTCTCTCGACTGTCTCTCGTCTCTGTCCCGCAGCGGGGGGTTCGGGCTTCGCTGGCCGCCGGCGACGGTGACGAACCACCGCGCCGACCAGCGTCTTTCCCCTCCCCCTCTGCTCCGCGCGATCCCCTTCCCTTTCCCCTTCTTTCTCCGTTCTCCTGCTCGCGAGAGAGTGAGAGATGCGGTGGGCAAGGGCCATGCCGGCCGCCGGCGACGGCGTCGCTACGGCGCTGCGTGAGCACCCTTTCTCTTCTTTTCCCCTTCCCCTTTTTGTTCTTTAGACAGGGAGAGAGAGAGATACGAGGTCGAGCCCTCCTCTGCTCCCCTTGTTATCCACGGCATCCTATGCGGCGGCGGCCCCTCCTGTCCCTCTTGCCGGCGCGTGCGTGCACCCGTAGGTGGGCGCACCGCCGTCAAGCGGTTCAGCGGAGGTGCCCTTTGCCAGTGACCGCGTGGCCGTCCGGTGCACTTTGCCCCTTTCGGGGTTGTTCTTCGTCCCTGCACCTCGGCTTGCCGATGCGTGTGGGGATCGAGAGGAACTGGCGCGGCCTTGCGGCGGCGCTCTTTGCCGGCAAGGCCCGAGGCCCTTCTCCGGTGATTCACTTTGCCCTGTCTAGGGTTCTTGGGAGGGGAAAAACTTTCTGTGATTTCTTTTCTGCCCGAAAAATCTAAACCCAATCTGGTTGATACCATTGTTAGGTCCTCTGGATCGGGGTAGGCTAGAGATTCCGGTAGTCCTACCTTCTGCCTGGCCTGACGAGCTGGAGCCGGAGGCCATGGTTGTGCTGTGAAGGTGAGTGGACAGAGAGATGGCGAGGTGCTGGCGGCGCTTCCCGTTAGCACTGCGCAAAACCTAGATCGGTAGGTGTGTCGGTGGGGTGTGCGGCTGCACGACGAACCTCGTTAGGCGTGCCGCCGGCCCCCACCTCTTTATATAGCGCAGGTGACGGGGGCCCGTCAACCATAGTGGGCTGAGCGCCCCCGATCAGGGCGCGGATCTAAGGGCCCGGTGGGCCGTTGGGCCCACACGGTGGAGATCAACCTAACAGGAATCACACAAAAAATGGCGTCTTCTCGCTTGGTCCGCCTATCACTTGTGCATGCATTTGAGGAGGATGTGAGCGGACAACCTAGAAAGCTCGTCGGTTGCTGAACATCAAGGATGGTTAGAACTCTGGGACACCAATGTGCCAGGCAAGGCCAAGATTCATACGTGGAGGCTCATTAGGAATGGATTAGCAGTGGGTGCCAAACTAAAACGTTGAAAAATGAAAAAGGGCGTGCTATATGTGCGGTCTGCAGCGAAGAGATAGCTCTTCATCGCTTCTGGCCATGCCCTTTCGCTAAACACTTCTGGTTTCCCATCGATGCAGACATGGGTGAAGAAATTTTCCAACCCCGCCCTGAGTTCGTAAATGATCATCAAGGCCTTAGGAACTACTACTCCATCCCATAATGTAAGGCGTCTTTTAACACTATACTAGTATCAAAAAACGTCTTACATTATGGGACGGAGGGAGTAGTTGTGTGGACTGGTATGGCAAAGCGAAAGATGCGGATAAGTTAAGTCATGGTTATGACGCTATATCACATGTGGCTAGCTCGGAATGTGACGCGAGATGCGGGCCACGGCGCTACGGCCCGAAGGGGCGACGCAGTGGCGGCGGGCAGGTCAGGGCAACAGCGGGAAGACCTCGGGGTGGCGGCGGGGACCGCGGGCCGCGGCACTATGGCCCGAAGGAACGGCGCAGCGGCGAAACCCGGGTCGGTGCAACCACGGGAACGGTCTCGGGACGGCGGCGTGGATCGCGTGCCACGCTCGCTACGTCCCGACGGGGCGACGGCGGCGCGAGGGTCGGTACAACAATGGAGACGACCTGGATCGGACGGCCTCGGGGCGGCGGTGGACCGCGAGCCGCGGCACTACGGCCCGAAGGGGCGACGCAGCGGTGACGCGGGTCGGTGCAGCCGGGAGAAGAACCACGGGGCGGCGGCGCTGTAGCCCGATGGGGCGACACAGCGGCAGCCGTTGCTCGATCGGTAGAGGGGCGCGCTGAACTCGGGACGGTCTTCACGGGGCCTGCGAAGGCGCGCGCAACTGACGGGCCAGGTCGGTCGCACGGTGTAGATGAGGTAGATCGCGGCGGCGGGCGGGTGATCAATCCGATCGCGCGCGAGGTCGGGGACACCGCGCGGTGGAGGCGGGGTGGTGGCGGAGTCCGAGATGAAGCCGGAGACGACGGTCGGCAGGGCGGCCGTACAGGCATGGCGTAGATCGAAGGGCGGGCCGGCACGCGAACGACAGCTATGATGGGCCGCCGGGTGGAGACGATGCAGGAGTCCCGGTCTGAGTAGGGCAGCGACAGCTGGCGTAGATCGACGGGCGAGCCGGCGCGCGAACGGCAGATGAAGGGCCGCCGCCGGGTCGGGGCGACGGGCGGGCAGACGCGCGGACGACGGCCGTGAGGGGCCGCCTGTCGCGCGAGGCCGCTGGTTCGGTGAAGAGGTCGGCCGGTCAAGCCGGAGTTGGAGTACAGACGCACGGGGGTCGACGGCGGCGACGGGCGACGCAAACCGATCAAGATTAGATCGGAAAACCAAAAAGAAAAACACCGATCAAAATGATCGGCGAGAGAGCGAAAAAACCCGGAGCAAGGGCTCGGGAAAAAGACTCTCTAGGGCAGCCGGTCGACACGACCGGCGGACGAAACCCTAGGTACGGGCGGCGCGACCCCCGGCGGCAGTCATGGAGGCCGACCGCCCCGGGGGCGATGCGCGGTTGCGGAAGCGGCGACGGCTAGGGTTTAAGATCGATTAGGCTGATACCATGTTAGAAGGGAGAGTGGGATTTAGTGCGGAATATGATGGATGTATTATTGAGACTCGAGGGCGAGTATATATATATTGAGTACAAGACTTAAAGGGCAAGAAGCCTCTTCTGAAGATAAGGTAGGAGACGGATTACAAATTCTAGACTACCAAATACATATATTTCAAATATATCTCTAACAGTTATTGAAGACACCTGGGTTATTGAAGACACCTGGGTGGTGATTGATCGTGTATCAGTGGCGATTCTGTGTACAATCTGTGGGTCAGTTGACCCCATAACTTTTGGGAAAACCAGCATAAATTACTGTGTAGTTACTGTACACTATGAAGAAAATAATTCAAAAAATTAGCAATGACCAACCAGATTCATTCGGCTGGCTTTGCCACTGTCTTGTATGACGACTGCTCGAGGAGTGGACAGAGGCCCATTCATCTCTCCCTGGTGGCTGTGCATGGTGGGCGTCCGTTGGAGCCATGGCGCCGACTAGAACCAGGCTGGACTAAGGTGAATGTAGATGGAGCTATACAGCGAAGTTGATGGCTCAGGTGGCGGCAGAGCGGTTGTTCACGACCCTCATGGCGTGTTCCTGAGAGTAGCATGTCATTTCTTCCCGATCGCCGGTGCCTCAGTTCGCAGAGCTATTGGCGTGCAAAAGAGGAGTTCAGCTCGTGCTCGAGGTTGGCGTCCAGAAGATCATCTTGGAGACGGACAACCAGGGGGTGGCTCAATCGCTGGCGCAACAAGAGATCGACAGGTCCAGGTTTGCCCCCCTCGTTGAAGAGATTAGAGAGCTACTAGCCATGGTGGCGGAGCGTCGTGTGTGTTGGGCTAGAAGAACAGCCAATCGGGCTGCTCACATTCATAACCTAGCCAGGGAAGGCTGCTTAAACAAACTTTGTAAGACTATAGTTACGTGTTTCTCCGGTTTGTATTCGCATTATATTGCGGCAAACTCACCGTGAATTAAGCAATGAATAGCAGCATTTTCCATAAAAAAAAGGCACCACAACAGCCAACAATACCACATCCAAGTGATAAATGGTTCAAAATAAACAGGCATATACAGTGGAGGAACCGGATTACAGTCCCACACTTCTCTCGTCGTCAAGACATGATCCAGATAGGATTATCCATCACTTTTCGCACACGCTTAATCCTTCTTAATGGTATTAGCAGTATCTCTCTTGTAAATGCCACGACGAGTATATGCTTCCGATAATTGTCGTCCATCACTTTTATGTAAGAGTGTGTATGGTGTGGGTACCCCATACGCACTGATACAGATATTGAAAACAGATTATCGAGTAGTATACTCCAACACGATTTTCAGATCCTTAGCCCAATAGAACGTTGTTAGTAAAATTTCATTTCAGTAAATTTCAAATGTACTAAAATGATGAACATTGTAACATTCCCTCCCCCAGGCTGTTCAGGATCATCAGCGGAACTTCAGTCTGCCCCTAGAAAATCACAGAAACGTCTTCCCAGTCTGAAATTCACAGCAAATATTCCGGTTTTGCAAGCAAAAAAGATGGTTTGAACTACTACTTATCTAGTATAGTAGTAGTGGTAGTAATGTTGAAAACAGGTTAAGTTAGTATACTTGCAACACTATTTTCAGGTCCTTAGCCTAATAGGACAATGTTAGTAAAATCGAACTTTACTAACCGATCAACTCAGAGGCAACCATAGCATGTTCCAGTGGCAGTCGAGAGACATGATGCACCTATAAAATTATGGAAATGTTGCCATCTAGAATAGCATAGGGGCTTAAACTACAGGTTGACCTTGCCCTAAGCATCGAAGTAATGTCACACGTACACGAAAATTCAAATCAGGAAATAACCTTCAGATATTTATGTATATAACTGAAAAGCAATCAAGTTTCCAACACAAGCATGTGTTTCTAAACCACATTAGGCAGAACAAAGCCACAAATTCACAAGGTAAGAGGGGTTACCAGGTGCCTCCCGGTTACAAACCATTTGAACTTCTCCGCAGCTTTTGCAATTTTAACAGGGGCAAGCTCATAAGTACCGGAATTACAGAAGAACTTTAGACTAGAAATTGAGCGGATTCATCTAGAAGACGATGTAGTCTTGGGCATCAACTTCGTCTTCAAAATGATCACAAGACACTAGACAGTGCAATCTTCAGGTTCAACCCTGTCTATGGCTGTCCGAAGGGGTCGGCCACAGACAAATCATGGACATGCTTATCGTACCCAGTACGGTGATATTCACTCCTGAATTCAACCTGAGCATCTTGAGAAGCTCTCTTTTCCACTTGTAGCAGACTCTGATAATAAGCCACCGATATAGTGTCGCACTCACCATATACTTCAAATTCAATTTTGTTTAGCGCTTTGGCATGCAAAAGAAAGAACCTCGCAAAGTTAACCTGTTTCTCATAGCCTATGAATATCTTAAACACCACTGTTTTAAGATGGGTCTGAAAGCATTCAATTTGATGTGGTGGGTCATACTGAGGCTCATTTTTCTTATTCTCCTCTGTGTGTCTGCCAAACTGCAAAATGGAAATAAGAGGCATATGTTAAAGCTCTTGTAAATGAGATACAAAATACTAGCTATAAGGATGCACAGGCCACATATAGACTTGACATTGTATTGTTCTTAAAGTGGGTTGACATGGATATTCGACATTTAGTGAATCACATTACATCCACCAGAACTAAAAATCGTTGATATAGTCCATCCATTCACACTGAGTTTGATATCTCCCACTTGTATTCATATAGGCATGTTATATTTGATGGATTTCATCCGAAACATTATTATCCCATATATCTGAACATACCTCTTTTGATCATTAGATCCACGATAAACTCTCCCAATCGAGTACTGCTGCTGTGCTGCATGCACTTTTTATACCAACCACGCACAGAGAAGATGTGTCAAAGTAGGGAGCATGCTTTCAGCATGTGCCATTAGCGTGTCATTTGCGTATCTACACGTGAGCACGTGACACTTCTTTTGGTTACTATTCTCCCCACATTTTATGTTCTTAATTGTACATGCTTGTATATTCCTTAAATATCTATATCTGCAAGTTGTACTGCACAACCTATATAAGTTATGAGCCCAATGAATTAATTGTACACTTGACCGATAGCAACTTCGAATTTGATGGATGCCTCTTGCACCGAGTTAGTAATTTTGTGGTTATTACGTTTTGAACAGTAACTATTGTATTAAAAAAAATAAGTACATACATAAATGCTAAGCATATACCTACCTGATTTTTATGGAGATCAGTGTAAGTGTGAATGCATATATGACTGGTACTGGGTGTACATAGTGAGATCTGAGGGGGGGAATTCAGTCTACTTATTTACAACAACTTGCCTAAGTACATCTAGTCATATAGAGATTTGCTATAAGGAAAGAGAGAAAAGATAAGGAAGATACGTGATCGGTAGGTCATGTGTGTAATGCAGCAATATTTTTTTTGAACTCCGCATGTCTATTGTACCTCTAATTAAAATAGAGCTTGTAACTTGTTAGGTGACTTTGTTTTGCATGTCTCATACGTGTTGTGATTATGACGTTGAACCTAAATATGAGAACAGGGAATCGTCCATGACTCCTAAACTTTCAGGTCTCCTAGAAACACAGGATTAACTGAAATACTATCCCATGTCAGATCGCAATCACATAATTCAACTCTAAAGGTTTATTTTTGGATATTTTTCTAGAATCAACATGGAGGCTCAAAAAATGCAACCAATACATAAATATAATACGACAATCAAAAGGAAAAGATGAGTACTTACAATGATGTATAATTTTTCCAAATAGGGGAACCACCTGAGGACGTTACGAACTCCGTCCAATTCATAGCCAGAAGACCTGAGACACAAAACCTTCACGGTGCACATGGAGTTTGCTGGGCTTATTCCCTGAAGAAAAGAGATAATGGAAATGAAAAATAAATAACTAAATGCATGATTGCCAAATGCAAGGATGTTGCTGTTGCTACGTACCTGAGATACTAGTATCTTGGAGACGACGGGTAAGATAGGGCCCAATACCTCCAGTCTAGGCGCCCTAACTACACGTATAGTAGCACAATCATGAGAGTGGTGAATATAAGGTAACAGTACCCTTACAAGGTGAGGAGCATCCTCGATGACCAGTTCGGCCTCATCATCGCTATTACGGAAGCCAATACTCCTAAGATTCGGCGAGCTAACACGGAGGCAATCAGTAGCACGAATTTCAGCCATGTATAAGCTCTCCAAGGCACGGCATGCAGAGAGCATCCCGTGAAACACATCCCCCGAGATGGAAACGAACATCAAGGAGAGCTGCTTCAGGAGGGGGAAGTTCATGGACGGCAAGGAGGGGGGGAAATCACAATGGCTGATTTTGACAACGAGGAGGGTGGGAGAGCGGAGCGCGGATGGTGGCAGTAGGTTCTCTTGAGTATATCCAGGGAAGCGCTTGTAGTTGTTGTAGGTGAATTCGAGCTCCTGGATGTTGGCGAGGGCTCGGGAATGGAACCAGCTCTCTGCGTCGGCGTCCAGGTCATCAGGGAAGCAACGGATGGAGAATCGGCGGGCGGGGCCATCGTGGTTGGAAATTATCCCGGACACGGCTGAGGGAAGGACGGTGGAGGGGGAGTGGGAGTTGACAGGGGAGCGGACCTCGAGGTTCAGAGGCGCGGAGCGCCAGAGGTGACGCCATCGGGGGGAGATGGACGGCGTGCGGCCGCCGTCCTTGGTGGGGAGGAGCGAGATGATGGTGCAGAGGATGGCGTCAGGGAGACTGCTGATGACATCACCGGAGATCTGATCGCGCTTGCCGCTACGCTCGTCCCCGGCCTGGGATTCTCTCTGGTCCATGGCCGGCCTGCTGATGGAATCACCCGAGATCTGATCGCGCTTGCCGCTACGCTCGTCCCCGGCCTGGGAATCACGCTGGTCCATGGCCGGCGGCCGGTGAGACGGACGATTTGGGCGATAAAATTCGCCCACCAGCCGGCACTCGCGGCCTCGTTCGGAACCGGGGCGCTCGCGCCCGGCTGGGGAATCGAGTGGGGAGGGGAGGTCGGGGAATGGAACTGGCCGGGATGGAGACTAGGGTTGGCAACCGGCCGGCGGCTGCAACGACGGAGAGGTGTTAGGGTTTGGGGGATTCAGTCAGGCACCGCACTGTCACTCGGGAGTCGGGACTTCTGATCCCCGTACTTGCTACTTTCCTCGTTTGTCAGTGTGTCGCTGTTCGATTCCTGAGCCGTGATTCTTTCCGCGTATGGCGTCTGCTTGTCCGCCGCGGTGTGCAATGTTTTTTTAGCACTGGACTTTTTTTTTTTTAGAAAATAGCACCGGATTTTTTTTAAATGCCACACCGGAGTGTGTATTATTTTCCTGCCCTTTGTGTGGCCAAGGGATTACGTGGGCCTCTTGGTCCATAAAACATTTAAAGTAGTACCATATTTGTTTTTACTATAGGTTTCTCAAAAAAAAAATTGGTTTTACATATATACACATTAGATGGATCTCAAAAAAGAAAAATACACATTAGATAATCTTGCTATGACTATTCGGAGTCAATTACGCATGAGATCATCAAGATGCAAATTAAGAGCTAAGAGCATCTGCCACTGCAATTGCCAAAATCCGCCCCTAAACCCCCGCGGGCGCGTCAGGCGCGTCGGCGGACGGTGACCAGACATCAGACAAAAAATCGATTCCACAACCACAAACATCATTTCCAAATTACCAAATCCATATTATTACATGCAACGTAAAACCTACTCTAAGCGGAGCTCGTCCGCCGGCTCTGACATGCCCATGTCCGGTGGCCGGCTATGCCCCTCAAAGTGTTGGTCCAGTCGCCGTCGAGGTAGAGTAGGACATGGGACACGGACCGGCTCACGGGACTCAAGGCGCCGCCGTCTCCCATGCCCTATTGTTCCTCGTCGGAGTCCGGAACCTTCACAGCCGGGAGGGCTTCCGCCGTATCCCGTGCCCGCTGCCTTGCACGGCGGGCACGCCGCGCCATATTGGCGTTGGCGGACACCCATGCGTTCAACTCCTCCATATTTGCACGCCAACGAAGCGGTTGTGCATGCGCCAGCGCATTCGGATGCCAGACGGACCGCACCGCCTCCGGTGAGGCAGCGGCGACACACCTCACGTCGGATCCGTGCCCCATTTGGGCTGACGCAATGGATTCCCGATGGAAGGTGTCCAATTGCTGTCATCTGGTGACCTCCTCCCTGGAGCGGCGAAGCGCAAGGCGGACGGTCATCTCTTCCTCAGGGCCGCGTGGGATGAGTTCGGGATCAACGGATCTGGAGGTATAGGACTTGGATTGCTGCCCACCATGATAGGAGCGAGTGGTAGGAGGGAGAAGATCCGTATAATGTTATCAATCCTATCAACCGTGAGTTTATTTTATTCCTTCTTGGACCTTTGTCTTGTATACATTTTGTGTGTGAGTTTTAATAAAGGACCATAGAGCTTCTGCTCCATAGTAAATAATCAAAAATAATAATTGCAAAGTATATTTCTGACAACTGCAAAGCATATTTTTGTGTGCCGAAAACATTTTATTCTTACTCTCAAATTGTATCTCTTGTACTCCTAATATTGTCGGTTGTAACTTTCCTTGTCTAACATAATTAAATCTTTATATATAAAGTAGGTTGTTCGGTTGATAAATTCCTTGTAACCCAAGTTTTGAAGTTAATATAACCCATGCAGTCCTCCAAGGAGGTAGACACGCTTAACCAATCTATTGACCTAATTTACATGAAATTTGAGCCTACCTTTCCTAATCACGTCTAGTGTCCATGGCAATGGCCCCTGCATCCAGTTTGATCATGGTTCCTTCTCTGGGCCACCCAGTGACTAAGAAACTCACTCACGGTACCTTCATGCTATGGAAGAATCAACTGAGGTGGTCTGTGCCGCTCAGCTTGTTAGGACCTCGATGCCACGACTCCAAAACCAACAAAGACCCTCACGGTGAAGGCGAGAAAGGCGTCAAAATAAGTGTCGAACCCAAACTACGGACCTTTTTATCACTTAGGGCCAACAAGTACAGAGTTATCTGCTTGTATCTCTATCCCGAGATGTCCTCACTCAAGTTGTTTTGATGGGAACAGCAATGGTGGCATGGAAGGCCGTACATGAGATGTACTCCTCTCAGTCTCGCCATCGCATCATCCAACTCAGGACATAACTAATGAACTCAAAGAACGATCTGTCTGTGACTACCTATTTCACCAGGATGAAGAGCTACCACAATGAAGTTGTTAGCTGGTGGTAAGAAGATGGAAGAATTATGACGTTATTTTTGCAGTTCTGGCGTGCCTTGATGCAGGTTACATCGAAAATCATGGCATGGGAAATCTGATTGGGACGTGAATATCAAAAGTTTAACACACTTTTTCAACAAACTGGGATATTCTACCATGTCTCCTATCCGCGTGCTCATCGACAAAAAGCTATGTTGAACACAAACATCATCATACTTTTTGTTGCTCTTTATCTTTAATCGCATGCCTTTATGCCAATGATTTTTTTAGATGAAGCCTTTTCTGATTCCCTTTATCTCATTAATCTCCTAGTAAGGTTATACAATTCACTATTTGTATGGAACGCTTACTACGTGATTAACCGGATTGTTCCGTTTTGTGCATCTTCAAGTACACATGTTGACCAAATTAGAGTTAATTGCCCAAAACCACCATATTTCGGGCTAGGGTACTCCAAAACCACCAACTTGGTCAAAAGTAACGAAAAACCACCACTTCTGTGGCAAGTGAATAACAGATAGCACTAAAAGCGCTGTGACCCGCGGCTAAGTGGGAATCTGACATGCCTAGCCCGCCTGTCGGGACCACGTGGCCAGGGCTAACGGCGGAGGCCAAACGGCCGTTTCCGCCGCTTGTCAACTATGCTGGCTCGCCCTCTTCACTTTCCCTCGCTCTCATTCCCCCCCCCCCCCCCTCTTGCGCGCGAAACAATGGCGTCTGCCCCAAACACCGGCGATGTGGACGGTGGTGGCGATGGCGGTTCCAAATCCGGCCGGGTTCGCGGGCGGAACCTTCTTGGCTTGGACTTGGCGTCGTCCTCTTCACCTGCTGGCGGCCCGCCCTTGCCGTGACGCGCGCGCAGGTCCTGGTCGGACGCGGCGGTGGCGGCGGTGGTGGCGCCCGCTGCAACGGATGGCTCCAGATCCAGATCCGTGGACGATGAAGGCGCCGAAGCCCAATCCGAGGGGGAAGAGCCACCATCTCTGTGCCGTTTGCAGAAGGCGTTTGCGCAAGTGGATGCGCGGGCGCGGGCTGATTCACCAGCCGGCCGTAGTAACACCGGCGATGAGTACGACCTCTATGTGACCTCTCTGTCATTTGATTTATTGGCTAGCGTATTAGGTTGATTTAGGGTTTCATTTAGCCTCACAATGTAGTAGTTGTGATTATTGTTTGTCTGTCTATTAGGATTTCATTCAGCTTTTTTAGTTCAACAAGCTAGAACTTAGCCTCACAATGTAGTTATGAATGATGTTTGTTTTGCCCTCTCATAAATATAGCTTATATTTACATGTACTTTTATTTGGTATTGTAGGTTGAACTATGAGCAGTGGGACGTTCACATTCGTTTCAAGGGTGGAAAATTATGAAGACTAAGATGTATAGGAAAGACATAAGACATTTCTATCTTATGGCATTGCTGATTGAGAATGGCTACAGTGAATCAGACTATATGTATTACATGCGTATTGGTGGCATAGGATTGGATGGTTTTAAACTTCTAGACAATCAGATTAAGGTGGTTGAAATGCTGAGGGAATACCAGGACAGCAAGACAATCAGATTGTCAGTTATTACGGGCCAGAGGCAGCAGGCAATTGTTGTCCATCCAGCAGCAGTACCAACAGAGATATGTGATGAAGAATACATCATTGATCCTCCCGTACTGTTTGCAGTCAATGAAGAAGGTGTGGGAATTTGGTGATCACATTGGCTGTAGTTTGTCAGGCACAGATGAGTGCTTACTGATGGGCACACAGCAGAGTGTAAACTATGAGCCCATCAAAACAATGCCACCTCCCCAGCTAGAAAACTATAACTTTCAAAAAGAAGACAGTGGCAATTATTCAGACATGGAACTGGATTCAGAAACTGAAGATAGTGGAGAGTATGTAGCTGGTATAGAAAGTACAGATGATAGCTCTTGTGAAGATGGAGGTGATTTGCAGTCAACTATTGCAGATATGAAGAAGGCAGCAGCAGTGCACTGTGAGGGTGACACTGAACCAGAGGACATTTATGATGTTCTAGATGTTGAAGAGGAAGACCAGACTGAAGAAGAGGCAAATGAAGATGAACAACAACATTTGAGTGAAGTGCTACTTGTTCTGAAAATTGCAAAGAGAGTAGGACCAACATCAAGATCACACTCATCAGCAAATGATCCAATTGAGCCTGACTGGTTTCCTTCAGATGATGAAGATGCAAATCTTGGTTTATTGGATTCAGAGGATGATGATGGCAATAAGCCTATGTCCTTCATTATTCCCTCAGGAAGGAAAACAAGAGCAGAGAGGAAAAAGGAAAGAATTTGGTATGATGAAAGCAGACTCAATCCAGAGCAGCAATTCTGTTTGAAGCTCTGTTTCAAAGATGTCTACCACTTTAGGACTGCTCTTGTTAACTTTCATATCAAGCAGCTCAGGTCTTTCAGATATCACAGGAACTGCAAAGACAGGGTTATTGCCTGGTGTGATCACAAGGAAAAGGGATGTGCTTTTTTCATTGTTGCTTCTCAGATCAAGAATGAGAAAACATTTTGTATTAAGAAGTTTAGAGCAGAACATACTTGTCCAACCAGTGACAGTCATAGCAAAGTGAGTTCAAAGTGGCTAGGAAACAATTTCCTAGAGACTATTAGATCAGAGCCAAACACAACTGTACCAGCATTGGTAGACAAGGCAAAGAGGAAATTTGGAATTGAAGTTCCCAAGATGATGGCATGGAGAGCTAAGAAGAAAGCAAAGCTAATTGTTTTGGGAGATCATAAGAAAAAATATCACAGGTTGTCTAATTACACTGAAACTGTTAAGTTATGCAATCCATGCTCAAGATGCATTGTGACAACTGTCACTCCAAAAAGAACAAATGAAAACCCACATCCAGGTCCAAGATTCCATGGTCTTTTCTTTTGTCTGAATGCACCTAGGGAGGGTTTTCTAAATGGATGTAGGTCTTTCATTGGTTTGGATGGTTGCTTCATTGAGCTCACTACTGGAGCACAAATCCTAGCAGCTACTGGTAGGGATGCCAACAACAACATGTATCCTATTACCTTTGGAATTGTAGGAGTGGAGGACACACCAAACTGGAGCTGGTTTCTCACTCAACTGAAGTATGCTCTAGGAGGCACAGAGGGCAAATTTGGCAAATACACCATCATGTCAGATAGGCAGAAGGTCAATTATATGTTCTCTTTGCTGTTGTTTACTATTGTGGACATAACTGTGTTGCTTTGCTGTGGTACAAAATTTAGGTTTACTGTGTAGCTTTGATCTGGTAGTAACATTTAGGTTTACTGTGTAGCTTTGCTCTGGTAGTAATATTTAGGTTTACTGTGTAGCTTTGCTCTGCTAGTAACATTTAGGTTTACTGTGTAAGCAGGGACTACTTAATGCTATCAATGATGTATTTCCAAACTGCCCACAAAGATTTTGTTTAAGACACATTTATGCAAATTTCCAAAGAGCTGGATTTAGGGGTGAAGATCTCAAAAAATGCATGGGCAGTGCTAGCTATTCATACACAAAACATGGTTTTGATGTTGCCATGGCGAATTTGAAGAATGCGTGTGAGGATGCTTGGAGGTGGTTATCTGGTATTCCAGTACACACATGGGCTAGGCATGAAATGGACATAAACTGCAAAACAGACCTAGTGGTTAACAACATAAGTGAGGTTTTCAATAAATATATCCTAGATGTTAGAAACAAACCAATTGTGACAATGATAAATGGAATCAAAGACAAGTTCCTAGTCAGGTTTGATGGAAAGAGAGAAGGTGCACAAAATGCCAGATGGGAAATAGCTCCAACTTATGCAGGGATGCTGGAGCTCAGCAAGAAGTATGCTAGAGATTGCAAAGCAATTAGGGCAGGTCCAAACTTGTGGCAGGTCACCAGTGGCCCAAAGACATATGCTGTCAACCTTCTTGAGCACACTTGTGGATGCAGGAAGTGGGGCATGTCAGGGTGTCCATGCAACCATGCTTGCAGTGCTATTTACAAAGCCAAGATGCAACTTGAGGATTTTGTCAGTCCATTCTTCAAGAAATCAATGTACCTGGAGTCATATAAACCTATAGTGTATCCAGTTCCAGGAGAAGATGCTTGGGTCAAGGCAGAGCAACCTGATATTGATCCTCCTATTTTCCACAAAGAGGACCAGAGTAGAAGAAAAGAAGAAAAAAAGGAAGAATGGCAGGTTTGAAGTGCCTAAACCAAAAGATTCTTCTAGGATGGCTACAATCAAATGTGGCAACTGCAAGTTAATGGGCCATAGGTTTACTAACTGTTCACAACCTTTGAGGGCTGACCTCCAGTTAAGGAAGAATAGAAATATGGTAACATCATCAGCTTTGTCATTATTTTAACTAAATTAGCCACCCATGTTTCAATGTGTCTTTGTCTTTGATTCTTAAACTGCAGGAAAAGAGAAGGCAGAAGCCTACATTCAACCTGATGCTGCTCCTAGGGCACCAACTGGAGAAGCACCAAGGGCTCCACCTAGGGCTGCTTTCACAGCACCAAGGCCAGCAACAAGGGCTCTAGCTGGTAGTTCCTCTGCTGGTACTTCATCTACATCTACTTCTGCTTTTGCCACAAAGATGAGATCAGTGAGAGGTGGAAGAGTTGGAGGAGTTTCAACTGCTGGAACAGGTACAAGGAAGAAAGCTCAGAAATATGCAAGACTGAAGAGCTACTTCACTGCCAGTGGAAATGTTTGAAATTTGATGTCTGCAAAAGGTTGAAACTTTTGGGAGTGCCACCCATGTATCTGTCATATGAACCATGTGTTTCATTTGAGTCATGTGAACATGTGTTCCATTTGGGTGTTGTGAACTATGAACCTATGTACTATTTGAGTCATGTGAACCTCTGTTCCATTTGAGTCCTATGAACCTATGTCAACCTGTGTTTCATTTTATTATGTCAACCTGTGTCATTTGATTATGTGAACATGTGTTTCATTAGATTATGTGAACCCTGTGTGTCATTTGAACCTACCAAAAAGTAGGGGTCATCGAGCCCTCGACAACTACCCAACCATATAGAACCTACCAAAAAGTAGGGGTTATCGAGCCCTCGACAACTACCCAACCATGCCTAGCCACCAAAAAGTAGGGGTCATTGAGCCCTCGACAACTACCCAACCATGTAAACCCTACCAAAAAGTAGGAGTCATCGAGCCCTCGACAAACCATATAGAAACTACCAAAAAGTAGGGGTTATCAAGCCCTCGACAACTACCCAACCATGCCTACCCACCAAAAAGTAGGGATCATCGAGCCCTCGACAACTACCCAACCATGTAAACCCTACCAAAAAGTAGGGGTCATCGAGCCCTCGACAACTACCCAACCATATAGAACCTACCAAAAAGTAGGGGTTATCGAGCCCTCGACAACTACCCAACCATGCCTACCCACCAAAAAGTAGGGGTCATCGAGCCCTCGACAACTACCAAACCATGCCTACCCACCCAAAAGTAGGGGTCATTGAGCTTTCGACAACTACCCAACCATGCCTACCCACCAAAAAGTAGGGGTCATCGAGCCCTCGATAACTACCAAACCATATAAACCCTACCAAAAAGTAGGGGTCATCGAGCCCTCGACAACTACCCAACCATACAAACCCAACTTAAAGTAAGGTCATCGAGCCCTCGACAACTACCAAACCATATAAACCCTACCAAAAAGTAGGGGTCATCGAGCCCTCGACAACTACCCAACCATACAAACCCAACTAAAAGTAAGGTCATCGAGCCCTCGACAACTACCAAACCATATAAACCCTAGCATAATTATATTACTCAGAACATGTCTAATATGTCAAGAATATGGCACTTTCATCAAACACAAAACAACCACAAATGAGGCATTAATAGCATAATCCAGTAGCACAATTGGATTCACCAGAAGCACAATTTCAGTACAAATGTATTGAAATTTTTAGTGATACAAATAGCAGATAGTAGTACAACAACATGAAATCATTCATCAACTATCTCCTTGATCTTCCTGATCTTCCCCTTGGTGGCCTCCTTCTCTTTGAATAGATCACCTATGGTGTACTCCAGGTGCCTTTTCTCTTGCTTGAACTTCTCCCTCTCCTCCAACAACCTGTCCCTCTGCTGCTTGATCTGGTCCATCTCCTGCAGCAGCTTCAACTTCTCTAGCTTCTCTTGGTCTCTCTCTTTCTCTGCTTTGGCCCTTAGCACCTGATGGATGTTAGTGTCTGCTTTGACAGCCAAGTTCTTTTTTTGAAGCTCTTCCTCCAGGCCACTAAGAGATATATGTGCATTGCCTAACTGGGCAATTGCATCCTCCTTGTCAGCCACCATCTTAGCAAAGTCAACTTTAAAGAACCTCAGGTCATTTTCCATCTTCCTCTTATCTTCCAGTACCTTGCAGACTTCTTCAGCATTAACTATGTTTTGTCTCAACCTGTCAGTCAACTCCTTCTCATAAATATCCCAGATCCTAGCTAAAGCTGTCTTCAATGGGATTGGCCACTCAGAATCAATCCATTCCACATATGGGCACTTGGGTCCATCCTATGAATGTGTGAAAAAAAGAACTAACATTATAACCAATGCAGAACCAATTTTCTAATAACAATGCAAACCACTGAGCTCAAATAATTGTGCTAAAGTTCTACTTGGGTCCATCCTCTGAATGAACCTATTTAATTGTGCTAATGTTCTCCTTGTAATATACAGCAAAAATAATGATATGTACTAAAGAGCTCAAATAATTATGAAGAAAACTTATGGCACACTTATAATTTTATATCAAGAATAATGGCCAGAGCATAAAAAACTGTCTGCACTGCCTAGTTATGTAAAGACTTATGAATAGAAACTTATGGCCAGAGCATAAAAAACTGCCTACACTTTTAACATCCTAATTGCAGACCTAATTCTATCAGTCAACTAAGAAGATAACAATTCACATATTTCACAAAATTAGTAAAACAGCCAAGCAATGAAATGTGTACAGTTGAACACCTAATTGCACTGCTGGCTTACCTTTTGTGCACAGCCTAGAAACCTCCTGCCGCTATCAGTGGATTCAAACGCCACCAACTTCTCACAGGGGGATCGATGCTCACAACGTGCAGGATGATTCAGAGCCGGGCCGCACCATTCCGTGCACTCCATGGTCGCAGGTGCCTAAACATAAGGAAAAAGTGTTCAACTTCTATAGGGAACAAAAATTCCTGTTTCTACCTAGAACCCTAACCCTAGATGCACATGAGCAGAAGCTTACCTTGCTCACACAATCATCGTCATATGACGAGGACGAGTCAGAACCATCAGACCAAGACACCATGTCTCCCTCCCATCGGCGGTGCGGCGGTGGATGGCGGCGACGGCGGCGGCGGCAGGTGCGGCGCGAGAGGGGAAGGAGCAGAGGAGAGAACGAGCATAGGAGAGAAATGCCCTGCCGTGCGCGAGCCAGCATAGTTGACGAGCGGCGGAAATGGCCGTCTAGCCTCCGCCGTTAGCCCTGGCCACGTGGTCCCGACAGGCGGGCCAGGCATGTCAGATTCCCACTTAGCCGCGGGTCACAGCGCTTTTAGTGCTATCTGTTATTCACTTGCCACAGAAGTGGTGGTTTTTCGTTACTTTTGACCAAGTTGGTGGTTTTGGAGTACCCTGGCCCGAAGTCTGGTGGTTTTGGGCAATTAACTCACCAAATTACAACCCAACAATACTGATAAACTTCTTTTTTGCTCCACTCGGTGTTCTTTCCTCGGTTATAGTGGATCCCATAAAAGTTACAAGTGTCTAGATATATCTACCAGACGAGTCCATCTCTCTCAAGAAGTTATTCTTATGATCATATTTTCTCATTTTCCACAATTGCATCCCAATCTTGACACTTTACTTAGAGCTGAAATATCTCTTCTACCTCCCCTCTAATTAAATTTTGCACTTCCACAACCTACGGGTGAAGTAGTCATGTTTGGCAATGTGCCTAGTTTTCCTACTATTAGCACCAACGGATTTTCCATGTAATAATCAATGATTATATGCAGGCTTCAAGTGATTTTATGCATAGCAGCATGCTTCCGAAGGAGGACTTTCCCACCCATGGGACTGGCACCCTATTGCATATACCCCTGGACACATCGCCTCTACAATCTACGCCCTGCTGTGATGCCCTCCTCTACCCAGGTCTCCACGCCCTTTGCGCTCGCGTCACATGGCACTACCAACGCGCGCATACGGGGAAAGATTTCCTCGGATCTTCTCTGGTGTTTTGATATGGGGTTGGTGAAGCTGGAGCGGCCGCATCTTCTACACATGATTACATCATTGCTTCTTCTCATGTGCAACACACCTGATGAGCTATCTTACCGACCACGTATGTGACTTCGACACAGTATCCGAAGTCAACTTGTACCTATTAATATTGCTGGTACAATCAGATATGGAAAACAAGGTTTTATGATGTATACCTTTGGTGAACCGAAGAACTTGGAGGAAGCAATTGGTGATCTCAGATGGAAACGAGCAACGCAAGAAGAATATGAGGTACTATACAGCCCGGATTAATGATGTTAATTAGGAATTGGCTGTGCATCATAGGCATCATGTTTAATTAATTTTAAATTGAAAATGAGGATAATTCCAACCCTCATCTTTTAAACAGGTTGAAACCCTAGGACTTCAATGTACCCAAAATGCCCTTCCCAACCCTAAGATTTTGCCATTGTACTCACCCCAAAATATCATATCTGTGTGTGTGTGTGTGTGTGTGTGTGTGTGTGTGTGTGTGTGTGTGTGTGTGTGTGTGTACGTATATGGACTCACCCCAAAATATCATATGTGTTAGAATGGTTTAAATCCTAAACCCCTAATTAAAGTCCCATTTTGAATAAAAGGATACATTTTTATCTATTTAAATTGGGGGATTTACTTGGTAAAATTTCTTGAAAACTCATATTCAACCTTCTAATATTATTAGGGATCTACTAAATTTATTGCATAATTTTTGGATCACCCAATCACACAGTTGTAGTTCAAACTCATTTAAAAATTAAATTGGATTTATTTTACAAAAGAAATATGAATGTAAATCCAAAGACCTTGATTATTTCCATATGGCTTGTCTTGTTCCAGAGAGGCAACAAAATAAAATTCAAATCATTTGGAGTTTTTTTGGACCCTGCGTTGATGCCAAAATTTATCATATATTGTTTTATGAGTGAATAGTTTAATAAATGGTTTTAGAAGTAAAGCAACATCAAATTGTGACGAAGGCAGAATGGTAAGCAAATAAAACCAAAATTAGTGAAAATCAGTATGCACTAATGCAAGTTAAAGCTCGCATTAGTGATGGAATGGTGATATATCGGCGTCCTATAATTTTGTAGCATTTTTTAAGATAAAAGGCACAAGATGCACCCGGCTTCAAATTAGTAAAGCCAACAAACACCACGAGAAATACAAGGTCCTACAAAAGTTAATTTGTGTGTACACCAAGCCAGCCACTCACGTCTCCATGGTGTGATGCTGACTTAAGCTACACAGAACCATGCAAAGCTTCTAAGTAAACATGCACGCATACTAATGACATGTAACAAGATTAGAACTAAATATTTCTTCTTTGTATAATAATAATTGAACCAAATGTCATTGTTGCCTACCTATTCACATATGCAAGAACTGTATATGGTAGTGCTAGACAGCTCGTGCATTACTGCGGCGCAGTTTTTTCTCATTAAGTTGCGATACATAATGGTTGAAAGCTGAAGACTACTAAACTAGATTGAACCAGCCAAAATGTTAAATTGATAGCTCAATACGTACATTTGGAAGCTTAAAGCTAGCCATATTTATGTCATTCAATTTTTTTATCTCTGCTGATCTTCTGATAACCGTAAATCTGTAACAATGACTTGCTTTAAATTTTATGAAACGATTCTTCATTATCATTTGGAGGAGAGTCTTGTTTTGGTTATTAAATCCATCTGCGCCAGGATTTATAATAGACCGAGTTCATTACATATTTTCAGGGCAAATGTAAACTAAATATGAATTGACATGATCTCTTCTGTTGCTAGGATTTATTAATATGAGGATATTTTTTATATGGCATGTAACGGGTTTAAAAATAATTCTAGCTAACTTCGCTCTTTCGATTAGCTAATAGTCCGTGTGATGCTCTTTATTTTTATGATATTAATGAGTATATACTCTTTTGAGGGATGCGCTTTGAATTTAACAATTGTTTTGGTTTTGTCTATCTATTTCTTATATTGTATGAACCATGAATTGTTTTCTCTTAAATTACACCTGTGAGTTTAACTCAATGTTTTTTAGAGCAACAAGCAGAAACCAGCCTGGTTCCATTTATCAATTAAACCCCACTTTAGAGATTAGTTGAATATCTCTTTGATGCATTTTCATATATCGTTGGCTTTCTATTGGAACGTCGTTGGTTGTTTGACTTCTCATCCTTTCAAAAATAGACATTTGTGGTGAATATGATGGAGCTCAACTTTTTGCACAACAAGTAAGATGACTGTCTGATGAGATATG
The DNA here is from genome assembly GCA_011799875.1 of Thinopyrum elongatum. NCBI lineage: Eukaryota > Viridiplantae > Streptophyta > Magnoliopsida > Poales > Poaceae > Thinopyrum > Thinopyrum elongatum. The sequence goes on along the minus strand of CM022302.1, from coordinate 89,109,467 downwards.
CATAAGATGATGTTGAACAGGTAAGCTTATCATTTGCATGTAAGTTGAGATATCCAAAATCTACTTTTCTTGTTATTTCTTTCCTGTTTTACTATGATTTCTCAAGCACTAAATTTCAAAAGAAGACTTTAAATTTTTCTTGATGACCCTTTACAGTTTTGCAAAGCTCTTGCTCACCTGGCTGCCTCCCATCGTGCTATCATGGCAGTTCGCGTCTTGGATCCTTTCTCTAGAACTTTCTTCCTCATCCCTAACTCGACAGCTTTCCATTCCGTTTGTCATGCCTTTACTTAGCTTCTCGCCCCTCTCTGTGGGATGCTCTCTTTCACCTTCCCTCCCTTCTGTCATACTGCCTTGTTGTAAGCTTACCTACTCCTGGGTACTCCTCCTTTTCTCAAATAGTGCAAGTGCTTCTCACTCTCGCTTCTCAGATGACCTGATGAAATACATGTCAAACGGATCCCACCGTTGCCACTGTTGGGAAACGTAGTAGAAAACCAAAAAATTCGCACCTACGATCACCCAAGATCAATATGAAGATGCATAGCGGGTTGGGATCACGATCGTTACCGTCATCGAGTTGCAGCGGAAGAAGAACATGTCGGTGTAGATCGTACTTGAGGTCCCTCGAACCGTCGATGAACGATCCCTCGTACTGCCCGCGGACAATCCCTCGAACCGCAGACCGAAAGCACGGCCTCTCTACTTGGTTGCAAGCGTGTAGCCTTCACAATCCGGTAGAGCTTCGCCGTCCAGAGCTAATCGTCGCCGGAGAATTAGAGGGAGGAGATTAGAACCACACTAGGCTTCTAATTATGAGGACAAGAGGATTAGCCTAGCTCTAATTAGTCAACTAGGACCAACTAGAACTAGAAGAACTAGAGGAGGCTCCAAAACTTGTATTAACAATAGAGCAAAAAACCCTAGTATATATAGGTTGGAGGAGGAGGAGAGGGCAGCCACCAAGGGGGGAAAGTCCCCCTTGGGGCGCCGGCCATGGGGGGGGGGGGGGTTGGACTCCTTCCCTAGTCCAATTCGCCCTCCCCCCCCCCCCCCCCCCCCACACACACAAGGAGAGGGGGGGCGCCACCTCCACTTGGGCCTTTGTGGCCCAAGTTGCCTTCCACCTCTTGGCCTTTTAAGGCCAGTTGATATTTAAATTAAATATAAAATGTTCTAAATACCTCTAGACCATTTTATGTATTTTATAACATCTCTGGAAACATTTTCCACCTATATATAATTTATCGGTAATACTTGGTATTACCTGATACTCTCCGAAACCCTTTTGGTGACCCCGAAATGCTTCTGGATTCTCTCGAAACTATTTTGAATATTCATGAAATAATTTCACAAATATATTCTCATGACTCTTGTCCTACTAACACTTACCAGATCATGATTTCCTTAATCTTGTGACCTCGTAGGTTCGGTAACTCATAGACATGAACGAAACCGTTCGTTCAATGACCGGCAGCGGGGCCGTGGACGTCCGTATCGGTCCCTATGAGCACATTAATGATGTTCGAGTGAACCTTAGGTTATCATGTGATGTTCCCTTTGCTTCGCGATAGTTCACAAATGTCGAGATGCATCAGAATCCTCCTAAGTCATCACCGTGCTCACTATACCGAAATCCTCGTTACCGGTTTTGTTCTTCTTTCTCGTTATTTTGTTCCGGCATCCCTGTGACGAAGTCACGTGTGTTTGGCCAGATGATGATCGATGTCTTCACACCGATAGGGCCCTAAGAATATCTATCCATCATCGGAGGAGCAAATCCCACTCTCAAGCTATCTGGCCACTCGTGAAACTTTCCGATGGACCCGTAAGTTGTCGTTATGATCACCATGTTACAGGTGACGTTTGAGCAACCCCAAAGCCCACCGTATGGTAGGAAGTGAACATGATACTCTCATGGTCTAAGGAGCAATATCACATGTTTAACACTCCGTGTTATTACAATTGAATGCAGACGATATTAACTCAATTCATAACAAACAAGATTGGGTCGGTTCAATATGATCGTTCTTCTAACGTCATAATTTCAATGTTGTTTTAGGATCATCGTTACACTTAACGATATCCTAAGATCCAGAAAATATGATCACCAACAACATTTGAGCTAGTCCTAGAGGCAAGACTAGGAACCTTTTATTTATTGTTTATCATTCCACACATGCATATGAGTTTTCCACTTAATCGCATATTCCAGGATCATAACAGTTATAGCATAGAATATAAACTCTATAATTATGAATATGGAAATATAATAGTACAAATATTATTGCCTCTAGGGCATATTTCCAACAGTCTCCCACTTACACTAGAGTCAATAATCTAGTTGCATGTTTTCTTAACATGTATGGCTATCCAATGTTGCTCATGCTTTGCTAGTGGCAGAGCCTTCGTCACTGGATCTGACTCTCTTCAAATCCCAATGTTATTCGTGTCGGCAATATCTGATTTATTGTGTAATTCATTTGTTACGTTAATGATGACACTATATCTCTATATAGTCCATTCTATAGTAACACTATATCTCCATATAGGCAATATCTATTTGGAATTACATCATAATTTATCAATAACCATTTATTGATCCAGATTATATTCTATTGAAAACTTCTCAAGCCTCAAGCTATATAATTTATAGATCCACAATTTATGTTCATTTCGGGAAAAACTATTACAAAATTTATAGCCCGATAGTTTATCAGTCATGAAGTTGTCTTGTGTAACTTTTACAACAATCTCTTCATCTCCTCTAAAGACAAGAAGCAAAACTTTCGTCCAACTAAGGTACTTATAACTTTAAGTAATTACCTTAATGAATATATAAAATATCACTATGGTACTTACTACCAACAATTAGTTTATACAAAACATTTGACTTTGTACATTTGATAACACATGTGGCAAATCTTATTCATCCATACATGCTCATCAACTATTGATTTCTGCACAATGTTATGCTATGTGACATTTTGAGAAAACTTTTTCTGTTTTTAAACTTCTTTAAAACTTTTGTCACCGTACAAATGTTAGTATAATAAGATGTTTTCAATCTATCTCCATAGATTTTCATCCAATAATTCTAAGTCCTTTTAGAAACATAATTTAAATTTTTTATGCTAATATATTATTTCTGATCGAGTAACATATCATACATATGTAAAATCGGAAATGTCAAAGAGCTCCCACTAAACTTGTTGTAACCACAAGTTTCTTGATAAATTCTAAATTCTCCAATTTCTTTATCAATTCCAGTTATATAATTTCAAATCATACTCATGGCTTGAAATATTTATATCATTTCGGTATTCCTAACAAAACCTTTAGATTGTATCTTGCATACATTCCTCTTGAAATCATTTTTCAAAATAGTTTTGTTATTCATCTGTTGTATATCAATAATCCACTGGTACCGTAAGGTGCTATACAAATAGTTTTTAACCCCTTTCCGTGACGGCATTTGAAACCATCGCCAATTGAGTGTGCGAGATAGGGGGGTCCTTCCCACATGACCCAGAAACCGTCGGGAATGGGCGAGCGGCTACTGACGATCGCCATAAAATAAACGTATGAGAAGCCGCCCCAGTCCCACACGTTACATCTCGACGTTATGTTTCTGATCAGAGAGACATTCCAAATGATTACGCCACTATAGTCGTGTGAAAAAGGTGAACATCAATATTTAATCTACTGATATGTTTGTGATAGGTATGTTATCGCACACGGTTCAAGAATGTAAAATGTGTGCGGTGCCTCTACTAACGCCAACGTGTCCATTTTCATAACTGTGTACAATTGGTATTCCTATCACACACGCACACTGGTTTGAAACGTTTGCCGTATTACCATGAATCGCACATGCATATGAGACGAAACCGTGTGTGCGTCCGTCGGGCATCGCAAACGTTTCACGTCAAAGAACCGTCTGCTCTCTTTTTTTCATCACACACGTTGTTTTCTTTCTAACCGTGTGCACATTATTTTATTAGCTCCTGTATATTTTTATTTTTCCCTGTAATTTATTATTCGAATTGGAAATTTTGAAATATGACGTGCAATTCAAATTCTCAGCACAATGGTTCAACAACGAATCCATAAATAAAATTTTCAGTACTATATGTTCAGTAATTACAGGATTAGACAGCAATTAACTATGATGAACCACAATATTTAGAGGCGGTAAAGGTGAAGAAACAAGTGTAAATCATTTTGACTGCCGATGGTGCTGAAGAAGCGGAATGCCCATAATGTGCCTTCCTGCATGCCATAGGCATGAACAACTTTTGTCCAACCCCTTGTGACGATTGCCCACCCATCCTTCACCGCCTTCAGGAAGACTTCTAGAGCATTATCATGGTAGCATGAATTATATACTTTAACCTTAGTTGCCTCCACTCCGGTCATGTAGTTTGCAAGGTAATCATCAGTAAATAGCTTCGGAAACCACTGAAAAGATAAAAATATCAGATACTGAGGTCTAATGGAGTAACTTGTTGTGGGCGGGGGGGGGGGGGGAAAGGCAACACATTACTTACCATCCTAAAGTTCACTATTGTCTTGGACAAAGTATAAATAAAGAGCTTAATTCCCATCACCCGTTTCTTTCGCCAAACAATCTTTCTTAGTTTTCTCACTTGACGCTTGTTCATGAATATCTCATTGCCCCATACGCAAAAGGGATCGAAGTGTGGATCAGTACCGCTCATATATATACCTACAAGCAACCAGTAAATGTTAGAAGCTAAACTGAGATTGCACAAATGATGTAAAATACGACTACCTACGTTCCTAAGTACAAGTATTTTTAGAGATTTCAATATGAACTACATACGGATGTATATAGAATTATAGATATAGTTTAGATTAGAATCTAGATTCACTCATTTTGCTCCTTATGTAGTCTATATTGGAATCTCTAAAAATACTTATATTTAGGAACAGATGGTGTATAAGACATGGGATGTAGTTAACCTCGACGGCAAACAACAGCATCGCCCATTGTAGCCCTGTGTAAGTACATGGAAAGCCAATGTTAACTACAACAGGGTTAACATCCACCAAAAATAGCAAATGGTAATAAAACGGCAGCATCTGTAGTGATATCTTCATTGTGAAAGAGTAGCACGGTAGCAAAGGGATGGATTAAAAAATGGATACAACTGTTAATTGCAACAGGCTTAACAGCATCCTAAGTCATGTTTTGTAAGTTTGTAGCCATTGAAATACAACTGTTTAAAAATGGATACAACTGTTAATTGCAATAGGCTTAATGGCCATTGAAACCGGTACTGATAAAAATGCAATTGGCAGAGTTAAACATCACAAGGCAGGTGCTGCCAGAGCAGATAATGGCCCAGTTGTCTATAAAAAGGTAGGGAAAATAACTAAAACGTGTTAGGCATATTTACTACAACATGCTTAATACATCGACCGTATAAAACATAGCCATTAATTGCAACTGGTATTGGTAAGATTGAACTGGTGAGTTCATACTTGGTAAGTCCTGAGAGGTAGTTGTTGGGGCACTTCATCTTGGCCAGAGACTGCCCAAAGTCAGTGGCGGCGGAGGCGAGCTCTTCCTCCGGGTCGATGCGTGGATCAGTGCCGCCGACATGTGTACCTACAAGAAGCAAGTAATTGTTAGAAGCCAAACTGCAATTCCACAAATGATGTAAAATACTGTAAGACATGGGATGCAGCTAACCTCGATGGCAAACAACAGCATCGCCCGTTATGGCCCTGCGTAAGTACATGGAAAGGCATGTTAAATACAACAGGGTTAGCATCCACCAAAAATAATAAATGGGCAGCATCTCTAGTATATCTTCATTGCGGAGAGTAGCATGGTAGCAAAGGGACAGATTAAAAAATGTATACAACTGTTAATTGCAACAGGCTTAACAGCATCCTAAGTCATGTTTTGTAAGTTTGTAGCCATTGAAATACAACTGTTTAAAAATGGATTCAACTGTTAATTGCAACAGGCTTAATAGCCATTGAAACCGGTACTGATAAAAATGCAATTGGCAGAGTTAAACATCACAAGGCAGGTGCTGCCAGAGCAGAGAATGGCCCAGTTGTCTATAAAAAGGTAGGGAAAGTAGCTAAAACGTGTTAGGCATGTTTACTACAACATGCTTAATATATCGACCGTACAAAACATAGCCATTAATTGCAACTGGTATTGGTAAGATTGAACTGGTGAGTACATACTTGGTAAGTCCTGAGAGGTAGTTGCTGGGGCACTTCATCTTGGCCATAGCCCGCCCAAAGTCAGCGGCGGCGGAGGCGAGCTATTCCTCCGGGTCGAAGCGTGGATCAGTGCCACTGACATGTGTACCTACAGGCAACCAGTAAATGGTAGAAGTTAAACTGCAATTACACAAATGATGTGAAATACTGTAAGACATGGGATGCAGCTAACCTCGACGGCAAACAACAGCATCGGCCGTTATGACCCTGCGTAAGTACATGGACAAGCATGTTAAGTACAACAGGGTTAGCATCCCCCAAAAATAGCAAATGGGCAGCATCTCTAGTGATATCCTGAGTCATGTATTGTAAGTTTGTTGCTGGTATTGGTGAAATTGAGCTGGACAGTTAATACTTGAACATCACACAATGTGTAGTACTGAAATAAACAAGGCATGAACATGCTTAATACATCAACCGTACAAAACATAGCCATTGCAAGTGGTATTGGTAAGATTTAGCTGGTCAGATCATACCTGTTAAGTCCTGGGGGTAGTCGCTGGGGCACTTCATCTGGGCCAGAGCCTGCACCATGTCGGCGGCGGCGGAGGCGAGGTTTTCCTCCGGGTCAACACGCACAGCAGCCATCGCGCCATGGACCGCCATCAGCTCCTCGACCTCCACGTGATATGTGGTTGGGCTTGCGTGGCGATGCTCTGGAGGTAGGGGCGGTGGGGATTTGGAGGCTGAGGATGTTTCGCAGGCGCCATTTAAGCAATCAGGCCGGGGCCATGATAGAGATCGGTGGGTTACCTGACTGGATCCGAGCAGAACATAAATGTGGTTGAAGCTATGGTTGCGGCGGCGGCGGTTTGAGCTGCCGGTAGGGGGAGGCGGGGGGGAGGGGGGAGATACTGAGGAAATTTGATGGGTGGGGATGTGGTTGGAGGAATAAATTCTGAAATCGCGCGCCTAATGAAAATTTCGCTATGAAACTTGAAACTTGGGCGGGGTAACACACAACGCAGACGAAGCGTGTAAAATACTCGTGTGGGAGAAAAAAGAAAATTGGCAGATCCCGTCTCCAAAATAATGTACACGTGTAGTTGATTTTTTCGGTCAATGGTACGCCTGGTTTATTAGGAAACATCGCACAGGTAACTAACTTGTGGATCATTAACGCAAAAAAACACACACGGGTACGCCATAGAAACCGTGTGTTTTGTGATCTTCTAATGATTCTTATATCTATGAGCATCTCCAACCGCACCTAATTTCAAAAATATCTTTCATTGTATCAGGATTATTCAATGTACATGAACGAGGCAAGGTGACACCCGATGAGCAATCATCGGTTTATGAAATGCAATCAAGTGTCAACCTGCCTCGCTCGCGTAGCCAGATTTGATCCTATGCAACAAGAGAGAAGCTTGCTGCCATCCGCCGGCGCGGCAATTTAAGCCGGTGTGCGGCCAACTCGCGCGGCCAGGTGGGACTAAAAACCAGCTGCGGCCAGCTCTAGTCTCCTCCGGTGGCTGTGGGCGGACATTTCGATAGTATTTGGGGCCGGGGTGCGGCTACAAAACTTCAGTGAACACACGCTAATCAACTCTCAAAGCCCTCAAAGGATGCTCTTACCGACATTGTACGTTAATACTACAAACTTAAAGTACTACTGGTAATTTGCTCTAAGACTACGGGCGACACACGCACTAACTACTTCTCACATGCTGCCATCGGCGCATGCTGGCCAGACGCCGGCGTTCTTCTTTCTTGCGGTGGCGGGACTCTCTTTTCTTGACTGCTTTCTGCCTTTTCCGCTCCTTCTGTGCGGCTTTGGCCACCTCTAGATCCACCGCCCATTCGGCCATGGTAGCCTCAAAGTCCGCCCACGTAACTGTGTGGCCGCCGGCGGCAATGAACTCGGCGCGGAGAGATGCCATCGCTTCCTTACCATGTGTGCGGTCGCGGGCGACGAGGAACGCGGCGCGGCGGGATGCCATCGCTTCCTTACCAGTTACTGTGCGTCGCGGTGCCATGAACGACGCTTGGAGATAGCTCTGGGATGGAGGGGCCGGGCAGCCGTACATTGTGGTGGTTTTTAAGAGCTCAACGACAAACGACAAAGGAAATTTGGCTTCCCTTACAATTTTGCTTGTTCATTATCGCACACGGTTCATCTCCGTCGCTTCCGGAAACAGTGTGCGCTGAGCCTATTGTGTGTTGCGTTATGATTGGCCGAAACCCCAGCCACGTGGATCGTGCGTGTGCACCGTAGGATGCACCGCGATCGAACGGCAATCCACGTCCCTCACATCACACCCGTGCAGCTGCAGCTGGATTGGATTTATATGCGCTAAATGCCTAGAAAATGCACATAATCCTCTAAATATGGTAAATGAGCCCGGAAAAATGCCAAATTTGAACACGGTGATTTGCAGGGTGTATGTTCATCATAGAAAAAAAATCCAGGGCAAAGAACAAAGAAAATTTGGATTCCCCTTCAATTGTGGTGATTTCCCTCTCGAAAGCATGGAACTTCCTCGGTGATGGTTCGATTTATGAAGGGCGTGCATGACGACATAAGCCAAACCTTCTCAAAAAATTTACCAGGGCATGGTGAGGCCATACCATGGCACCATGCCAGGCGTCATGTTTTTCAAGCATTTATTTCATTTTTTCTATAGTTGAAAACCCAATAAACAAACGTTTGTGGTTGACTATTGCCACACATTTCATTGAAATATCTGCCCATTCCTTGTTAAAGGCATGAGAATTTACTAAATGGCACGAGCATGGTTTTCCAGGCCGTTCTTGTGCAGCCTTTCATGCACCGATTGTTTGAACTTGAATTATGTGCATTAATGCCTAGAAAATGCACATAATCCCCTAAATATGGTAAATGAACCCGGAAAAGTGCCAAATTTGAACACGGTGATTTGCAGGATGTATGTTCATCGTAGAAAAAAACTCATGGACAAAGGACAAAGGAAATTTGGATCCCCCTTCAATCTTGGTGATTTCCCCCTGGAAACCATGAAACTTCCTCGGTGATGTTCGATTTATGAAAGGCGTGCATGACGACATAAGGAAAACATTCTCAAATTTTTACCAGGGCACGGTGAGGCCATAACATGGCACCACGCCAGGCGTCATGTTTTCCAAGCATGTATTTCATTTTTGTATAGTTGTTAACCCAGTAAACGACGCGTTTATGGTTGACTATTGCCACACATTTCCTTGAAATATCTGCCCATTCCTTGTAAAAGGCATGAGAATGTACTAAATAGCACGAGCATGGTTTTCCAGACCGTTCTTGTGCACCTTTTCATGCACCGATTGTTCGAATTTGAATTATGTGCATTAATGCCTAGAAAATGCAAATAATCCCCTAAATATGGTAAATGAGCCCGAAAAAATGTCAAATTTGAACACGTTGCATTTGAGGCGGTATGTTAATCGTTGGAAAAAAACTGAATGACAAACTAGGATGGAAATTTGGATTCCCCTTCAATCTTGGTGATTTCCCTCTCGAAAGCATGGAACTTCTTCGGTGATGGTTCGATTTATGAAGGGCGTGCATGACGACATAAATTAAACCTTCTCCGCTTTTAACCAGGGCACGGTGAGGCCATACCATGGCACCATGCCAGGCGTCATGTTTTTCAAGCACGTATTTCAATTTTCTATAGTTGATAACCCAGTAAATGACGCGTTTGTGGTTGACTATTGCCACGCATTCCCTTGAAATCTCTGCCCATCCCTTGTAAAAGGCTTGAGAATTTACTAAATACCACGAGTATGGTTTTTCCAGACCGTTCTTGTGCACCTTTTCATGCACCGATTGTTCGAATTTGAATTATGTGGATTAATGCCTAGAAAATGCACATAATCCCCTAATATGGTAAATGAGCCCGGAAAAATGCCAAATTTGAAGACGTTGCATTCAAGGGGGTATGTTGATTGTAGAAAAAACTGAATGACAAGCTAGGAAGGAAATTTGGATTCCCAGCCCCTTCAATCTTGCTGATTTCCCCCTCGAAACCATGAAATTTCCTCGGTGATGGTTCAATTTATGAATGGCGTGCATGACGACATAAGACAAATATTCTCAAATTTTTACCATGGCATGGTGAGGCCATACCATGGCACCACGCCAGGCGTCATGTTTTCCAAGCATGTATTTCATTTTTGTATAGTACCCAGTAAACACATTTCCTTAAAATATATGCCCATTCCTTGTAAAAGGCATGAGAATTTACTAAATAGCACGATCATGGTTTTCCAGACCGTTCTCGTGCACCTTTTCATGCACCGATTGTTTGAATTTGAATTATGTGCATTAATGCCTAGAAAATGCACATAATCCCCTAAATATTGTAAATGAACCCAGAAAAGTGCCAAATTTGAACACGGTGATTTGCAGGGTCTATGTTCATCGTAGAAAAAAACTCATGGACAAAGGACAAAGGAAATTTGGATTCCCATTCAATCTCGATGATTTACTATTCCACACGATTCATCTCCGTCGCCTCTACGAATTGTGTGTGTTCACCCACACATGCAAAAGGAAAAAAGAAAGCCCTCGACAACTTCGTCCCCACCCACTCACCGCAAACTCCTCCGCAACTCTGCACCTCATCAACTTCTATTGTGACGGCCACCCTAAGCTCGACGGCTGTTGTCGGCGGGCGGAGGTCACGGTCCAAACGGCACGGGATTTCGCCCCTACCGCTTTCCGCCGCATATCTGTACCAACATTCTAGACTCTGGTCGATTGGGGTTTTCTGTGGGATTGGGCCAGGGATTTTTCTCACGGAGAAGGTAATCGACTTAGCGAAATATTCACTCATCTCTTATCGCAGTCCGTCCGTCGCTGTTAATCAACCAGCGGAAATCGCCGTGGATTCATTCTTGTTCTAGCTGATTCGTGGGTGTTCATTCATGTGTCCACAGTGCGAGCACAAATCGGGCAAGTGTGGTCGCGGCCAGTCGGAAACGAAGTTCTATCTCACCATTCCGGATGACTTCAAGGAGTGCTCGGTATGTTCAATCTCAACCTACCACGGTCGGCATGGCCTAAATTTGTGAACATATACCATCTGTTGCTACATTTGGATAAAAGGTACGGTGCCACGTGCAGCCTAGATGTCGAAGCCGATCCCCCCTATATTAGGCAAATATATGATGTATTGTTCATTCAGTTACTCTCATATTTGCATCAAATCTTTGTTACATTATCTATTTTTTATTATATATTTTTGTACTTTGCTTTCATCTATATATTGATCTGTTCTATCAGTTACTCCCATATTTGCATCTTGCTCTGTTATTTCAATATATCTAATTTATGATCTTAATTTTCATTTCAAGCAGTACATCCCTTGCTTTCCAAGAACAGGAGTAGAAGGAAATCTTGGGCTTTACTTTGTTGATGACTCCATGGATGTCATATTGACAACGCAGCATGGATTTACAATGACGATTAGCGTAAAACTTGATAAAGATGGTCACTCCTATTTTGATGCGGACCTTTGGAGAAAAATGTCTAAGTGTTATGAACTGAAAGCTGGCAATAAAATTCTAGTGCGTGCACCACAGCCTGGTCTAATTAACATGGATGTTTACTTCCCCAACGTCATCAGCCGATCAAAGTCTGATCGAGGTTAGTGTCCTTTCAACTTTCTCCATGCTGGCATATTACTTAGCAAAATCGGGGTATTTGTTCTGACTAATTGATCACTATTTAAGCAACCAATTGTGATTCCATTTTCTGACTCCGTTCCTAGGCAGTAACAAATTCTATTTACCAATTTATGCGCACTATATATTCTTCTGCCATGTTCTGAATAAATAATACCTTTCCACCTTTTAAGCAGGATATGTTGGATGCATAGTGAACGATCTGTATGATACTAAGCGTACCAAATTTCACTGGAAGGACTTGAAGTATGTCATAAACTTTGTTGATAATCTGACAGAGATAGCACAGCGTATGAACGCTGGATTTTGGATGGGATTAATTATACCTATGGTGCACACATTGAACAAGACCAATTGTGTGCACAAAACGCTGGTAAAAAGTCTTATTTTAATGTTGATGCTCATAAACTATATATATCTTCAACGATATGTTACAATTGGTTTTTATTCTACATTTCAACAGAAATTGCCCACTGTAGCAGTTCCTGGATCGATTTCCCGGCGTGGTCGATTTACACTTGTGCTTGCTAATAACGCCAAAGTGATTGCAAGGTACTGCATTTCCTGCAGAAATGGAACCATTCAAATTAACAAGTTCTCGCTTGTCGTGGCAATGCATCCATATTGGAAAATTGGAGACACTGTTCTACTCATGCTCTACCAAGGCACAGGAGGGCTCTTCCTTTTAATTGACGAGATGCTGAGTCGCCATGATCAAGCTGCTTCCAGCGGATAGTTGTGGTCGTTGGCCCTCAGCCTCTTAAAATGTGCTAGCTGTTGCTATGTTAAGTATGTAGATATGGACCATATGGTTGTTAGCCCTCAGCCTCTTAAAATGTGATAGTTGTTACTATGTTAAGTATGTAGATATGGACCATATGGTTGTCAAAACCGTGTTACGAAGATCCTCCTTTTGTCGAATAGTGTAACCACTATATATATGTTACTCAAATGATGTTAGCCAAGTTCTTAAATTTTCATGGAAAGTATTAGTATCGTACACAGTTCATTGAGTTTAAGCGTGTGCCCGATGTCCAGAAGGCATTTGCATATTAACTGTCCATATTGCAAATTCACACATGTGTTAACATAAGGAAATGTATGTGTAACTTACTAATCATCACACATGAGTACTCACAGACGCATCGTGTGCGATACTCCTAGCCACTGCAAGCAACTAGTTTGCATTTTCAAAGTTTTTTGTACACACAGAATCGCACACGAACTAACTGTATTAACCATCTGTGTTGTAATTTCTCATTGCAAATAGTTCATCCGAGTCGGCTGTTTGCCGCGTATCACACACATCTTGTTTACATGACTCATTTTTGTTCTTTTGGCTCATCGCAAACAGTTCATCCATGTGAACTGTATGCCGCATATCACACACATCTTGTTAAGTTGAACCATTTATGTTGTGTTCCCTAATCGAAAACAGTTCGTCCGAGTGAACCGTATGCCGTATATCACACACACCTTGATCTGGCTAACCGTTTCTGTTGCACTCCCTAATAGCAAACAGTTCATCGGAGCGAACTGTATGCCGAATATCGCACACACATTGATATGGCTGCCCGTTTCTGTTGTTCTGCCTCATTGTAAACAGTTCGAATGGATCAACTGTGTGCCCTGCATCGCACACGCAACTAAAATCAGAATCGTGTTTGATGGCTCCACCATCGCAAACATTTTGCATCTTTTTTGACGGTTTTTTTACATCACCGTTTGCGATTAATGCATCGCACACAGTTTCGTCAAAGGGTCTCTGATCGTAGTGTCGCGTTAGCAGCATCCTGCAGTAGTGATACAAAACTCACCATTGTATTCCATTCATAGTAACTTGAAGATTTGATAAGATCAATTCTTCTATCTTACAAAACTCCTTTTGTAAAACCTTTTCTTTCAGGATCATCATCCTATGAATATTTGAAGATCCATTTATACACCTTCTGAAGGTTTCATCAAGTTCAAAACTTGTTCTTTACACATGGACTTCACTTTTGGATTTCAATGGTTTATGTAATACCTCTTTAGCTGGGCGCCATCACTGCTTCTTTGTAGTGCATAGGTTTCATCTTCTTCTAAGATGAAATATTCAGTAGATTCGATAATCTTTTCTGACCTCTGCATTTTGCTATAGCCTTAACTGAAGTTCCCACATCTAATGTAGTAGTTTCTTTGCTCAGTTTTATGAACACAATGTTCCAGAACATTTCTCGTTTTACTCTTGTTCCAACTTAAGCCGGAGATTCAATAATCTCAGTAAGCTATATCATCCTCCCACTTATTTTTCAATGAGTAAACCTTTTTCTCAAAAAATATTCGTTCTCTGACAAACATTTTGTCCTTTTGAATTTTGTGAGAGAAACACAAAATCTACAATCAAGCATTTGGTCTAAAATATTCTATAATGCTTTATAGTTTTATTAGACTCTTAGATGGTGCATCTATTTAGTGAATATAATGTTGTTTCATTTAAAATTCCGCAAAATTTCTTAAAGACAAATCGGTAATAATAATTCCACAATTATTGCTTGCTAACTTATGAATTAGATATGTTTCTACATGGTAGAAGAATCCATTTATCTTTCATCGTAATAATATTATATCTTCATCCTGAATTTCTTTGAACTATTTTAAATATTTTAGTCCTTATGTCTTATCAAGTAAATCATATTTTCTCATATGTTTGATGAAGTATAATTTTCCTCCACACCCTGTTATATCTATCAGATATTATACATCGCAATGTATTTAGTCAATTCATATAAAACACTTTTATGCTTCATCTATATGAAGATCAGTTATCTGATATAACCTTCTAGTGTCATACACAAGTGGTTTCATCATTCTTCTCAAGACGTTTAGCTTTAATGTTATAGATCATAGACTTCTAGATTTACCATGAATAACCATCTCAAAATAAAGGATTAATCAAAAAACCATATTCTCATAATAATTTGAACAACTATTGTTTAAAACTTATAAGAATATCCATCGCATAATCCATAGGATAATGCATTACATAACTCTGAAGTAAAATAACTATTATTTTAGTCTAAGCTAAATCTTGAGGCTAAACTAAAGACATGACTTCGACGGTCTCTGAGTAGCGATGCCATCACCATTCCCGACTTGTATCATGACTTCATTTCTTCTCTCCTTGTGAGCTCTCTGTAGTTCCTATATCGGTTTGCAAGATAAGAGCAACTAATCAGTACCAAATACTCATGACATACAGAATTTTATAAGTAGAATAACATTAAGTTTGTATAATGATTATACCTTTACCGGAAGATCCATTCTTCTTATTTGCCAAATATTTCTTGCAGTTATGCCTCCAGTTTCCCTTCTGCTTGTAGTAGAAACATTCGGTCTCTTTAGAGGCTCCGCCCTTGTTCTTCTTCTGAGACTTGGTCTTACCGACTTCAGTAGATTTCTTCTTTTTGGAGTTGCCCTTCTTATTGAAACTGGTGGTCTTGTTGACCATCAACACTGTCTTGTTTTCTTGCATTCCAGCTTCTACAGTTTTGAGCATAGCAAACAACTCATTTGCACTTCTCTCCATCCCATTCATGTTGTAATTCATAATAAAACCATCATAAAATGGGGGGAGTGAAGCAAGCACAATATTTGTTCTGAGTGTTGGTGGAATTCAAAATTCCAGATAAGCCAGTCTATCAACATAGCCAGCAAGCTTCACTATATGCTCACTCATTGAGGAACCCTCTTTCATCTTGCATTCAATCAGGGCCCTGGTTAATTCAAAACATTTGGTCCTTGCCTGTTTCTTGTACAGAACTTGCAGTGACCTAATTATGAATTGATTAGTGGATCGTTCAGAACTCTTCTGTAATTCAGGATCCATGCAACTTAACATGAGGCACTGGACTTTATCGAAGTCATCACTACGAACAGCGTAAGTAGCAACTTCTTCTAGTGTTGCATCCTTTTCGGGAGCATCACCTAGGGGTTGATCTAGCACATACTCCTTAGCACTCCTGAGAACAAATCTTAGGTTCCGTATCCAATCCGCAGAGTTTCCACCATTAGTGGCCAACTTTTCTTTCTGCAACGTAGGGGCTAAGTTGAACATATTGCGAGCCATTGATCTACAACGATAGACACAATATTCATTTAGACATTTTCATAATTAAACCTTGCACTAAGTTATTAATTATTAACAATATAAAGTGCACTCCCACTCAAATCAATATGTCTCATAATTGATAGTGAGTGATTCAAGATCCAAATCTAGTTCTCGGCCATTGATGTGGACATCACTAATGACGAAAATTTTGACCGGTGAGCCAACTATTGCCGATCATATCACCATATGACTCTTGTTCATCTTTCAATGCTTTGTGCTCCGAGCTCAAAACAATTCTGCTAGAACTTCAAGACAACCGAGTGTTATCTGCCGACATGGTCTAACCAGTCCCGTCTTACACCTCATGTCCCGTTTGTACTCAGGTGGACATGACGCATTCCAAAACGCTATGTGTTATAGACGGTTGCAACACTGGAAAGAGCGCCTTTTAACTTGATATTAACTATGAGAGATCACCCTAATTATTGACTACTGCGCAATCAAAGGGTGCAAACAACAAAGGGATAAGCATCACAGGCAGTTCATAAAAGCAGGACATGGTATAGCCCTGGGTGCCGGGAATCTTCGTGATCATCTTCAATCTCCAGTTGAAGCGTTGTGACGGCCAATATTTCGTTGCCATGGCAATCGTTTCAAAAACGTTGCCGTGGCAGCAATTTCAGACAACGTTGTCGTGGCGACCGTTTCAAAAATGATGTCATAGCACCAAATTCAGAAATTCCGTCGTGGCACAAAATTATAGCTCCTCGTCCCGCGCCAAGTACACCTTCTCCTCTTCAGGGTCCTCCATGTACGTTTGCTATCGTCACCTGTAACACGTAAGCTATCTCTACGAAATTTACATTAACGTGGAAATCTCGTGGCTCCAACCATCATGCCGTGATGCGCAGGCCATTTAACATTACAACATATAACCATCTCATACATAAACTCATTATCGAGATGAAGGCTATACCACATCATATGCATACCCTACAAAACCAAGTTAGACATCCTCTAATCAGTTTTAGCAAAATTTTAATTACGTGGTTAACCAATTTTAATAAGTAATAATAGCTACCTACGTCCACAATTTAGGCGATGATTCTTGATGCTAGATTAAGTTTTGGGGTGTGTGAAAGAAGAGACTTAGTTAAAAGTCGCGTCCCCCACACAAGACTTCGTCTAATACGCATGACCCACTAGAAGATCGTCCTTCTTCAGCACCCTTTTGTGTATGCGACGGTTCACTATTCTCAACTATGGTGAAACCCACGGAACTGTTAGCAGATCATCGATAGCTAGTGCCGATCGATTGTCAGAACCTTGTAAAAGCGACACCATGTCGTCGATGAATTGAACCGAAGCAACACTCGAGGGAAGCATAGGAAGAACATCAACCCTCACAATCACATGTGATCTAGATTGCAACCTGCACCTACTCATAAGCCTGCTCATGATGACACTATTAGGAAACATAGTAGAAAACAAAAAAATTCACGCCTACGATCACCCAAGATTAATATGAAGATGCATAACGGGTTGGGATCATGATTGTTACCGTCATCGAGTTGCAGCAGAAGAAGAACGTGTCAGTGTAGATCATACTTGGAGTCCCTCAAACTGTCAATGAACGATCCCTCATACTGCCGATGAACAGCCCCTCGAATCGAAGACCGAAAGCACGGCCTCTCAACTTGGTTGGAAGCGTGCAGCCTTCACGATCTGGCGGCACTTCGCCGTCTAGAACTAATCATCGCCGGAGAATTAGAGGGAGGAGATTAGAACCAAACTAGACTTCTAATTATGAGGACAATAGTAATAGCCTAGCTCTAAGTAGTCAACTAGGACCAACCAGAAAACTAGAAGAACTAGAGGAGGCTCCAAAACTTGTATGAACAATAGAGCAAAAAAACCTAGTATATATAGGTTGGAGGAGGAGAGGGCAGCCACCAAGGGGGGGAATGTCCCCCCCTTGGGGCGCTGGCCATGGGGAAGGAGTTGGACTTGGACTCCTCCCTTAGTCCAATTTGCCCCCCCCCCCCCCCACAAGGAAAGGGGGGCCACCTCCACTTCGGCATTTGTGGCCCAAGTTGCCTTCCACCTCTTGGCCTTTTAAGGCCTGTTGGTATTTAAATTAAATATAAAATGGTCTAAATACCTCTATACCATTATATATATATATATAAACATCTCTGGAAACATTCTCCACCTATATATAATTTATCGGTAATACCCGGTATTATCCGATACTCTCTGAAACCCTTTCGGCGACCCCAAAACGCTTTCGGGTCATCTCGAAACTATTCCGAATATTCATGAAATAATTTAACAAATATATTCTCATGAATCCCGTCCTACCAACACTCAACAGATCATGATTGCCTTAAGCTTGTGACCACATAGGTTCGGTAACTCATAGACATGAACGAAACCATTCGTTCAATGACCGGCAGCGGGACCGTGGACATCCGTATCGGTCCCTATGAGCACACGAATAATGTTTGAGTGAACCTTAGGTTATCATGTGATGTTCCCTTTCCTTCGCGATACTCTGCAAATCCCGGGATGCATCGGTATCCCCTTGAGTCATCACCATGCTCACTATACCGAAATCCTCGTTATCGGTTCTTTGTTCTTCTTTCTCGTTATTGTGTTCCGGCATCCCTATGATGAATTCATGTGTGCTTGGCCAGACGATGATCGATGCCGTCACACCGAGAGGGCCCTAAGAATATATCTCCATCATCAGAGGAGCAAATCCCACTCTTGAGCTATCCGGCCACTTGTCAAACTTCCCGATGGACCCGTAAGTTGTCGTTATGATCACCGTGTTACAGGTGATGTTTGAGCAACCCCAAAGCCCACCGTACGGTAGGAAGTGACCATGATACTCTCATGGTCTAAGTAGCAATATCACATGTTAACACTCTGTGTTATTACAATTGAATGCAGACGATATTAACTCAATTCATAACAAACAAGATTGGGTCGGTTCAATATGATCATTCTTCCAACGTCATAATCTCAATGTTGTTTTAGGATCATCATTACACTTAACGATATCCTAAGATCCAGAAAATGTGATCACCAACAACACTTGAGCTAGTCCTAGAGGCAAGACTAGGAACCTTTTATTTATCGTTTATCATTCCACACGTGCATATGAGTTTTCCACTGATTCGCATATTCCAGGATCATAGCAGTTATAACATAGAATATAAACTCTATAATTATGAATATGGAAATATAATAATACATTGATTGCCATGTCACCGCCCCTCCGCCGAGGAAGAACAGAGTGTCGTCGATGGTCTTGTGCATGTGTTCACATCGTCGCCCATCGCCGATGGCATTTGCTTCTTGGATCTTTTTTCTCGATGACTTAGCTTCATCATCCCTTCCTTAGAAGCTTTCCACTCCCTTCCTCATGCCTTCCCTTCACCAAGCTACCTCCTCTTCCATTTAGTGGATGTGCTCTTTCACTTGCCTCCCTTCTATCATACTGCCTTGTTGCCAGTTTACTTCCTCCTTTGTACTCCTCCACTTCCTTCTGATAGTGCGCGCTTCTCCCTCTAGCTTCTCAGATGACTGATGACTTTTCACCCTTCCCTATTCCCTATTTGTATGTTCATACCTGCTCCTACACAATAATGTTGTCATGCTAAGTAGTGGCAGAATGAAATGATTTCCCTTACTGTGCTTTGTTGATACTTTAAGACCTAGTGTGATTTTTGTGTTATCCATGTATGGATGTAATTCATAACTGATAATCCCTTAGCATTTGGCTTCAAATTCCTTTAGTTATATGAGCTTATAGCTATGACAACAATATTGGTCCTCATTTGGGATCATTATAAATACCTAATGCTATATTTTAGACCATCACAATACTCGATGAGCATGCCCTCACTAGATTGTATACTACTATTTGTCATTTTTTTGCATTTATTAATTTTTCACAGAAATTGTGATCAACATATATCAGTTTGTCAAACTAACTTTGCATATGTAATTGAATTTACCATTTGGCCATCAACCTATAGTTTGTCTGATCCAGACTAAAAGTTGCAACGGGTATTTTTTAACCAAGAACCATAGAACAATCATTCTACGGTATGTTATAAACTAAAAAAGTATATAAATGTACAAATAATACAAATCCTACACCAAATTTTGGGAAATCATTAAAATTCAATTGAGGTTATGTTCAATCTAGGTAGAGTAGTTCTCCTGGTGCTTGAGCTTGATTCGGCCTTTGATCATGAGAAGAACAACCCTTAACTGTCTTTTCCAAGCATAGAATGAATGTGGCATGTTTTTGAAGATCTTTGCATTTCTCTGTATCCAGATGTTCCAACGGGCCATAATGATAATTACCATCAGAAACTTTGGAGGTAGTTCTTGTAAAGAGAGCATGATCTCATCCATGGTTGAAATTCCTCTCTTTCTGTGGGGTGTTAGGCAATCCCAACATTCTAGCGCAAAAGGGCAATCCCAGAATAGGTGCGGTGATGTTTCTTCCGTCGATGAGTTGCAAAGCTCATGGTTATATTGGATGGCAGATGGAAAGATTTTCTGTGTGGCAGGTTTCTCATGTTTGCTCTGTCATGTAGGAGGAGCCAAAAGAAAAATGTATATCTGTGCATAGTACCATTCTTCCAAATCTTTTTAAAAACAGTACTAGCTGGTGGTGCCTTTGATAAGAATTTGTATATCTTGATAGATGAAAAATCATAGCTATTCCAGGGGTACCTCCATTTGTCTTGTTCACATTGGTACAGCGAGGTGCTATACAAACGGTTTTTAACCCCTTTCCGCGACGGTGTTCTGAACCATCGTCGAGTGAGTGTGTGCGATACGGGGGTCCTTCCCACACGACCCAGAAACCGTCAGGGATAGGCCCTCCGGTCACACATGCTTGGCAAAATGAGGTCGTGTGCGACGGGCGAGCAATCAAATATGATTATACGTACAGTTGTGCTAAAAAAATACAATTATACATGCCAAATCGTTTCCAGTCGTAAGTACATCCCACACAGTCAGTCCCAGTTAAACGTGTCCGTTCGTATGTACATTCCACACAGTCAATCCAAGGAATACATTTCCGTTAGTATGTACATCCCACACAGTTAATCCAAGAAGTACGTTTCCGTTCGTATATACATCCCACACAGCCACTCCAAGGAAAACGTTTCCGTTTGCAGGTACATCACACACAATTTTCCCCATTAAATCGTTTGTGATAGCGTTGTCATTGCAGACGGTATTAACAATTTTATTGTTTGCGTTATTGAATGCATCACACACGGTGCGTAGAAGAAACTGTGTGGCATAGGCTATCCATCACACACACTTTTTATGTGGTAAACTTTTGCACAAGGTGGTCTAACGCAAACAGTTTTCAAGAGGAAATCATGTGTGATTGTTCATTGATCCAACACGTTTTATTCCTAGAAACTATGTGCGTTGTCTGACATCATCGCCCACGGTGTTTTCTCAATAACCGTTTGCAATAGAAAAACCCCAATTAGCAGGCTAATTGTCCTATTATTAATAATCCATTTATTAATTGACATTTCATATTAAGCACACAATATATTTCATTTTCATATTAAGAAAGTAGGATTTCGTAATTGAAATACATCAGAGTACAACATCATATAGCTTCAGCACTCAGCTACCCCATTACACAACTGCACCAGCAGCAAGCTTCACATGCAACATCTATAACCTTTCAAAATTAGCATCACAGACGGTACATAGACAGATGAATCTCATCTGGAAAACTTCTGAAGCGGAAGGCGAATATTGAGCCTTCATTGATGTTGAAGGTCTTTGCAACTTTAGGCCAGTGTCTGTGGATGATTGACCGTCCATCCTTCATCCTCTTCAGGAACACTTCAATATTGAACCGTGGGTGTTGTATGAATACCTTCCTTGCCTCCTGACCGTACAGGTGGTTTGAGAGGTAATCATCAGTGAACTACTTTGGAAAGGCCTGAAAACAAGGATGTGCATAAATATCTTCTCTAGATTGGAAATGTGGCAAAGGAATAAAAAAGCCAAGGTATAATAGTTAGTACCATCCTGTAGTGAACTGATGTATTCTTCATTGTGCAGACAAAGATCTTGTTGTTTTTTGTCACTAATTTCTTTATCCTAACAATCTTTCTGGGTTTCTTGACTTGACTGATATTCATGGACAACTCATTTCCCCCTATGCAAAAAGGGTCGAAGAGTGGGTCAAAACCTCTGACAGAAGGACCTACATGTGCAAAACCAAATTGTTAAAAACCTAAATATTAGAATGGTTCCAGCAATTGCACAATAATGTGCTATTAGACAGAGGATCATGCATGTGCGAACCTCGATTGTAAACCTCAGTGCTTCCCATTGTTTCCCTGCAACACATATAAGGTAGTTAGTGATCAGGTTAAGTGAGGGTTCGCATGCTATTAGTAAAATATGTTGATGAAAAATAAGCACATTGCAGATTCATCAGATTAATTCGAGCCACATGGAAAACACATTTATCCAAACCAAGCATGATTAAGAATTAGGAAATATAGCAATTGTATATGTTTCTCATGTATTAAGTGTAGCCAAATTCGATTTATTCCTCACATGCACAACAATACAAAATTTTACCAACGACAATTGGACAACGCATTGCAGAATTGAACCAAGCAGTTAACTAAACACCACAACAAATGAACCAAACATTAACTGAGCACCACATTGCACAATATAACATAATCCTAATAGAAGATTAGACAGTTAACCAAACCATGCATGCTTAACAACTTGGAAATATAGCAATTGTATTTGTTTCTCATGTATTTAGTACAGCCAATTCGATTTATTTCTCATATGGTATACAATAACAAAATGCACCCACATCAATTGAACATTGCATTGTAGAATTGAACCAAACAGTTAACTAAATACCATAACAAATGAACCAAATGTTAACTGAGCACCACATTGCACAATATATAACATACTAGAAGATCAGACAGTTAACCAAACCAAGCATGCTTGACAACTTGGAAATATAGCAATTGTATTTGTTTCTCAAGTATTTTGTACAGATAAATTCGATTTATTTCTCACATGGAAGACAATACAAAATTGCACCCTGAAGAATTGAACATCACATTTGCAGAATTGAACCAAACAGTTAACTGAACACGACAACTAATTAACCAAACAGTTAATAAGTGAGCACCACATTGCACGACATATAGAACATATACACTAGAGCAACAGATTGCATGGTAAAAGTAGATAGGACAATTCACTAGAATTTGTTAAGGAAAGGCAGGAGCAGCACATGCAATGGGTAAACCGAGCATGCTTAACCGGTGTAGCTAGCAAACTGAACATAAGTCCCTATAGTGAGCTAATAAGACAAGCTACTCCTCATCGTCGGAGATATCGATGATAATTGGCTCCTTGGACATGGAAGAGGGCGAGGCCTCCACATCGTGGGTGCCCTTGTCGTAGTGGTGAGTTGTCTGAGCCGCTCTGGGCACCAACCTACTGGCCCTCGAGTTGAGATAAGCACAAGCACACTAAGAAAACACCTCGTAGTCTTCATCGAAGGCGCCGACGGTGGCCTCGAGAAAACGTGTTTAAAGTAGCCAACTGCATCGCGGCGTCAGCGCACGAGGCGTTAACGGTGGCCTCAACGGCGAGGTGCTCCTCCAAGATCTGGGGGTCGGCACGAATGGCAGCCATCGCGACCTCATCCGCGCGTGCGGCCGCGATTTGCTTCTCCACTGCCAAATGCTCCTTGAGCTCCTGGCTATACTGCGTGCACCATGGCTTAGGGAGGATCTTATTTGGGGGAGGGGTCGGTGATTTGGGTGGAAGGTGTCGCGCCGGCGGTCGGGGCATGTGGGATTTGGAAGGAGGAGGAGGATGGGGGTCGAGTGTGGATTACCTGCCTGGATCGACGAGGCCGAGCAGCGTGAAGGAGGGTCGCCGGTGAGAAGGCGGCGCTCCAAGCAAGGAGTGAAGGTTCCTACTTGGAAAGGAAGGCGGAAACAGGGGAAATGTGGCTTTTGATAAGGGGGAGGGGGCGGGGAGGTAGATATTTCTGCGGAGCCGAAAATTTGGATCGGTGCAGCGAAAAAACTGACACGCAAAGTGTCATCAGACACGGTCCCTTATTCAGCACTATGTACGATATGTGAATATCACAAACGATTCATATAGCTTACCCCATGTGTGATGAGTTTGAACATGAAAATTTTGGTCCCAATTTCCCTGGTTACCGTGGTCATCCATGTTATTGCATAATTTGGGTACACAAAGGAGACTACAACAAACCCACACTTCTATAATCGAGCAAGTTCAGCAATTAAACAGAGCTAGCTGACCTAAACATTGCACTCTTAATTCAACAAAACAAAGAGTACTACTCCAGCTGGTGCTCGTCGATCTCCGCCGCCTCCTCCATGTCCAATTTGCGCCCGACGATGTCCTGGGAAAGGGACTCCATGGCATCCATCGCACAATACTCGGCAAGCATCTCACCATCCACGTCCGCCATCTCTTTGGAAAACGCCGCCATGAGCTAGGCGTGGGTGGCCGCGATCTGGGCTTGGACGGGCTCCGCCATGGCAAGGTATGCCGCAGAGGAACGGACGGCTGCTCGAACACTCTCGGCGATTGCCAACTCTTTGGTCGTGGGTTGCAAACTGTTGTCAGAGAAGCTTCGTTTGATTTGTTTGGTGACCGCCAGGAGCTGGGCGTGGGCGGCCTCGACATGGTTGTGAGCGGCCTCCATCAGGGCTAAGGCCGCCGTTGCAGAACGGACAGCTGTTGTGCCGCTCTCGCCAGTTGCTATCCCCGAGGCAGATGTTGCTGCCACCACCTGAGAAGCAACAGCGGCCGTTTGGGTTGCCTTGGCCGCCCGGTCGCAGATTGCGGCCGCGTTCACGCAGCTTGTTAGCACGCGCATGGCGGTTGCATCCGCGCTCTTGCCGGAGTGGGCCGCCGAAGTTGCCCTCATGATGCGGGTCCACGTCCCCATCTTTCACTGGCGACGATTGAACAGTGAAATGATATTTGGGGAGCGAACTAGTGTGCTTGACACGCCGGTTGTGGACTGTAGCCGACGCACCTTCTCGCGTAAGCCATATGTGTACTATATTCCGACGGTGCTCCAAGATTTTTTGTATTGCATCTCACACGGTTGGTGATAATAAACTGTGTGCGATCTACTTGATTTTTCGTCTTGGTTTGAGTTACATAATGGGGTCACGGAGGCAAAGGAGGGTGTTTGAATTCCTAGAACTTTTATCTGCAATGAACATGCAACTATAGGTGTGTCGTCAAAAAGATTGGAATCATTCAGGGTTTGTTTGGACATTTTTATACATTAACTGGGTTTTCTAGGCATTTCAGGTGCACAATTCGAAATTGAACTACATGCACATGCTCCGGTGCACCAAAATGGGTTGTAAAATCATATATGTCTCCATGGGTTGATGCTTATGTCCCATGCAAGAAATGGGGATGAATTTCAAACACCACGGCACCGTGGCTCTCCGGCAAACATTAAAGTACTTGCTTTTGTAATTCTAGTAAATTCAAAACTCGTCTGAAATTCATGAACCTTGGCATGCTATCATGGAATGGCATCAACATGCCGGGGTAAAAAAATATTGTCCCATTTGGGGCAAGTTATGGTATAAGCTTCTCACAAACCAGAGCTTCTCACAAGAAGCCTCATGGTTCCGGTAGGGAAACGTGTCACCTTTGTGGACAAAATGATATTCGTCGCCTCTTCCTGCTTTCAAATTTTTTTCTGGTGTCAAAATAGAACAACATGAGTGTCGTGTTAAATTTAGGAACTTTTTGGGGTTCGTTTGGACATTTTTATACGTTAACTGAGTTTTCTAGGCATTTATGTGCATAATTCAAATTTGAACTACATGCACATGCTCCAGTGCATAAAAATGGGTTGAAAAATCAAATGTGTGTCCTTGGTTGCATGCTTAGGTCACATGCAAGAAATGAGAATGAATGTCAAACACCTTGATACTATCGCTCGGCCGCTAACATTGAGATACATGGTTTTAAAATTCTAGTAAATCAAAAACATGTCTAAAATTCATGAAACTTTACATGATATCATGGAACGGCATCAACATGCCGAGGTAAAAATATTGTCCCATTTGGGGCAGGTTTGGGTATAAGCTTCTCACAAACCAGAGCTTCTCACAACAAGCCTGATGGTTTAGGTAGGGAACGTGCCACCTTTGTGGACGAAACAATATCCGTTGCCTCTTCATGCTCTCAAAAAATTTCTAGTGTCAACATAGAATAACAGGAGTGTCGTGTTAAGTTTAGAAATTTTTTGGGGTTCGTGATACATCTCCATCGTATCTTCTTTTCCAAACTCTTTTGCCCTTGTTTTGGACTCTAATTTGCATGATTTGAATGGAACTAACCCGGACTGACGCTGTTTTCAGCAGAATTGCTATGGTGTTGTTTTTGTGCAGAAATAAAAGTTCTCGGATTGACCAAAAAATTTACGAAGAATATTTTTGGAATATATAAAAATATTGGCGCAAGAATTATCCAGAGGGGGGCCACCCAGAGGCCACAAGCCCTGGGGGCGCGCCCTCCCCCCTAGGGCACACCCTACAGGCTTGTGGGCCCCCTAGAGACCCTCCGACCTCAACTCCAACTCCATATAACCCTATTCGGGGAGAAAAAATCAGGGAGAAGAGTTCATCACGTTTTACGATACGGAGCCGCCTCCACCTCCAGTTCTTCATCGGGAGGGCAGATTTGGAGTCTGTTCGGGGCTCCGAAGAGGGGGATTCATCGCCATCATCATCACCAACCTTCCTCCATCACCAATTTCATGATGCTCACCACCGGGAGTGAGTAATTCCATCGTAGGCTTGCTGGACGGTGATGGGTTGGATGAGATCTATCATGTAATCGAGTTAGTTTTGATAGGGTTTGATCCCTAGTATCCACTATGCTCTGAGACTGATGTTGCTATGACTTTGCTATGCTTAATGCTTGTCACTAGGGCCCGAGTGCCATGATTTCTGATCTAAACCTATTATGTTTTCATGAAAAAAATTGTTGTCTTGATCCTATCTTGCAAGTTGTAGACCCCTATTACGTGTTATGATCCGCATACCCCAAGGTGACAATAATTGGGATTCTTTTCGGTGATTACCGTAGTTTGAGGAGTTCATGTATTCACTAAGTGCTAATGCTTTGGTCCGGTTCTCTATTAAAAGGAGGCCTTAATATCCCTTAGGTTCCATTAGGACCCTGCTGCCACGGGAGGGTAGGACAAAAGATGTCATGCAAGTTCTTTTCCATAAGCACGTATGACTATATACGGAATACATGCCTACATTATATTAATGAATTGGAGCTAGTTCTGTGTCACCTTGTCGGGGTACACAAACAGGGGTGTATGTTTCCCCTGACTTGTGCACGGACGACAAGCCTCTGACCCAGCGACGAAGAAGCAAACAACACCAAGCATCCAAGTCAAAGCCAAGCCAGAGAGACAACTCGTTGGGAGATCAAAGGGCGGATCAAGAAGACCAAGACTAGCCAAGGCAATTGGATATCACTAAGGGAAAGCCTCCCTTGCCGAGCAGGAGCGCTTGGTTAGGTCGAGGCCGCCCCTAGGACGAAGCCCATACTTTCTCGGCAGGCCTGCCGGGGCAGCTGATGACGATCCACCCCGCCAAGACTCCACCGCTCCACCACATCGCTACGCAAGTCATCTATCTATCGATGCGGTGTCGAGCCTCCAGGTGATTAAGTGGCTGTTATTTAGCACGTGGCGGCCATTTGGAAGGAAGATTACCTCCACGTGACACCTGTCCAGAGGCATGTCAAGCTGACAGACAAGCAGTGACTAAGCGGCGCGGCAGGCCTACCGGGTTGCATCCACAGTGTGACACCTAGCAGTGCATTTAATGCACTTTGTCCTAACTGCCAGAGTTAGGTATGATAGCACTGTTGGCTATCTAATCGGCAGATAATTACTGTTTTGCCATTGTGGTAACCCCTTAGCCTATAAAAGGAGGACCATGGCTAACTTAGAAAGGATTCGGACCTTTGTACACTCATACGCACGTAGCTGCTCTCCCCATGGCACCCTGGCCGGGCTTGAGCGCCGCGCGACCTTCACGGTCCCTCCATCAATCCACCAAAGCAGGAGTAGGGTTTTACGCCTCGCGGCGGCCCAAACCTGGGTAAAAACGACTGGCATCACCACTGTCGTGATGTTTCATGGCTTTGGCTCTTTGTGCATTGCGACCCTCCCCCTTGTCGAACCACAAGGGGCCGAAGGCCCCATAGGTGATCGTGTTCCACTGCGACATCTTTGGCGTGCCAGGTAGGGGGAGCGCGTGCGCGAACCCAAGATTGTGCTCAGCGCGTCAAACTTCATCATCGTCTGCATCATCATCCATGGCGCCCAAGAAGAAGCCCGGCGTAGCAGCTTGTCCTTCCGCCTTGAGGGCCCCTTTGCGCGCCGCCGCCATGGCTATGGGCGCGGCAACGGCATCAGGAGACGCGGAGGCCGTAGGGGACGTGGCCAGCGCGGGTGGTGATGTCCTCGTTCCCTCTGCGGCCGAAGTAGGAGCGGAAGATGCAATGATGGAACGACCTCGGATAGCTCGGGTGGTATGGCCACCTTACCACCCCTGTCCGAAGGAAAGAGGCAAGACGCACGACGGCGCCGCCACCCTTGCGAGTTTTTGCCAGGCATACCCAATGCCTGAGAAAATCGCTAGGACCAGCAGGAAATATGGTATGCAGCTTTCTCCTCCTCTACTTTCACTCATCGACGACCGAGCCATGCGGGGGTAGAATCATCAACGTCGATAAGCCCACGCGGAACTCAGTTCAGCATTTACCCCGCCAAGGGAAAATCCTGAGTGAGGCGTTAGTGCTAATCCATTGATTGACGTCCCGGCAAGCATGCTCCGACAGGGCCGTCCGCATCAGTGTGACCTTTGTGCCCACACCCATGATGTCGTCGACAGTTTAAGAAAGAGGAGGATTGTGCAGACGCTACCTTTCCGAATCATGCGGACACGGTCAACGACTGTGAGTAAAGGAGGAAGGGAAGTGTGAACTAAAAGCTAAGTCAACATGTTCACTGACTTTCTCTCCAAAGTTTGCATTTGCCTCTCCCTCGGACAACCAAGTTTCTTCGTATGGTTGATTCTTTCGTGTGATGGCACCTTGCTGTATTTGTCTGCGCCCCCGCTTTGTTTCGAGCATGCTCAACGAAGTTGGCGGCAACATCAAAAACTTCTAAGGAAAAACCTGCCGGGGCATGTCCTCGCCAGCTGAATGCTAAGGACCCGCTCCTCACAGCAATCGCGGCAGCATGCTACTGGCGGGCAACCAAAACACACAGAAAGAGGCTAACTAAACGAGCATTCATGGGTAAAGCATAAGAGGGGTGGCATGCATCTAAACTTAATTTGGTACCAGTTCAACAAAAGCAAAGATAAGAACAGTACGGGGCCTAAACGCAAGACGTGCATTATGTTTTGTTACAGGGCACCATGACAAGCAAGAATGGATCAGTAGACCAACAAGTGCGTGACACTTCGACGAAGAAAGACAATGCCTCCCTTACTCTGAATCAATGAGCATGGAGCCCAGCGCGAACTCCATAGGTGGTGGGGTCGCCCTGCCCCTCTTCAGAGTCGGAGGCGCAGTACTTCCCGGCAGCTCCAAAATGTTTTGAGGGGTCAGGGGCTACGATGAAGACGAGTTGTGCAAGGAGATCGAGCTTGATTCAGAGCTGGGATCGACCCCTGCGACTCCTCGCCGCTTGGTGGGGGGAGTTTTGTCCTCGGAAAGGCGAGAAGAAAAGCAGCGCGCCACATCCGGTCTGTCACCTTTGGAGGCGATCTTCTTCACCCTCTTGGCAACGGGCGCAGGGACAGGGGCCGCTGTTCCCCGGCTGGGCCACGTACGAGGACGCTGTTCTAGGTCGGGTTCAGGGGCTTGAGGGCCTACTGCGAGCCACTCCTATTTGGGCAGCTCCGCCTCCTCTACCCCGTCCCTTTCCTGGGCTTCTGCTGTCGCGGCATATAGAGCTTCGATTCCGGCAGGCTCGTCCTCAGTAGGCTCATCCCCACCAGGTTCGTCCCCGGCAATCTCTTCTGAGGCGCGCCCCTCACTCCTGCCGTGGGAAGAGCCTTCGCCTTCGGCTTCCTCCTCCTCCTCCTCTTCCGCTCTCCTGGGCCTTGCCTTCCCGGCAGCTTGAAGTGTCTTGTCCTCCTCGATTCGCCTCCTAATGAACTCCACCTCCACCTTGGAGGTGCGCTTGAACATGTTGTTCTCCACCCTGATGGCCTTTTCCTCCAGACTGGAGAACCACTCGATCTTCGCGTCGAGTTCAGGTAGTTGCCAATCAGCCACAACTCTATAAGCGTTGCAATCAGGCATCCACTTCAGAATCTGATCCAGGGCAGAGTTATTGTTTAGCGGGACAACCCTTGCTGGCAATTTGAACGGCCCGAGGTTGTCGAATAGCTGCTCGCACAGCCAGTTGTGGCCGTAAACTAACAAATTGTTGGTGAGGCCTAGATACAGGTGCATCCTGTCCGCAGCATCTCCATACCGCCAAGCAAACCTGTCCCTTTTCTGCAGCGGCGCGATGCGGCATCGGAGGAAATCGGCTCCCACTTGTTCGATGGTTAGCCCGGCAGCCTTAAGATGGGCAATCCTATTCAGCACCGGGCGAAGCCTATCGTCGGAAAGGCCTAGTTCCCT
The DNA here is from genome assembly GCA_011799875.1 of Thinopyrum elongatum. Lineage (NCBI taxonomy): Eukaryota > Viridiplantae > Streptophyta > Magnoliopsida > Poales > Poaceae > Thinopyrum > Thinopyrum elongatum. Next base: position 89,078,671 of record CM022302.1, on the reverse strand, counting down.
CCATTCATTGCTGCGCGCGACGCACTCCGTCCGCGCACGGCAGTACTCTGGGACCTCCTCATCCTGGATCCAGCACCAGTCCGCCCTCCACTCTTCCCATCTGCTGCGCTGCTGGCCAGGGAGATAATCCCAAATATTCCTCTTCTCCAGGGGGATCCATCTTATATTCCCCGAACGGTGGGCCTTGTTTTCCACTCGCGGGATGAAAAAGAGCGTGAACAGATCCACGTTGGGAGCGACCCCAATGAAGTTCTCGCACAAGTGAGCAAAGATCGCCATGCACGCCATTGCATTTGGCGTGAAATCCAGGAGGTGGAACCCATACACCACCATCATCATTTCGAAGAAATCTGAGAAAGGGGGGCAGAGGCCGCAGAAGAAGTATGCGCAGAAGAAGCGATACGAATTTGGCGGATACTTCTCCCCCTCCGGCAGGCCCACGGGAGCGCCATGCCTCTTTGGGACTTCCCTCCCCCACATGTATCCGTACCTCGCGACCAAGGCATTGTTGTCCACACTCGACGGACGGAAGACCACATCTCCCCGTCGCTTCTTATCCAGCTCTGCCGCTCTCTTTTTGTTCCCCTCCGCAGCCGCCTCCTTCGCGGTGGTCGCCCGCTTCCCCTTGGCAGCGGCGGTTTTCTTTCCCATCCTCAGGAGTAGTGGAGGGGAGGGAAGGTCAGATGAGGTGCTGGAGGTAGATGAGGGCACGGAAGTGGTCGCGTGGCTTGGGGAGGAAGATGATGGATATGGAAACGGGTGCGAATGAGTAGCGCCCTATCACGTTTTTTCTTTTATGGGAAACGGACGTGGGAGGGCGGCTCTTCACTACTTCCCCTCAGGAAGTTACCATTTTACAATAACTACTACACTCCCCACGACCCCACGACCTGCGATAATTACGCAGAGTGGACATTGAGTTGACTGATCATCATAACAAACCGCTGCACGCGCAGCATCTCCTCGGCACATGTCCGTGCACCATTTGGGTCCTGACACAACGTGCCTGGCGACACGTATGGCTCAGGCCCGGGGGCTTATGTCAGGGTACACAAACAGGGGTGTATGTTTCCCCTGACTTGTGCACGGATGACAAGCCTCTGACCCGGCGACGAAGAAGCATACAACACCAAGCATCCAAGTCAAGGCCAAGTCAGAGAGACAGCTCGTTGGGAGATCAAAGGGCGGATCAAGAAGACCAAGACTAGCCAAGGCAATTGGATATCACTAAGGGAAAGCCTCCCTTGCCGAGCAGGCGCACTCGGTCAGGTCGAGGCCGCCCCTAGGATGAAGCCCATACTTCCCCGGCAGGCCTGCCGGAGCAGCTGATGACGATCCACCCAGCCAAGACTCCACCGATCCACCACATCGCAACGCAAGTCACCTATCGATGTGATGTCGAGCCTCCAGGTGATTAAGTGGCTGTTATTTAGCACGTGGTGGCCATTTGGAAGGAAGATTACCTCCATGTGACACCTGTCCGGAGGCGTGTCAAGCTGATAGACAAGCAGTGACTAAGCGGCGCGGCAGGCCTGTCGAGTTGCATCCATAGCATGACACCTAGCAGTGCATTTAATGCACTTTGTCCTAACTGCCAGAGTTAAGTATGATAGCACTGTTGGCTATCTAATCAGCAGATAATGACGGTTTTGCCATTGTGGTAACCCCTTAGCCTATAAAAGGAGGACCATGGCTAACTTAGAAACGATTCGGACCATTGTACACTCTTACGCGCGTACATGCTCTCCCCGAGGCACCCTTGCCGGGCTTCAGCGCCGCGCGACCTTCACGGTCCCTCGATCAATCCACCAAAGCAGGAGTAGGGTTTTACGCCTCGCGGCGGCCTGAACCTGGGTAAAAATGACCGGCGTCACCACTGTCGTGTTGTTTCATGGCTTTGGCTCTTTGTGCATTGCGACCCTCCCCCTTGCTGAACCACAAGGGGCCGAAGGCCCCATAGGTGATCGTGTTCCACCGCGACACACCCTATGTTATAACTGTTGCATGATGAATGCCATCCAACACAATTATCATTGCCGATCCATTGCCTACGAGCTTTTCACATATTGATCTTTGCTAAGTTACTTTCGTTGCTACTGCTGTTACAATCACTACAAAACTGCTACTGTTACTTTTGCCACCGTTACCGTTACTTCCATACTACTCTGCTACAAAAAACTTTGCTGTAGATATTAAGTCCTTCAGGTGTGGTTGAATTGACAACTCAGCTGCTAATACTTGAGAATATTCTTTGGCTCCCCTTGTGTCGAATCAATAATTTTGGGTTGAATACTCTACCCTCAAAAACTATTGCGATCCCCTATACTTGTGGGTTGTCAAGCCCTTTTTTGGCGCCGTTGCCGGGGAGCATAGCTCTATTCTCTGAGTCACTTGGGATTTATATCTGTTTATCATTATGAAGAATCCAAAAGATCCAAGAACCAAGATTTATCCCTCTACTATGAGGGGAGGTAAGGAACTGCCATCTAGCTCTGCACTTGATTCACCTTCTGTTCTGAGTAAGCTTGTGACACCACCACTTGCTATTAGTCCTAATATGTCGCAAGTAATTGATGGTGCTACTTCTACTATGAATGATGCTACTACTATGCTTGATAATACTGTACCACCGGGTGAATTTCTTGATGAACAACTTGCTAGAGCTAAATATATTGAGAATGCTGAAACTGATGATATTTCTGAAACTGATGAAATTATTGAAACTGAAAACTTTGAAACACCCATTAGGCCTAGCACTCCTAGATATGAATTGCCTGTTATACTTGAGGGTTATGTTATAGATGGAGAGGTAGCTAGGGACTTTCTTGCTTGTAAGGATAGAGATGACCTTAAGAAATTACTATGCAAGTGGAAAGAAAAATCTTTGAATGCTAGAATGCAATATGATCCTAAGTTTGGTACTTCACCTATCTGTGTTACTGATAAGGATTATGAATTCTCTGTTGATCCTGAGTTAATTACTTTTGTTGAATCTGATCCTTTCCATGGTTATGAATCTGAAACTGTTGTGGCACATCTCACTAAATTAAATGATATAGCCACCCTGTTTGCTCAGGAGGAAAAAATTCGCTATTACTATATTCTTAAGTTGTTTCCTTTCTCATTAAAGGGTGATGCTAAGATATGGTTTAGTTCTCTTGCTCCTGGTTGTGTGCGTAGTCCCCAGGATATGATTTATTACTTCTCTGGAAAATATTTTCCTGCTCATAAGAAACAAGCTGCTTTACAGGAAATATTTAACTTTGTGCAAATTGAAGAAGAGAGTCTCCCACAAGCTTGGGGGAGGCTTCTCCAATTACTTAATGCTTTGCCTGATCATCCTCTCAAGAAAAATGAAATACTTGATATCTTTTATAATGGACTAACCGATGCTTCTAGGGACCACCTAGATAGTTGTGCTGGTTGTGTTTTCAGGGAACGAACTGTTAAACAAGCTGAATTATTAATGAATAATATATTGAGTAATGATAATGATTGGACTCTTCCCGAACCACCTCTGAAGCCAACTTTGAAGAAAAGTGGTATTCTATTTCTCAGTCCTGAAGATATGCAAGAGGCAAGGAAATCTATGAAAGAAAAAGGTATTAAAGCTGAAGATGTTAAGAATTTACCACCTATCGAAGAAATACATGGTCTTAATACTCCGACACAGGTAGTAGAGGTAAATTCTCTTTATAGATTTGATGAAGGTGATATTCCTCATAATAAGTCTGCTAGTCAATGCTTGGATGAACGTGATAACTTTATTGCTAAACAAGAAAACTTCAATGCATATGTTAGTAGACAATTGAAACATAATGCTTATATGCTTGATTGCTTGGGTGATTATATGTGTAGAACTGTTAATGATCTCAAGATTATTAGTAAACATGCTTCCATGGTAAAAACTCAAGTAGAACAAGTTCTTAAGGCACAAAATGATTTGCTTAATGAGATGAACAATAAAACGAATGATAATGTTGTTAGAGTTATGACTAGAGGTGGTAAAATGACTCGGGAACCTTTGTATCCTGAGGGCCATCCTAAGAGAATTGAGCTAGATTCTCAGAGAATTAATACTGACACACCTAGTCCTTCTAGTAGTAAAAAAGAAAACTGATAGGACTTTGCATGCCTCTAGTGAACCTGTTGTACACACACCTGAGAATCCAAATGATATTTCTATTTCTGATGCTAAGACACAATCTGGTGATGAACATGAACCAAGTGATAATGTTAATGATGATGTTCATGTTGATGCTCAACCTAGTAATGATAATGATGTGGAGATAGAACCTATTGTTGATCTTGATAACCCACACCTAAGAATAAAAGATATGATAAAAGAGATTTTGTTGCTAGGAGACTTGGTAAAGAGAGAGAACCATGGGTTCAGAAACTCATGCCCTTTCCTCCTAAACCATCCAAGAAAAAGGATGATGAGGACTTTGAGCGCTTTGTTGAAATGCTAAGTATATGAAAGATATTGTTACTAATAAAAGAAAGATACCGGAAGCTAAAATTTCCACCATGCTTGCTAATTACACATTTAAGGGTGGAATACCAAAGAAACTAGGAGATCCAGGAATACCAACTATGCCATGCTCCATTAAAAGAAATTATGTTAAAACTGCTTTATGTGATCTTGGAGCCGGTGTTAGTGTTATGCCTTTCTCTTTATATCATAGACTTGATTTGAATAAGTTGACACCAACTGAAATCTCTTTGCAAATGGCCGATAAATCAACTGCTATACCCATCGGTGTTTGTGAGGATGTGCCTGTCGTAGTTGCAAACGTTACTATCTTAACGGACTTTGTTATTCCTGATATTCCCAAGGACGACAGTATGTCAATCATCCTTGGTAGACCCTTTTTGAACACTGCAGGGGCTGTTATTGATTGCAACAAGGGCAATGTCACTTTTCATGTAAATGGTAATAAGCATACGGTACACTTTCCGAAGAAACAACCTCAAGTGAATAGTATCAATTCTATTGGAAAAATTTCAACAATAGTTATTGGAGGTTTTAAATTCACTATTCCTACTGTCAAAAAGAAATATGATATTCTTATTGTTGGGGACATTCATATCCCCATTGAGGTAACTTAGTGTTATACGAAGGTTCTCCGGTTTCATGTCATTCGGAAGAAGTTTGTTAATAAGACTTGATCAACCTTGTTAATGGATTCCTTTTGACGGGCATGAGATGGATGAATTTAGTAAACACAACTCTCTGTACCCTCTTTTTACCTTCTGTTATTTAGAGTAAATAAAGCAAAAATGCTACTATTTTTTGTTTTCTGAATTATTCGTGCAATAAAAAATGACCAGAAAATAAAAGTTCTCCAAATGCCCTGAAAATTTAGTATGATTTTTTCCAGAATATTTAAGAATTTTTGGCACTGAACACACATCAGGGGGGCGCACCAGTGGGCCACAAGCCCACAGGGCACGCCCACCCCCCTAGGCGCGCCTACAGGGCTTGTGTGTCCCACGTGGGTCCCCCTCACTTATTCCAGCACCCAGTCACTTCGTCTTCCTCCAGAACAAATCCCACCATTTCTCAAACCCGTGTTCTAGCTCATTTTGCTGCCATTTTCGATCTCCTTGCTCAAAGCTCCATTCGCAAAACTGTTTCAGGGGATTGATCTTCGGTATGTGACTCCTCCAATGGTCCAATTAGTTTTTGCTCTAGTGCTTTATATATTGCAATTTTTTGCTGCTGTGGTGACCATGTTCTTGAGCTTGCATGTCAAATTTATATGGTCCAAAGTAGTTTTGTTGCATGATATAGCTTCTAGACACTTGTGGGAGTAGTTGCTATCAATCTTGTTGAGTTTTGTTCACTTTTATTTTGAGTCACTTAAAATTTCAGAAATTTTTCAGAAAAAGAAAATGTTGAGGAAAGTGTTCCAAGGTGGTTCCTCAAAGAATAAGGCCCCAAGGCTCGCAATACGTGAGCCGGATCTTGAACCACCAAGGGATGCTCAAGTGCAACCTTGCGAATGGCCGTCAGATCACTTCATGACTCATGCGGATTTCAAGGAAGAATTTGATATGTATGTACACAACGCCGAGCTGACAGGCTTCGTGTCAGATAAGTGTTTACACTATTACAACCTCACTGATTCCTTTGTGCGGAGATTTAAGTATTAAGTCCATCACAATACACATTATGTTTTATTTGATCTTTATGATAAATCATTTACCATGGATCTAGAAGATTTTAATGATGCATGCAAAATTCCACAATGGGGTACTTGTACTGAACCTCGCAAATCTGATTGCATTGGATTTCTTTCTAGCATTACCGTAGGTAAACTAGGACCATAACACAAGCCACTATAGGGAGCATTCACTTTCTTGCATTACATTACTTTTCTCTCTTTGTGGGTAGATGCATTAATGGTAAACATGATCATTTGTCACCTCTGCGCCTCTGATTTGAGTGTCCTCGAGAGTGCTGTAATGAATGACAAACAATTTAACTTGGGGGCTATCATTGTGCGTAGATTACATAACAATGCTAAAGATCGGGATTTCTTTGGTGGAATTTATGACACTCGCTTAGCTAATTATCTTGGTGTTCCCATAAGAGAAAATGATGCTCCGTTGCCACCTACTTTCCTTGATTATAATGCTATGGTACGTTACCAGTTTCTTGAGAGGAACAATCAGTCTCTCCTGTACCAACTAATCTTTGATAGGGAGCGCGTCTTCCGTATTATGCTTCCTGCTCCTGCCTTCTTTGACTATCAGGTAAAATGAAGATACTTCATAACCAGAGAGGAGGCAGACGATTATGAGAGAGAGGGGGAGGCCACTCGCCTACACGATGCAGCTCTCCAAGAGATAGCTGCCGCAGCTCAGTACAACCCCAACTACAACTTTGGATATCCGCCAGGCCAACCGTGGCCCTAGACCAACTTAGGCCAAAAGCCTAAGCTTGGGGGAGTACGTATTTCTCACCGACATTACATTCATGCTCACACACTCATTTTAGTTGTCGGTGTTCATACTTTTTCATTGTATTATCCATGTTAGTTTACTTTTCTCGCTTTCTTCTTGTGTGTTCAAAAAACTTTGAGAAAATCCAAAAAAAAATATTTCTCGCTTCTTTTTAGTTTTTCTTTCTAGTTCAGTTAGTAGTACTATTAAAAGAAAACCCAAAAAGATTTCTCGTTCGTCTTTTGCTTGTTGGGAGCTTTCCCGTGTAAATAGTTTTTCTCGTTCTTGTTTTACTTTCTTCAGAAAAACAAAAACTCCAAAAATATTTCAGTGTGTTTCTTTCAAATTCTTTTCTTTTCTTTGGGTCATAAGGAGAAGAACACGATAAAAATGTTGAGTGGCTCTCGTATGCATTATTGTTGATCTAACAAAGAGCTCATATTACCTTGTCTTCTCCTTTGATTAAATGTTGCAGATTCCATCTTAGTCCAATGCACGTGCACTCTTATTATTATTATTCACATCGTTCGGTCGTGCAAGTGAAAGGCAATAATGACGATATATGACGAAATGATTGAGATGGAGAAAAGCTCGTCGAACTCGACCTATTTTGTTTTTGTAAATATGATGAGCTCATTGTTCCTGATTTAGCTTATTATGAATGAAACATGTTTGCAATGACAATTAGAGATTATAGTTACTCATGCCATGCTTAATTAGCTAGGAGTGGATAATGGTTTGTCTTGTGTGCCAACATGCAATTTAAAATGGTTATGATGTAGTATGATAGGATGGTATCCTCCTTTGAATGATTCAACTGGCTTGACTTGGCACATGTTCACGCATGTAGTTGAAACAAAAACAACATAGCCTCCACGATATTTATGTTCATGGTGATTTATATCCTACTCATGCTTGCATTCAATGTTGGTTAATCTCAATGCATGTTTATGACCATTGTCGCTCTCTAGTTGGTCGCTCCTCAATCTTTTGCTAGCCTTCACTTGTACTAAGCGGGATTACTACTTGTGCATCCACTTCCTTAAACCCAAAGTTGTTCCATATGAGTCCACCATACCTACCTATATGCGGTATTTACCTGCCGTTCCAAGTAAATTTGCATGTGCCAAACTCTAAACCTTCAAATAATAATCTGTTTTGTATGCCCGAATCGCTCATGTAGTGACTGGGGGCTGTCAGTATCTTCCATGCTAGGTGGGTTATTCTCACGATGAGTGTTTATTCACTTTTCATTCACAAGAAAGTGGCTGGTAATTGAGATGCCCAGTTCCATGCTTGAAATCAAATCAAAATATAATCATAAAACAAAACTTCCCTAGGACTGTTGTTGGTATGGACGGCACCCATGGATTCGGCTAGCTGTGGAGTGTGATTGTTGGTGGAGGGGGAGTAAAAACTTTACCATTCTATTTGGGAACCGCCTATAATGTATCTAGCATGGAAGATAGTGAGATCTCTTGGTTGTTATGTTGACAATGAAAGCATACCGCTCAAAATTATATTCATCTCTGTTTTAAAATGCTCCGAGCTCTGGCACCTCTGTAAATCCTTGCTTCCCTCTGCGAAGGGCCTATCTATTTACTTTTATTGTTGAGTCATCATCCTCTTATAAAAAGCACCAGCTAGAGAGCATCACTGTCATTTATATGCTTTGTTATTAATTGATGTTGAGTATGACTGTGACTGGATCTCTTTTACCATGAATTACAATGTTCAGTCAGTCCTTGGTCTTCAGAGGTGCTCTGCATTTATGTTTTGCGGTCTCAGAAAGGGCTAGCAAGATACCATTTTGTTATATTATATCATGATTGTTTTGAAAAAATGTTGTCATCCGAGATTTATTATTATTGCTCGCTAGTTGATTATGCCATTGATATGAGTAAATGTGAGACCTAAATGTTATTGTGAATGTGGTTAGTTTATGATCTTTGCTGAAAACCTGAACATCAGTTAGACATATTTACAACAACAAGATCAAACAGAGTTTGTAAAAGTTTTTCTTTGTCACTTTCAGTTTGTCAACTGAATTGCTTGAGGACAAGCAATGGGTTAAGCTTGGGGGAGTTGATACGTCTCCATCGTATCTACTTTTCCAAACTCTTTTGCCCTTGTTTTGGAGTCTAATTTGCATGATTTGAATGGAACTAACCTGGACTGACATTGTTTTTAGCAGAATTGCTATGGTGTTGTTTTTGTGCAGAAATAAAAGTTCTCGGATTGACCTGAAAATTTACGGAGAATATTTTTGGAATATATAAAAAATATTGGCACAAGAATTATCCAGAGGGGGGCCACCCAGAGGCAACAAGCCCTGGGGGCGCGCCCTCCCCACTGGGGCGCGCCCTGCAGGCTTGTGGGCCCCCTGGAGACGCTTCGACCTCAACTCCAACTCCACATAACCCTATTCAAGGAGAAAAAATCAGGGAGAAGAGTTCATCGCGTTTTACGATACGGAGCCGCCGCCACCTCCTGTTCTTCATCGAGAGGGCAGATCTGGAGTCCGTTCGGGGCTCCGGAGAGGGGGATTCATCGCCATCATCATCACCAACCTTCCTCCATCACCAATTTCATGATGCTCACCGCCGGGAGTGTGTAATTCCAACGTAGGCTTGCTGGACGGTGATGGGTTGGATGAGATCTATCGTGTAATCGAGTTAGTTTTGTTAGGGTTTGATCCCTAGTATCCACTATGTTTTGAGATTGATGTTGCTATGACTTTGCTATGCTTAATGCTTGTCACTAGGGCCCGAGTGCCATGATTTCAGATCTGAACCTATTATGTTTTCATGAATATATTTGTGTTCTTGATCCTATCTTGCAAGTTGTAGACACCTATTACGTGTTATGATCCGCATACCCCAAGGTGACAATAATTGGGATTCTTTCTGGTGATTACCGTAGTTTGAGGAGTTCATGTATTCACTAAGTGCTAATGCTTTGGTCCAATTCTTTATTAAAAGGAGGCCTTAATATCCCTTAGTTTCCATTAGGACCCCGCTACCACGGGAGGGTAGGACAAAAGATGGCATGCAAGTTCTTTTCCATAAGCACGTATGACTATATACGGAATACATGCCTACATTATATTAATGAATTGGAGCTAGTTCTGTGTCACCCAATGTTATAACTGTTGCATGATGAATGCCATCCGACACAACTATTATTGTCGATCCATTGCCTACGAGCTTTTCACATATTGATCTTTGCTAAGTAACTTTCGTTGCTACTGCTGTTACAATCACTACAAAACTGCTACTGTTATTTTTGCCATCGTTATCGTTACTTCCATACTACTTTGCTACTAAAAACTTTGCTGCAGATATTAAGTCTTTCAGGTCTGGTTGAATTGACAACTCAGCTACTAATACTTGAGAATATTCTTTGGCTCCCCTTGTGTCGAATCAATAAATTTGGGTTGAATACTCTACCCTCGAAAACTGTTGTGATCCCCTATACTTGTGGGTTATCAAGAGTTCGCTTGGACATTTTTATACATGAACTGAGTTTTGTAGGCATTTATGTGCATAATTCAAATTTGGACTACATGCACATGCTCCAGTGCATAAAAATGGGTTGAAAAATCAAATGTGTGTCCTTGGTTGCATGCTTAGGTCACATGCAAGAAATGAGAATGAATGTCAAACACCTTGACATTGTTGCTTGGCCGCTAACATTGAGATACATGGTTTTAAAATTCTAGTAAATCGAAAACACGTCTGAAATTCATGAAACTTTACTTGATATCATGGAACGGCATCAACATGCTGTGGTAAAAATATTGTTCCATTTGCGGCAGCTTGGGGTATAAGCTTCTCACAAACCAGAGCTTCTCACAACAAGCCTCATGGTTACGGTAGGGAACGTTTCACCTTTATGGACAAAACGATATCCGTTGCCTCTTCTTGATTTCAATTTTTTTTTCTAGTGTCAACATCGAACAACAAGAGTGTTGTGTTAAATTTTGGAATTTTTCGGGGTTCGTTTGGACATTTTTATACATTAACTGAGTTTTCTATGCATTTATGTGCATAATTCAAATTTGAACTACATGCACATGCTCCAGTGCATATAAATTGATTGAAATAACAAATATGTGTCCTTGGTTGCATGCTTAGGTCCCATGCAAGAAATTGGAATGAATTTCAAACACGAGGGCACTGTTGATTGCCGGCAAAACATTGAGATACTTTGTTTTTAAATTCTAGTATATCCAAAACTCGTCTGAAATTCATGAAACTTGGCATGCTATCATGGAATGGCACCCGACATGCTGTGGTATTTTTCGTGTCCATTTTGAGACAAGGCACACTCGAATAACAGCCAACAAAGGCATTTTGAAACAAATAGCTGCCACTTTAACATCTCAAACGTTTTCATAATTTAAATCGTGTGTGTTCTGTTAACCATTCACGTGACGCCACGCGTCACACTTTTAATGGCTAGGAGGTGTCGTGCGGACAGCTGCTTGACTGAATGGGAGGCGTGCGAGCGCAGTCCACTGCACAGGCTGACCGAGAAGCGTGCAAGCTGTCCTCCAATGCGCATGCTCACCAGGAAGTGTGCGAGCTTTATGCTGCGCAGGCTCACTGGGAAGTGAGCCATTTGACTTCCATGGCTGCCCACCTTGCTCACATCGTCTCCATTAATGGCTCCTGAGCCGCTATTTAATACGGGCGGCCTTACTGTTCACCTCCCATTCCCCTCCCGCAGACCTCCACCAATGCCATGGCGCAGAAGGATCATCTGCCACTAGTCTTCTAGTTTGGTGAAGTCGACTCCGAGCCGGACGAGATAGAAAATAAGGAGGAATGGGGCCTCATGGACATGGCCCTAAACGAGCTGGCCGCGGCGGTTGCTGCCCCCGCGCCCGTCCCAGCTCCCATCCCCGCACCCGCGCCAGCGACCATCCCCATAGCATTGACGGGCTGGTCACCGAGCACTATCGCAGAGCTGGAAGCCACGGGCGTCAGCGAGGTCTCCGTAGACCCGCGCGAGCTCGTGTACATGCCAGCGCCAGCGCCCGTGCCCGTGCCCGTGCGCGCCCCTGCACCCACCGCGGAGCCGTTCCCCATGTTTTTGCCTGCACCCGCCGCGCCCGTGCCCGTGCGCGCGCCCCCCTCAGCGACATCGGATGCCGCCATCGACCGCTACCTCGCAGCGCCGTGAGTTGCCATCCTACCGCGCCCCTCCCGTCGATCACGCGACGACAGGATGTTTGATTTCCAAGTGAAGAACATTCTGTGCTGCCTTGAAGACTTCAACAACGGTGTCCTGGAGGATGACAACGACAACACCGGCGCGGCACGCCGCCTCTGCCGCCGCTGGAATTTTTTTTTTGGGGGTTTAATTTTGTATCTCGATCATATGAATATAAATTCACAGTGTGATAGAATGAAAGATATGGTTTGAACGAACTTGTGTTTTTCTCTCTGAATGTACAGACTTGTCAAACGATTTTCTTTAAGAAAACGTCAATGGTTTTTAAATATAAAACACTCATCACAAACGTTTTAGTTAGAAGACCCGTATGCAAACCGACAGCTTCCCCAGGAAGCCAAGGGAAAATGTGCCGAGCAGGATTTGTACAGCTCTTGATCGCAAACGTTTTTGATAGAACACCCGTATGTAAACCGACAGCTTCCCCAGTAAGCCAAGGGAAAATATGCCGAGCAGGATTTGTGCAGCTCTTCATCGCAAATGTTTTAGATAGAACACCCGTATGCAAAGTGAGAGCTAAGGTCTTCCCCAGTAAGCCAAGAGAAAACTCGCCTCGCAGGATTTGTGCATCTCTTCAACCCAAACGGCTTTTTCGGATGACCCGTGTGCAACCACGTACAAACAATTTGATAAGATTTGCATCTGTCATATTGGGTATATTGCCATTTGACAAACTGGAAAGATTGACATTTGTTGATCTAGTAACATTGCCCTTTGTCAACCTTGTAACACTGCCATTTGTCGAAATATGCAGCTAAAAATCACTAGCACTATCTAAGTTTTGCAACTAAAATTCAGTAATTAAGTATAGATTTCATTCATAGATTAAGCAGCCATTCTTTATACAAACAGTTCAACTCAAGAGCTGAACTGTCCAAACTTTTCCCCAATTGTTGCCAACCACGTACTGAAATAGCTAGTTCAACTATATATACTAGCTAATTTTAAGTACGTTGTAGAGTTCAACCACATCTATATATAGTTAGATGAACTGAACAAAATAGCCCCTAAATACTACTACTGCGGAGGGGCTTTGTACTACTTCCGGCATCCTCTCCTCTGCCGAGCGTGCTCAGTAAGAGGCAGAGGAGGAGGAGCCTATCGATGAGCTGGACAACTGCAATACAGTGCCTGTCGCTGCTGCACCTTCAGCGATGCTCACCTCGAATGCCCTCTGTCGCTCCAGACAACCCCTCTCGAAGCGGCGGGACTCCTCGTAGGTCTCCTGATTCCTCGCCTCTGCGGCGGCATGTGCTGCGGCCACAGCGGCGGTAAGGCTCTTTGCGTGCTCGACGAGGCGCTCCTCCTCCTCCCGCAGGAACTCGATGTAGCGCACAAGGTCGCTGACACATGTGCGGGCCTCCACCTCTGCCTCCCACCTTCGGGCGGCGGTGGCAAAGCGGGTGAAGACCCTGACGGTCGATGGTGGGCTGGTGGCCACTGCGGCCGACGATGGGGTGGCGGCCACGACCACCACCTCCCACCTTTAGGCCGTGGTGGCGGAGTGGGTGATGGCCACGGTGGCCGGCAATGGGGTGGCGGCCACGACGACCACCTCCCGCCTTCGGGCCACGGCGGCGGAGCGGGCGATGGCCCTGGCTTTCGACGGTGGTGTGGTGGCCACGGCGGCAGACAGTGGGGTGGCGGCAATGGCGGCCGGCAACAGCTGCCGACGGGCAGCGGCGGCGGAGCGTGTGGTGGGTGTTCCGCGCACACCCAACAGGGACGCCACGCGCAGTACACTACGCCGGGGACTGCGCCACCGCCGCGGTGTAGCCTCCCAGGTGGAGTTGTCCTCTGATGACGGCGGAGTGGCTGAGCGATGACGACGGACCGGTGCCATTAGCGATTGTGGGAGAAGCAGGCGAGATAAACTAGAGGGAGGGAGGGGAAAATGCCACGCAAGACTCGCCGGCCGTGAGGGTTTATATAGCAGGCCGGTAAGCATTGGGATTTTGGGGGATTTCACCGAGTCGGGCGGGAAGCTTGCGCGGGAACCTGTGCGGTTGCGCGGGAACGGGCTCACCACCGTTTGGCCAAAAGAACGCCCCCGCGCACTGCTCAAGCTTGCGCTCGAAGCCGTCTACGGCAGCGGGGTGACAAGACATGCGAGAGGAGGACAAAAGGACACGTACACATACGGTTAATAAAAAACATTTGCGATTTAATTACCTACTACCCCCCTCCTGGTTTATAAGTCGTCTAGGTATTTTTGTGCCAAATTTTGACTACATATTTAACTAATAAAATATGAATGCATGTCGCCAAAGATTATATCGTTGGATTCGTATTTGAACATAGTTTCCAATTATATAATTATTATAACATGCATTAACCTTTTGTTGGTTAAATTTAAGGTCAAAATATGGCACATAATATAAGGGGGACTAATAGACCAAGACAGAGGTAGTAGCACACGACCGCTCTCTATGCAGCGACGCAACTGTCGGTCGGCTTGTAGACGACCATTCCCTGCGTGTTCAACTGCTCTATGCGTGTGGTTGCTCGCGGTTGAGGCGGCCGCGGCGCGCTCTGCTCTCGTCCTGCCGCGCGCGCTCTGCTCGCGTCCCTTCGGGCGCTCTACCCTCGTCCCTCCACACGCGCTGCCAGTGTTTGGGGTCGGCGCACGATCACGTACGTTCATGTTGCCATTATGCATGCGGTTGCGGACGCACCGAGAATCTAGGCCGCCTGGCCCCCATTTATTCATGCGGCCATTTACCTTCATCTCTCGCGCCACACGACACAATAAGCACACCCACGACGACACATACAGAGAGGACATCCAGCGGTTCCAATGGCGCTCCCAGCGGCCGATGACGACAACGGGGGGCAGTTCACCACGCATCACATAGTGGACACCCACGTGAGGGGGAAGGCCCTCTTGGTGGTGTACACGAACGAGCCGGTCTCGGTGGAGAGCTCCATCCAAACTATGAAGCAGTTGCTTGCTGAGGACAAGTACCAAGTGGTTGGCTTCGACCTCGAGTTCACCAACGGTCGTGCCGGGCACGATCAGAAGGTTGTCGTCGCCTAGTTGTGCGTGCGACATGACGTCCTCGTCTACCACTACCACCTGGCCACAAGGCCTTGCGAGCGTTTCGCCAGGTTTATCAATAGCCTCGACTACTGTTTCACTACGGTGGACACCACCAACGATCTAAAGGCGCTCGAGGTTTCGGGCTTGACCTGTCGGAATCTTGTCAGCATCCATGACCACTACCGGGTCTGGGGCAGCGACGGCAACAAACAAAACTCCCTGGTTGACCTCACCTCGGCCATCATCGACCCCTACTACATGAAGATGAAGGATGAGAGCAAGAAGGACAAGAACGCCTGGCACAGTGTCTGGCATCAGAGACTGGATGAAGAACACATCAAGTATGCAGCCAAGGACGCATACACAAGCTACGAGATGTACAGGTGAATCGTTGACATGAGGAAGTGTCTTCTTCCTGCCCCAAACGAGGGATCGAGCCAAAGAGAAGTGGCGGGAGCGTCACAAGAAGTAGATGACTAGACGGTCGTTTCTCCTAGTTTAGAATGCATGCAATTGTTTATTGAGATGTGTGCGAATGATCTGTATAGTCACTTATGTAATTGGATGTTTATTTCAGTTATATATATATATATATATATATATATATATATATATATATATATATATATATATGTTATTCTTCTGTAGACAGAGCAAATCACACGGCTTATTAGCAGCAATCGTCTGTGTTATTATTGGTCTTCGCACACATTTCTGATTACGGACCTGTTTGCCGTGTATCACACACATCTTGTTCAGTTGAACTGTTTCTGTTGTCTTGGCTCATCGCAAACAGTTCATCCGATTTAACTGTATGCCCTCCATCACACACACTTTGATCTGGCTGACCGTTTCTATTGTGTTTCCTAATCACACACAGTTCATCCTAGTGAACTGTATGCCGTATATCGCACACACCCTCATCTGGCTGCCCGTTTCTGTTGTTCTGCCTCATCGCAAACAGTTCTGCTGGATTAACCATTTGCCACGCATCGCACACACAACTCTAATCTAAATCGTGTTTGATGTCACCGCCATCGCAAACATTTTGTATCTTTTTTGACAGTTTTATTATATCACCGTTTGTGATTAATGCATCGCACACAGTTTCATCGAAGGGTCTCTGATTGGACTGTCGCATTTGGACCAACCTGCGGTAGTGTCATCTCGCAGATTTATATCTTGTAAGGTTTGTTGCATTGTCTGATATTGTTGGCAAGCTTGGGTGGATAGAGGTGTGTGGAAGAATTCAATTGGATTTCTAGCCATCATCATCTCATTAATTGAAACTTGTTGTTTTTTGGAGAAGGATTAAAGCTCAGGAAATAATTCTATGAGTGTACCTTCTCCCCAGTCATCATGCCATAAATGAATGGTTTTGCCATCTCCAATAGTTGCTTTTTTGAGTTGTTTAAATAGAGGAAGAAGTTTAATAATGCTCCTCCACCAAAATGAACCAACTGGCTTGTCTGTCATAGTTCTATCTGTATAATAGGTGTTCCAAATGAGTTGAACCCAGGGGAGGTCTTGTTTGTTAGAAATTTGTGCAAGTGTTTCATCAGGAGGCATTTGTCATGTTGAGCAAGGTTTAGAACCCCAAGCCCTCCTTGATATTTTGGCTTACAGACCTTGTCCCGGCTAATCAGTGCGGTTCCTCTGTCTTCCATGCCATATTCCTCTAAAAGCATTGTCTAAGATACTTATTGGTATGCTCCAGTACCCGAATAGGCAAAGTTCGGGTGCAGATAAAGAACACAGGGAGGCTAGAGAAAATAGACTTGATGAGTGTTAATTTATCTCCATTGGAAAGCAGGGTAGAGCAACCACTTAATCTTCTTTCAATCCTTTGCATGACAGGCACAAAATCTTCAACTTTAGGTTTGGAAGGTCCCAATGGTATACCAAGATATGTAAAGGGGAAGCTCCCAACATTGCAACAAAAAGAGTTTTCCAGAATTTGTATAGTTGCCTGGCTTGTGTGTTGATAGCCATCATCACAGATTTGTCAAAATTGATTCTTAATCCAGTATAAACTGAGTAGTGCATGAGGAGACATTTCACTTGCTCCAGTTGAGTCCCACAAGCAGGCATAATTAGCACTGTGTCATTAGCATATTGGATCACTGGGAAGTCATAGCAATGTGGTGTAATGATAGGTTTTCTGATCAAAGCATCTTGCTTGGCAGCATTTAAGATGGATTGAAGTAGATCATCAACAAGCACAAATAACAGTGGAGAGAGGGGATCCCCATGTCTAGCTCCTCTCATGCATTTAAAGAATTTTCCAGGTACACTACTTAGAAGGACAAAAGAGAAGCCAAAAATAAAGATCATGTTCATCCACATCAACCATCTGGGTCCAAAACATCTAGCAATCAGGATATATTTAATTATTTGGTGTTCAATCGTGTCAAATGCTTTCTCAAAATCCATATTTAATATGAGGAGATCATTTCAAGAGAAGTGACATTGATGAATGTATTCATATGCCCATGCCAAATAGTCTTGAATAGATCTTGATTTAATGAAACCATACTGATTAGCATGTACAATCTTCAAAATAATCTTCTGTAGCCTTTTGGCCAATAACTTGGTTAAGATTTTGATGGAACAATTGAGCAGGGATGTAGGTCTGAAATCACTGGGAGAGGCAGGGTTGTCCTTCTTTGGAATAAGTGTGATGAAAGAGGAATTGATGCTTGTCAAACTGATTTTCCCATGATAAAAGTGATCAACCAGAGCATAGAAATCCTTGGTGTCCCAGCAGTGTTTAATAAAACTTGTGTTAAATCCATCAGGTCCAGGAGCTTTATTAGTAGGGAGTTCCTTGACCACATTATCAATTTCTTCTATAGTAAAAGGTATCTCCAGAAAGTCTAAATCTTGTCTTTTCTTCAGTAATTCATTTAGATTTAGTAGATTATATGTAGGAATAGTAGTACCCAATCTTTGTTTGAAGGCTCTCCAAAGTATGGTTCCTTTGGCCTAATGATCTTGATGTGAGTTTCCCTGCTCATCCTAAAGGCTTGTGATATGATTCACTTTGCATTTAAAGGTAGCTTTAGCTTGGAAGTATTTGGAATTTGCTTCCCCAAAGTTGACCCATCTGATGGTGGCTCTTTGTTTCCAATAAATTCTCTGTAATTCCAGTGGGTGTAGAAGGTGGTCCTTAAAAATCTCTCTGCCATTCCATTCCTCATTAGAGAGGGGTCTGAAATCTTCAATGGTGCCCAAGAATAGGATAACTTCATTTGTGGATTTAATTGAGATGGTAACTTGAGAAATGATTTTGGCCCAAATTTTGAGCCTTTTTCTATGTCTCTTGAACTTGGCAGTAATTCTCTTACCACTGTTTGGCTCCATAATATCTTGCTCCCATATTATTTTGACAGTGTCCTTAAATCCCTCAATTTGTATGTAGAAGTTCTCAAAACTGAAAATTGTTGATTTGGGAATGTAGGTGCCAATTTGAATTAAGCAGGGTACATGGTCTGATATAGGTTTGGCCAAAGGAAGGACCAGAGTGTTGGGGAAGTGCTCAGTCCATGCTTCTGAGGAAAAGACCCAGTCAAGGTTCTCTAAAAGTGGTGCATCTTGCATATTGCTCCAGGTATAGCTTCTGCTCTTCAAGGGAATATCAACTAAGGCCAAAGAGCTGATAGCTTCATTAAATTTCATCATGTCATTAAAGTTGCCACCATTTATGTTTCTATTGCTGGGATATCTCATGTAATTAAAGTCTCCCATAATCAGACATTTGGTTTCCTCAGGCATTTGGATATTAGAGAATCAATCAATGAAAATTGATCTAGCAGCATCTTGGCAGGGCCCATACACATTTGTTAAAATCTAGGATTCGCACGAGATGTTGGCGTGAAATCTAACAGAGATGGAGAAGTCATTTTGAAATAATGTTTCACCCTTGAACATGGACTCATTCCATGCAATGAGAAGGCCTCCTGAAGCTCCTACAGATGGAAGAAAATCAAATTTGTTTATTCTCTTGGGACTGAAATTCTGCAGGTATCTTGAGTCAAAATGCTTTCTCTTGGTTTCTTGCAGGCAAATGATATCACAGTGAGATTCATCAATTTTGTTTCTAAGGGCACTCCACGTGTTACTGTCATTGATCCCTCTGATGTTCTAGTTTAAAATGTTCCAGTTCCTATTCATATGGTTCAGGTTGGATAGAACTGTTACTTAGCTCAACACTCAAGACACACTGAACTGATGTATACATAGATAAACTGCTTTTGATAAAAAAGAGGCCATGCATCATTTGAATTTAACTGACTGATCACATCATAAGACCAGACAGTGCTTGCACTTGATTGATAGATCACAACAAAAGAAGTAGCCATGATGAGTCTTATCATTAATGCTCTACTTACAACTTTCAAGGTGTCCCACTGAGTCTCAACAAAATGAGTCTTTCTTACACACATCTAAGATTTTAGACTAATCAAGGCCTACTAGGAAGGAGCCAGCTTAGATCCTGACTCCTTTTACTCCATTAGTGGAGTCCTTCTTCTGTGTGCCCTTGGCCCCATCTCCCTTGGACTCCTTCTTCTTGGGCAGTTGGAGCAGTTCTTCAGAGCAGCGTTTAGCCACCACCTTGCAAAAAGTAATAGAGAGGTTTTTAACCACTTTTGACGTAACAGGAGGGGGGCCAGCAGAGCAAGGGAAGCAATTCTTGTCTAAGCAGGTATATCTCTTAAAACCTTTATTAATTTGCTGCAATCTACAACTTATCCTTACCTCTGTCTCTACCATAGGTGCTTTCTCCTTCCTTTTTTTGTTAACCTTAATCCCAGGAGAGGTAGATGCACTTTGGACTAAGGGGTTATCACATTAGGCACAGCAGAGTCCTCCACTTGCTCCTGAATATGCATGCATATAGGAGCTTGTCCATTTGGGCAAGATTTAGGTAAGACAAACAGTTTGAATTTCTTACTTACTGGTCCTTCTGCTATGAAATGCCAAAGTTGTGATGATAATGATGACTTTGCCCACTCAAAGTTGTCTGGTGTCAATAGAGCAAGTGTGATAAAACTGACCCATTCATAAGGTACCTGAATACTTTTGTTAGTGCCAGAGAGCAACTCCTTCCTCATGGAGGGCCTCAGTCCCTACATCCTTATTTGCAAGTTTGTTATTATATGTGATGGAGATACTGCAGGTGCTTGGTTGAATTGGGAAGAATATGTCATAGTGTTCAATGTGTATACAGGGTCAATAAAACCAAGAGGTGCAGTACCTGAACTTTCAGAGGAGAAAATTTCATCTTGCATACCAATGGCAGCTACAGCACCACTCAGGGAGTCTGGTCTTGCTCCGGTTGGTTCAGATTAGGTGACATCAATAAATGTAGGAGCTTGATTTGCAACAAAGTCAAGAATTGGCAGAGGTGCCACAATCTCTTTGGGCTAAGAACTTCCATTATCTTCTTTCTCTGCAGGATTCTCAGGGTCTGCCACTTTGTTGGCGTTCTCTATCTCATTTTCCATGTTTGAAGAGCTTTAGTTGAGAGCTATGTTTGCAGCCTGGGTCTGAACCTCTGCAACATCTGGAACCTGCTCTGGTGCAAAAATTGAGACATGCTCTTGCAATATAGGTGCCACTTCAGATTGGATCACTGGTAAAGTCAGATTAGCATCTTGATCCGCATTGTCATTTATCTTAGTAAGGGCTATGGGAGCACCAAACAGTTGAAGGAGAGGGGCAGCAACAGGAAAAGGTTGAGACCCAATCTCAGGCTGCATGTTCATCTCCTGATCAAGCATGGGATCTGGAATGTTGAGACCAAAAGCAACAGGATTGGGTGGGAATGGAGCAGGCGGCACTAGTGGAGCCAACAGTTCCTGCAGTTCCAGAGCATTTGGGCCTCCTGCCACAGACTCTTCTGAATTGCCACCAACAGCTGGGATACTTACTGAGAGGGTAATGGAGTTGTCATCCTCTCCCAATTCCATATTATCTGCCTCTTCCCTGTTCCCAAGCAGGTCATTTAGTTCTAGAAATTCACCATCATGTAGCTACATGTCAATCATCTGGTTTGCTGGGGGCATTGCCCATTGGTCCTAGGCCTCCTCTTCTTCATTTGGTTCTGCAGCTCCTTCCATAATCTGATCATTGGGTGCCTCAATATCATGTTCTTGTTGTTGTATCAGGTGCTGGGCCACTGGACCCACCACAAAGTTCTGCTGATTGGGGTGGTGGAACCGCTTTGGTGGTCTAGGGTGAGGGTTTCCATCAACAGGTAGATCTTCCTCTGGTGGCCCACCCCCATTGGTGAATCTTCAAAGATAACCACAGGAGAAGTCCAAGATTCTCCTGCAAAGTGATTTTTACCTGTGACAAGGATACTTATTGGGACATCTTTGAGAGCATCTATCTTAACCTTGATCATAATAGCTGCATCTGTGGTTTTAACCCTGTCCCATGGCATGAGCTGCCCAAAACTAGAAGTGGCATTGGCAAGTTCATGCATATTTCTGAGATCTGCCGGGAAACCAACTACAAGCAGCCACACTTCTCTATTAAGACTGAATTTCTTCCAGTTAAATCCTTCATTATATCTCTGGAATATGATATGAATGTCATCAAATTGGTGAGGACTCCTGTTGATGAGAAAATACCTATTTGCTTTGCTATCAAACCGCACGTAGGCCTGACCGAAGGGGCATTTGGAGATGGCAGAGACTGCAATGCGCTTGGAATGCAAAAAATCTCAAAGAACATCTGTGACATTAACAAAGGCCACATCACCTTGGGGCATAGGAAGCAGAGTCGCAATGGCCAGATCATCATTGGAGGGCTTCGGAGCACCATGGATGACGCGTGTCCGAGCTGGTCTGTAACACCCCTGTGTAATAGCCACTATGATCATCTGCTAATAATGCCAAGTCACTTCATTTGCAGTGCCTAGTCATAGTGGTTAATCAAAGCAATTCAAATTCTATTCTGAAAAATCAACTCAAATTCAAAACTGAAATATGAAGTTGCTCAAAACTTGTGGGAAAAATGTTCACCTTATAGCAAATAATCCAAAACCAGTAGATGTTAAGGAGCACAACATCATCATCAATTCAAAATGGCATGAGCATTTAAAACAGTGCCAAAAGGAGCATTCTAAATGCCATATTCATTTTTGTAAATTCCAAATGAATTCCAAAATGGCCCAAACTTTTTGTGGCAGTGCCAACCATTGCCTAGTAATTGATTTGGCAAGTCACATATTTTACAAAAGTCAAATGGACTTAAAAATAAAATGTAACAGAAAAGAAAAAGCAAAACAGAAATAAGAAAATAAAACGAGGCACTGTGCACTGGGCCTAAGGGCACAGTGCCCCGATCCAGCCCACCAGGCCCAACTCCCCTTCTCTCTCCCCTGCGTGTCGGCACGCCCATGGCCGCGCCGGCGAGCGCCGGTGAAACGGCGACAGCGCGACGCCACCGACGCCCACCGACGCGAGGGGATAAGGCCCCGGCTTCGTTCACTCCCCCTGGACCTTCCTCGACACTTCTCCCCTTTCCCCTCGCTCTCCCCCGTCCATTTTCATCGGCGACCGAGCGCCATCACCGCCACACCTCGCCGTTTGAGACGGCCACCGGCGACGCATCGCCTCGCCGTTCTGTCCGTCACCTTCGCCGACCTCGACTTCCTCGTCCTCGACCACGAGCGCGAGCAGGAGAGCCCTGCTACGCCGGGATCGAGCCGTTCCCTTTGCTTCGGCCGCCGGTGATCTTCCTCCTCTCCGGCGACATCTGCAGCTACTAAACCCCCAAGGGCCCTCGTGCGTGCCGCGCGGTGAGCTTCTCCGTCACCTGCTCCCCTTCTTTTGCTTCTCCTCGCGCCGTAGCTAGCTGCTGCCGTGCCTGAGCTCCGTTCGAAGCCGACGAGCTCGTGGCCGTGGCCATGGCCATTGTCGGGATCGCCCGAGGCCTCCGCCGTGTTCCTGGTGCTCCCAGGGTCCCAATGAGCCCGCGCCCAAGCCTCCCCGTGCCTCCTAACGTAGTACCCGTCGAGGTCCCGAATGCACTGCCGCCAAAGCTCATCGCCGACCACTTTTCGAGCGACCATTTGGTCCGGCACCACCACCACGCGATGCGGCGTCGACTCCGTGTTCGAACGCAACAAATCGCGTGCAAAACGGAGCCCCCTAGCGTGAATCTGACATGCTCCGGCGAGCTCGCCGCCGCGGGAGGCCACCGGAGCAACTCCGGCGCCGGCCACCTACGTGGCAAGCCGGGCCCCACCTCTGGGCGGCTGACAGTGGGCCCCGCGTGCCCCAGTTGACTGGGTTGACCCAGTCAACTGCAGACTGGGCTGCCCAGTGTGATTGACATGTGGGCCCCTTCAGTTAATTAGCCTAATTAATGATTTATTAGATAAAACAATTAGTTTAGTCTAATATCTCACTGACATATGGGGCCCACACCCCTAATTAACCCAGTTAGTTAGTTTAATCCACTGTTAAACTAACAGAGACTGACATGTGGGTCCCACTGGACCCACAGGTCAGGTTTGACTGGTCAACCGACCAGTTGACCTGCTGATGTCATGCTGACAACCTGTTGACATCATAATTCCTTTTCTGTTAATAAAAATAATTCCAGAAAATGCAAAATCTTTGAAAATTTATAACTTTTAAACCGTAGCTCAGATTGAAAAACTTTGTACATGAAAGTTCCTCAGAACGACGAGACGAATCGGATCGTGTCGTCTGTTTCCATAATGGAACCCCCTACGTAGGAGAACCCGTAACTTTTAGTCCGATTCTGGTATATGAATAGTGCATAATCACCGGATAATAAATTCCGCGTTAATCCTAAAATAACTAAAATGACTTAAGTGCATCTTTAGGCAACCATGCACTGCATCCTAGGCATGGCATGCTCTGTGTTGCAATATTGCTGTGTATTTATATGTTTCTTCCCCCTCTTCTCTCTCGTTAGACCCCGACACCGATGTAGTCCCCGAGGCCGACACAGCTCCGGAGGTCGACTACGCCCCTGACGACCAGACCCTTGCCATAGAGCTTCCAGGCAAGCACCCCCCTTTTGAGCATTCCGATATCGCCCACTCTCTTCTCTCTTATGCTTGCATTAGAAGTTACTGCTACTGCTGTTATCCTATTTCTGCTGCATAGCCTGTTTATTGTAACCTGCTATTGTTACCTACCTGCTTATCCTAAACTGTTTAGTATAGGTTGGGTAGAGACCCAGCAGAGACCCCACTGTATCCCAACTGCCCCGCTGGATTAACAGAAGACCCGAGCAACGGGATCGAAGACCAGACCCCGGCACCGCACATCACTTTTTCCTTAGTTGCTCGACACTACTGGGTTACTATCAAGTGCCGAGGGTGATACCTCGTCAGCACTTCTGATGATTACCTTCTAGGTTAGTTAATCGGACGTGGTCAGCTAGGGTGATTCCTCCTACATCACACCCGATAACGACATCGTCGTGCAACTGCTCAAGTGTGGACCTCGAGGGTGATTCCTCCTTCGTTCACCTTGACGTTTACATCAGGTAGGAATCCAACGAGGGTGATGCCTCGGATTCCTTCTTGATATGGTAGCCACATGGATGCCTTTACATTACTATTGATGCTGTTTATTCTGGATAAAGACGGGTCGGCCCTGAGGGGTACCCGCACGAGATTATGATGAGAGTGATATGGAGTCGGGTGGACCTGGATGGTGCCCGAAAGCTAAACACGAGGCGTGGCCAGGTATTCTTGGCCCTTGTCGCAAGTCCTCGAGACGGGACGACGAGGTCATATCTTTCGTGAGTATCTGCTCGTTACCGCACTACCAACACACTAACGGTTTGGATATTTGATCCGAGGGGCCTCTGGCCTGATAGCACTAACCATCACGTGGGCATAGTATGGGCGTTCTGTGTCGTATACATCAGCCGAAGCTCTATAGACGTCAGCGAGGAGCGGCCCACTTTGGATTGGACTGGTTAAGCCCGCGCTTGTATTAAGGGGGCTAGGTCTACTTCCAGAGCGTCCTCGCAACATGCAGGGTTCCCAGGGCGAAGGCCCATGACCCCTGGGGGCATAGGTTAGTCCGGCGTGCTGACCTCTCTTTAGAGCCTAGGTCGGGTTGCGGCGTGTTGCTTAGCCGAGGCCGGGCATGACCCAGTAAAGTGTGTCCAGCCGGAGTTAAGCGAGCGTGGTGGGTAAGTTGGTGCATCCCTGCAGGGAAGAAACAATCTATCGATAGCCTGTCCTACGGTAACGGACACTCGGAGTTGTATCCCGATCAGTACAACTAGAACTGGTGACTTGAGATGATACTGGATAGTATGGCTCTGGGATTGCTTTCTCGCAGGGAGTCGAGGAAGAATCTCTGGGCGAGGTTGATGACATTACTACTACTTTACATTATGTTAATCTGCACTCTTCTAATGCTGCAAGACCGTTGAAGATGCTTGAAGATGCTAGTCTTCGATAGGACTAGGCTCTTCCCTCTATTCTGGCATTTCTGCAGCCCAGTCCACCTATACAGCCTCCTTTGATAATGTTGCATATGTAGTGTAGATCCTTGCTTGCTGAGTACTTCGGATGAGTACTCACGTTTGCTTTACTTTCTTTTTCCCCCATACCCATTTGTCGCAACCATTCGACGGAGCCCCGGAGCCAGCTGCCCCCGCCGACGGCTACTGCTACTACTACCCTCCCGGCGAGTACTACTACGAGGAGCCGACCGACGACCAGGAGTAGGTTCGGAGGGTCCTAGGCAGGAGGCCTACGCCTTTCGATCGTAGTATTTTATTTTGCCCCGCCTTTCTAAAGGCCTATCTGTAACTCTGTTATATTTGTACCCAGATATCTGATGCTTCCGCTGACACTTGTATGCCATCGAGCTATGTATTCGAGCCCTCGAGGCCCTGGCTTGTAATATAAAGCTTGTATGACTTTATTTACGTGTTAGAGTTGTGTTGTGATATCTTCAAGTGAGTCATTAGGCTTGATCGTGTGCATTTGCATGTATGATTAGTGCATGATTAAGCCGGGGTCATCACAGGTTGGTATCAGAGCCGACTGCCTCTAGGAATCCCCCTATCCAATTCCTTGGCCGAAGTTGAGTCTAGAAACCAAAAACTGTTTTACTAACTTGGCTGTGTGGCTTACGGGCCCACGTCGCCGACTGGGTGGTATTAGGATCTTTTATTCCTCGTCTATACTCTGGGACTCTGATCTCTCTTCTATTCGGGTTTAATAAATTTACTAACGCCGACACTTAGGATCTCGTAAATCCCGTCCACCCGGAGAGCTGGATATCTGTGCGATTTCCCTGTCATTGATCTGATTAGTCTGATAATCATTTTCCTTTCCATTGTTTTATTTAACCTTTCTCTGTGAAATCTGTTATACTTCTCATCGTCAAATGAGCTAGTGAATTATCATGCTCACCTCACTCGGAACGCCGAGGCCCAAATTTATGCCTTGAATGCGTTAAACGCTTCTCCGCTTGAGGGGATCGAAAATGTTCCAGTTGTCTGCGAATTCCAGGATGTTTTTCCAGAAGAACTTCCAAGAATACCCCCTGCTAGGGCTGTCGAGTTTGTCATTGACTTGAAGCCTGGCACCACTCCTATCGCGAAGCATCCTTACAAGATGCCTCCGCACCACCTTCTCGAGCTTAAGGAAGAAATCGATAAATCACTTAAGAAGGGCTTCATCCGTCCCAGTTCCTCTGCCTGGGGAGCACCGTCTCTCTTTGTCAAGAAGAAAGATGGTACGAATAGGTTGGTCCAAGATTACTGTCCTATCAACCAGGCAACCATTCAGAATAAATATCCGCTTCCCCGGATCAATGATTTATACGATCAACTTGCTGGATCTTTGGTGTTCTCTAAACTCGACTTGAGGTTGGGTTATCACCAGATCCGTGTCCGCGAAGAGGATATTCCGAAGACCGTCTTCGTTACTCGTTATGGCTCCTATGAATACACCGTCATGTCATTTGGCCTAACGAATGCTCCAGCTACGTTCTCTCGCCTGATGAATTATATATTCATGGATTACCTCGACAAGTTCATCGTGGTATATCTGGATGATATTCTAGTGTATTCGAAGAATAAGGAAGAACATGCCGAACATCTTCGCCTTGTTCTAGAAAGGCTTTGAGAGCACAAGTTGTATGCCAAGTACTCCAAATGTGAATTCTGGCTTTCTGAAGTGACCTACCTTGGACATGTGATTTCCAAGGACGGTATCGCCGTTAACCCGGAGCGTGTTCAGGCTATTCTTGACTGGACTCCTCCGAAAAATGCCAAGCAAGTGAGAAGTTTTCTCGGCCTTGCAAGTTATTGACGTTGATTCGTCGAGAACTTTTCCAAGATTGCCAAGCCCCTGACTAACCTGCTCCACAAAGGCGTTAAGTTTGAGTGGACAGACAAATGTCAGGAGAGTTTCCAGACCCTCAAGGACAAGCTTACTTCTGCTCCAGTGCTTGCTCCTCCGGATTCTTGCAAGGACTTTGTAATTTATTGCGACGCCTCTCGTCAAGGATTAGGCAATGTCCTAATGCAAGAACGAAAGGTAATTGCATATGCCTCGCGACAATTGCATCCACATGAAGAGAACTATCCAGTGCATGATCTCGAACTCGCTATTGTGATCTATGCTTTGAAGCAGTGGCGACATTACCTTCTTGGTAATCGGTGCGAGGTCTATACCGATCACAGAGTTTGAAGTATTTGTTCACTCAACCGGATCTTAATCTCCGTCAGCAGCGATGGTTGGAAACAATCACGGACTATGACTGTGGTATTTCTTATACCCCTGGCAAGGCTAATGTGATGGCTGATGCCTTAAGCCGCAAGTCCTATTGCAACAACCTCATGGTTAAGCAAGCTCAACCCTATCTTTATGAAGAACTGCGCAAGTTGAACCTCTGTATCGTTCCGCAGGGTTCTCTTAATAACCTTGTGGTACAACCAGACCTTGATAAAGCTATTAAGGATGCACAAGCTAAAGATGCCGAAGTAGATCTAATGAAGAAAGAGCTTCACCTCGAGAAGTACAGGGATTTCTCAATTGCTGAAGACGGAACCTTGTATTTCAGAGATAGAATTGTCGTTCCTCGTTTCGAGCTTATGACTGACAAGGTCATGAAGGAGGCTCATGATACACCGCTGTCCATCCATCAGGGTAGCACCAAGATGTATCGCGATCTTCGACAGAGGTACTGGTGGTCCAGAATGAAGCAGAATATCGCTAGATATGTTGCTAAATGTGACGTTTGCCGTCGCGTGAAAGCCGAACATTAGAAGCCTGCTGGTATTCTTCAACCACTTCCTATTCCTTTGTGGAAATGGGATAAAGTGCAAATGGATTTCATAACTGGTCTACCCAAGTCTCAGAAGGGTCACGATGCTATTCTTGTCGTCGTCGACCAACTTTCCAAAGTTGCACATTTTCTGCCTGTCAAGGAGACTATCACTGCTAGCCAGTTAGCAGAATTGTATATCTCCAGAATCGTTTTGCTCCACGGTATTCCGAAGGGGATCAGTTCGGACCGTGGCGGTCTTTTCACCTCCAAGTTCTGGGAAAGTTTCCAAGAAGCTATGGGAACTCACATTACCTGGAGTTCAGCTTATCATCCACAATCCCAAGGCCAAGTCGAGCGAGTCAATCAAGTGCTTGAAGATATGCTTCGGGCTTGTTTATATCATTCAGTAAGAATTGGGAAGAATCTCTCCCGTTTGCTGAATTCTTTTATAATAACAGCTATCAAGCCAGCTTGAAAATGGCCCCCTTCGAAGTGCTTTATGGACGTAAGTGTCGAACCCCTCTGAATTGGTCAGAAACTGGGGAACGACCACTCGTTGGACCGGACATTATCCAACACGCCGAAGAACAAGTCCGAATCGTTCGAGAAAATCTCAAGGCGGCTCAGGACCATCAGAAGAGCAACTATGATCGCAAACGATGGGGTCTGACTTATCAACCAGGTGATCAAGCTTATCTTCGTGTCACTCCTATGAAGGGAACTCGTCGTTTCGGAATCAAGGGCAAGCTAGCTCCACGTTACATCGGCCCCTTTCGCATCGTTGCCAGACATGGACAGGTGGCTTATAAATTGGAGTTGCCGCCGCAATTCTCTCATATCCACGACGTCTTCCATGTGTCACAACTTCGTAAATGCTTCAAGAAATCTCTGCACCGCGTAGTGGATCACGAGATGCTCGAATTGCAAGATGATCTTTCTTATAAGGAGCACCCGATCCGCATTCTCGATGAAGCTGAACGTCGCACTCGTCAGAAGATGACCAAGTTCCTGAAAGTGCAGTGGTCGAATCACACTGAAGATGAAGCCACTTGGGAACGCGAGGATCATCTTCGGGAATAATATCCCGACCTCTTTCCTTCTACCTCCTAAATTCTCGGGACAAGAATTTCTTTTAGAGGAGGAGAATTTGTAACACCCCTGTGTAATAGCCACTGTGATCATCTGCTAATAATGCCAAGTCACTTCATTTGGAGTGCCTAGTCATAGTGGTTAATCAAAGCAATTCAAATTCTATTCTGAAAAATCAACTCAAATTCAAAACTGAAATATGAAGTTGCTCAAAACTTGTGGGAAAAATGTTCACCTTATAGCAAATAATCCAAAACTAGTAGATGTTAAGGAGCACAACATCATCATCAATTCAAAATGGCATGAGCATTTAAAACAGTGCCAAAAGAAGCATTCTAAATGCCATATTCATTTTTGTAAATTCCAAATGAATTCCAAAAAGGCCCAAACTTTTTGTGGCAGTGCCAACCATTGCCTAGTAATTGATTTGGCAAGTCACATATTTTACAAAAGTCAAATGGACTTAAAAATAAAATGTAACAGAAAAGAAAAAGCAAAACAGAAATAAGAAAATAAAACGAGGCACTGTGCACTGGGCCTAAGTGCACAGTGCCCCAATCCAGCCCACCAGGCCCAACTCCCCTTCTCTCTCCCCTGCGTGTCGGCACGCCCATGGCTGCGCCGGCGAGCGCCGGTGAAACGGCGATAGCGCGACGCAACCGACGCCCACCGACGCGAGGGGATAAGGCCCCGGCTTTGTTCACTCCCCCTGGACCTCCCTCGTCACTTCTCCTCCCCTTTCCCCTCGCTCTCCCCCGTCCATTTTCATCGGCGACCGAGCGCCATCGCCGACGCACCTCGCCGTTTGCCGCGGCCACCGGCGACACATCGCCTCGCCGTTCTGTCTGTCGCCTTCGCCGACCTCGACTTCCTCGTCCTCGACCACGAGCACGAGCAGGAGAGCCCTGCTATGCCGGGATCGAGCCGTTCCCTTTGCTTCAGCCGCCGGTGATCTTCCTCCTCTCCGGCGACATCTGGAGCTACTAAACCCCCAAGGGCCCTCGTGCGTGCCGCGCGATGAGCTTCTCTGTCACCTGCTCCCCTCCTTTTGCTTCTCCTCGTACCGTAGCTAGCTGCTGCCGTGCCCAAGCTCCGTTCGCCGCCGACGAGCTCGTGGCCGTGGCCATGGCCATTGTCGCGATCGCCCGAGGCCTCCGCCGTGTTCCTGGTGCTCCCAGGATCCCAATGAGCCCGCGCCCAAGCCTCCCCATGCCTCATAACGTAGTACCCATCGAGGTCCTGAATGCGCTGCCGCCAAAGCTCGTTGCCGGCCACTTTTCGTGCGACCATTTGGTCCGGCACCACCACCACGCGATGCGGCGTCGACTCCGCGTTCGAACGCAACAAATTGCACGCAAAACGGAGCCCCCTAGCGCGAATCCGACATGCTCCGATGAGCTCGCCGCCGCGGGAGGCCACCGAAGCAACTCTGGCGCCGGCCACCTACGTGGCAGGCCGGGCCCCACCTCTGGGCGGCTGATAGTGGGCCCCGCGTGCCCCAGTTGACTGGGCTGACTAGGCTGCCCAGTGACACTGACATGTGGGCCCCTTCAGTTAATTAGCCTAATTAATGATTTATTAGATATAACAATTAGTTTAGTCTAATATCTCACTGACATATGGGGCCCACAACCCTAATTAACCCAGTTAGTTAGTTTAATCCACTGTTAAACTAATAGAGACTGACATGTGGGTCCCACTTGAACCACAGGTCAGGTTTGACTGGTCAACCGACCAGTTGACCTGCTGATGTCATGCTGACAACCTGGTGACGTCATAATTCCTTTTCTGTTAATAAAAATAATTCCAGAAAATGCAAAATCTTTGAAAACTCATAACTTTTAAACCGTAGCTCAGATTGAAAAACTTTGTACATGAAAGTTGCTCAGAACGACGAGACGAATCGGATCATGTTTTTTGTTTCCCTAACGGAACCCCCTACGTAGGAGAACCCGTAACTTTTAGTCCAATTATGGTATATGAATAGTGCATAATCACCGGATAATAAATTCCGCGCTAATCCTAAAATAACTAAAATGACTTAGGTGCATCTTTAGGCAACCCTGCACTGCATCGTAGGCATGGCATGCTCTGTGTTGCAATATTGCTGCGTATTTATATGTTTCTTCCCCCTCTTCTCTCTCGTTAGACCCCGAAACCGACGTAGTCCCCGAGGCCGACGCAGCTCCGGAGGTCGACTACGCCCCTGACGACCAGACCCTTGCCGTAGAGCTTCCAGGCAAGCACCCCCCTTTTGAGCATTCCGATATCGCCCACTCTCTTCTCTCTTATGCTTGCATTAGAAGTTACTGCTGCTGCTGTTATCCTATTTCTGCTGCATAGCCTGTTTATTGTAACCTGCTATTGTTACCTACCTGCTTATCCTAAACTGTTTAATATAGGTTGTGTAGAGACCCAGCAGAGACCCCACTGTATCCCAACTGCCCCGCTGGATTAACAGAAGACCCGAGCAACGGGATCGAAGACCAGACCCCGGCACCGCACATCACTTTTTCCTTAGTTGCTCGACACTACTGGGTTACTATCAAGTGCCGAGGGTGATACCTCGTCAGCACTTCTGATGATTACCTTGTAGGTTAGTTAATCGGACGTGGTCAGCGAGGGTGATTCCTCCTACACCACCCCTGATAACGACATCGTCGTGCAACTGCTCAAGTGTGGACCTCGAGGGTGATTCCTCCTTCGTTCACCTTGACGTTTACGTCAGGTAGGAATCCAACGAGGGTGATGCCTCGGATTCCTTCTTGATATGGTAGCCACACGGATGCCTTTACATTACTGTTGATACTGTTTATTCTGGATAAAGACGGGTCGGCCCTGAGAGGTACCCGCACGAGATTATGATGAGAGTGATATGGAGTCGGGTGGACCTGGATGGTGCCCGAAAGCTGAACACGAGGCGTGGCCGGGCATTCTTGGCCCTTGCCGCAAGTCCTTGAGACAGGGCGACGGGGTCACATCTTTCCTGAGTCTCTGCTCGTTACCGCACTACCAACACACTAACGGTTTGGATATTTGATCTGAGGTGCCTCTGGCCTGATAGCACTAACCATCACGTGGGCATAGTATGAGCGTTCTGCGTCGTATACATCAGCCGAAGCTCTATAGACGTCAGCGAGGAGCGGCCCGCTTTGGATTGGACTGGTTAAGCCCGCACTTGTATTAAGGGGGCTAGGTCTGCTTCCGGAGCGTCCTCGCAACGTGCAGGGTTCCCAGGGCGAAGGCCCAAGACCCCTGGGGGCATAGGTTAGTCCGGCGTGCTGACCTCTCTTTAGAGCCTAGGTCGGGTTGCGGCGTGTTGCTTAGCCGAGGCCGGGCATGACCCAGTAAAGTGTGTCCGGCCGGAGTTAAGCGAGCGTGGTGGGTAAGTTGGTGCACCCCTGCAGGGAAGAAACAATCTATCGATAGCCTGTCCTACGGTAACGGACACTCGGAGTTGTATCCCGATCGGTACAACTAGAACTGGTGACTTGAGATGATACTGGATAGTATGGCTCTGGGATTGCTTTCTCGCAGGGAGTCGAGGAAGAATCTCTGGGCGAGGTTGATGACATTACTACTACTTTACATTATGTTAATCTGCACTCTTCTAATGCTGCAAGACCGTTGAAGATGCTTGAAGATGCTAGTCTTCGATAGGACTAGGCTCTCCCCTCTATTCTGGCATTTCTGCAGCCCAGTCCACATATACAGCCTCCTTTGATAATGTTGCATATGTAGTGTAGATCCTTGCTTGCTGAGTACTTCGGATGAGTACTCACGTTTGCTTTACTTTCTTTTTTCCCCATACCCATTTGTCGCAACCAGACGACGGAGCCCCGAAGCCAGCTGCCCCCGCCGACGGCTACTGCTACTACTACCCTCCCGGCGAGTACTACTACGAGGAGCCGACCGACGACCAGGAGTAGGTTCGGAGGGTCCTAGGCAGGAGGCCTACACCTTTCGATCATAGTATTTTATTTTGCCCCACCTTTCTAAAGGCCTATCTGTAACTCTTATATATCTGTACCCAGATATCTGATGCTTTCGCTGACACTTGTATACCATCGAGCTATGTATTCGAGCCCTCGAGGCCCTGGCTTGTAATATAAAGCTTGTATGACTTTATTTATGTTTTAGAGTTGTGTTGTGATATCTTCAAGTGAGTCCTTAGGCTTGATCATGTGCATTTGCGTGTATGATTAGTGCACGATTAAGCTGGGGTCGTCATATGGTCTACCTTCCACCTCGATCGCCTGACAGCTGCCCAGGAGGAAAGGGGTGGCATCAAAGGGGAAGGTCGCCATGGCTGACGATGGCGGTGGTGATGGCGTTGTTTGGAGCAGAGGAGGGTTTCTGGTCTAAGAGGAGGGTGGTAGAGTAGGGCAGTGGGAATGAGAGGCGTTGGCGGCGTTTTCAAGACGAGCAATAGAGGCCACTACAGGCGCGATTTGCAAATTGGAAGGAGCAGGGTCACTAACATGGCGGGCCTGAAGGGCCAGCGAATGACCGTCATGGCTAGCTTCCAAAGGAGGAGAGATTTGTTGCCTGGTAAGCTGATCAAATTGGGAAGTCGTATCGTTAATTACTCTTTCAGCATGCCAGTTGCCCTGAATGTGGCCCCAGCGATGATAGCCACGACATCTGATTCTATTAATGCAGTTGGGCCTCAGGTGGCCTACCGATAGGCAGCGGACACAGAAAGGGCCGCGCTGATTTCGCTGAGGTTGAGCCGCATGCTGGGTCGCACTGGGTAACCCCGAAGAAGTAGGCCCGCGAGTTTGAGTTCCCGCCGATGCCGCGCCTCCAAGCGCAACATTGTTGGGTGAGGTTAAGACTAGGCTTAGATTTTGCGCTGATTGTGTGAGGCCAGTAGAAACTGATCTGGTGTCATGCAAGTCAGATCTAAGGTTCGGGCTAGAGTCCGAAAAGAATCTAGGGGCTTGAAGAGCATCTGCATAAGATTTGCGGTTGGAAGATCTATGAATAGTAGTCCATTATTGATCAAGTTCTTTTTGATAAAGCTAAAATTCCTTTCTGAAATCGGGGCCTCCATTCTCCCCAAAAGAAGAAACCCATGTTGAACAGCTCATTAGCAACATTATCCCCTTTCATGATAGCAAAACCACATTCTTTGAACAGACAACGAACTAGAAAGACCAGTTTTGGAGACAAGACACTTTGAAGCGAGAAGCATGACCTCCAAAACACGATTGCAAGATGAGACCAACCGAATCCGCATTGATGCGCAGCTTGGATCTTGAGATCTCAGCAACCATGATGAATTCTCTGGAGGATGATCCTTCGAAGTGGTTGACAGGCGATCCAAACTGCTTCCAGATGTGGGCCTCGAACGCGAGGCCCACATCAAACTTAAGATCTTAAAGCGCCATGAGAGCCGAAGATAACGTGCAACACTAGAGAGGGTTGGTGGGGGAGAGTGGCCGGCGCAGGCGGAGTGCCTTGCGCCGGTATGGTGGCCGCCGCGGCCGGAGTGGCTGGCGGCGCTGGCTAGGGAGCGGGGCTAGGAAGCAGGGCTAGAGAGCGGGGTATCGAAGTTGTAACGGTTATTGTGCAGTCTGATTTCTTCTATTTTATTTACCATAGATTTTTTTGTCACACATGATAAATAAATTTACATGGATAAATTCATCACAAAAACTGCTTTCATCTTGTATCTCATTTCGTATTACCATCAAAAGTAATGGTTAAGTTTTTTTATGTCGCGCATACTTTTAGAAATATTACTTCCATTTTGGACCAGCGTGGTATCAACATATATGTCCATGAGCTAGAAACAAATGTTTCTGTTTACTACTACTGTGCTAGAGGAGAGCCCATCATAACAAATAATATTTCAAATTATCTGATAAGGTAGGTTATTCATTGCTTGCCTCTAAGGCCACTGATCATGTAGCTCTACTTAGATGAGAGCAAGAAACTTGAGAATATGTTAACAACATAAGTTAAACACTGTCTTCTTAAACTTGAGAATATGTTAACAATACAACAAGTTCGGGACTGACTTTTTTTTTTAACAAGTCAACTGTCTTTGCGTTTGTTATAACTCTCGTTGGTTTTGTCCAACAATGCTAAGACGATTCAACTTTGACCTTTTGGCACTATTTCCATGCTGATAAAACTAATGCTTACTGCCTGAATCATATTAAAATCCTGAGATAAATTTAATGGCTTTTCCATGAATGATTAATACAGGGTGGTTTGGCTGATGGCACTGATTTGCTGAGATCCAGAAATTGGCTTAATATAGGTTTTGTATGCACCATGCGTCGGTCAGTGGTGAAGTCTGAATTTGGACTTGTATAGGAAATTAGGAATTGATTTGAACATTTTGTTAACTCACGCCTATTATGTAATTTCTGTAAAAAAGTATCAACTGGCGCGAAGACGCAGTGATTTGGATTAGAGAAAAGTATGATTTTGGTCCCTCAAGTTTCCGAAAAGTATAAACTTGGTCCATCAATATTTTTTGATATATACTAGCACAAATGCCCGTGTGTTGCAACGGGAACGTCGTGGTGCAGCACGACCTAAGCACTAATGGATTAGTCTATGAAAATAATTATGTGTGTTTGCATGCTTGAGATAATTGATGTAATTAGGCCTACATGCATGGGTCACACCAATTTTCCCTTTTTTCAAGCATGCATGCAATCAGAACTTGGTAATCCGAAGAGTTAGCTTTCGTGTCGCCACTACATGGCAGCGGTCACCATGCCGTGGAGGTCGAGGGCGAGGCCGCGAGAGCGCGGCAAGTGCGACCATCTGGCTGCCCCACGACCTCCAGCTCTCCGGGAAGCCGTGTAGGAGGAGCACCGCTGGACGGCTCATGGGCGCCTGCCCGTTCCAGACTTCCCTCTCACATTGATTAGGAGAAAGCAATTTTAGTGTTAATTAAATGCACCAAGAATTTCTGTACACATACATGGTCACAGGTTGCACCTTATTCTTTTTTTCAGTCGATTTTTAATCAGGTCTTTAGATAGATTAATTCCAGGATGGAAGTATCATGTATCAGACGCACACAATCCCATCCCTCGAGTTAATTATTTTTTGGTCTTCGTTCTAATTCCATCTGTTCTTTGTTTTCCGAGGAGGCTTGTTGATATTTCGGATAAGTTCTAAACGTAAATAAATGGGTAACATTGAATATAAATTATCGAGGTGGTATTAACCACAAATAGATGTTAGCTTTTTTTAGGGATAAATAGATGTTAGCGCAGATGATTTGCCCAGCTCTACCTCATACGGGAGTTTCTGAGTTTGATTCCCCACAACTCTTTTCTCTGATTTTACGAGGCCCACTTGGTGTATCGTGGCCCATAAACGAACCATTTTTTCTTTTTGGGTAAAATAATTATGGATGGCGGGTTTTTCTAAAAAAATATAGGGGGTTTTCTGTAAATATGCCTGACGGACTAAGAATATGTATTTGCTTTATTAGTAGGTATAGATATAGATATTTGGTCCTTCAAGTCTTAAAACCGGATAAGTTTGGTCCAAAACCAGATTTTAAGCACGTTGACCAGGTTTGACTGATGAACAGTAAATTCAAAAGAATAGCAAAAATATTTTAAAAAAACTTTGAAATTTTGTGGCAACCAAGATGCTTGGGAGCTTGAAAATTTGTGTGGTGTTTCGACATCCGAGGAGCTCGTGGCAAAAAAAACTAATTTTGGCTAACAAAAAAAGACAAAAAAAATTTGGCTAGAGCTCCTCGGATATTATTTGACCACAAAAATTTACACGCACCAAGCGCACCCAAGCATGTTGGTTGTCACAAAATTTCAGATTTTTTTAAATTTGTTTGCTATGTTTTTTAATTTACTGATCATTGGTCAAACCTGATCAACATGGTCAAATCCTGGTCAACATGCTTAAAATATGGTTTTGGACCTAACTTATCCGGTTTTGACACTTAAAGGACCAAGTATATACCAAAAAATCTTAATACACCAAGTCTATACTTTTGGGGAACTTGAAAAACCAAAAACATACTTTCCCCTTTGGATTAATTAGTCCCATGATGTCCCACTGTGTGTGTGCGCGCATGTGTGTTGAATTTTCATCTGGTTCTCATTACTGAATGTTCCCGCAAGAAAAAAAGAATGTTCAATTATTTTGCTTTCTTTCAGATGTGAGGAACATGATGAGTTTTATGTTTGAATTATTCTACGAGTCACTGCGACCGCAACGTGAAAAAATTACGCGGACAATTTGCTAGACAAGAAGATGAACAGTACTCGTCGGGCATTTCGATGTTGGCATGACAGTGTGAGGAACAAACTGGATTTATAGATAATTGGTAGAGATTCTGAGGTATGGTTCGGCGGAGCATATTTTACATGGCAACACATAAGCAGAATCACCTGTCTTATCCGTACAGAATAATAGGTAATCCAAATTCTAAGACATGGTTCGGCAGAGCATAGATTACATTGGCAGCAAATAGACAGCGATGAAGCAAAACAAGGCACGAAGTTTACTGTGTGAGTTATGTATCTCTACCTAATCTCTACCTCTATACCTAATAATAAAGGGGCTATTACTTCTGGCAGTACGTCATGGACATTGCTCCCAGAGTTGCAAAATATTACCCACCAATGTTACAAATAAGTAATAAAAAAGGACGTTTCACAGAGGGGAATCCCCCGCCTGGGCCAGCTCATGCAGTAGGACCTCCTATACTGCGCTCTGCGCACTGGGAGAAGACGCAGCGCGCACGTTTGGGCCGTCCCATGTTCGGGTGGCCTGTTTTTTATGTTTCATTTTGTATTTTTTTCCTTTTCCTTTTCTGTTTTGGTTTTTCCTACTTTAAATAATTTGGGACTTCAAAAAGTTCCGAAAATAAAAAATATTAGAATTTTTAAATAAAATGATTAATAAATCATAAAATGTTTATGGATTTAAAAATGTCAACATTTTATAAAATTTGTTTGCTAATCCAGAAAATGTTCAAAATATTGAAAACAAATGTTTGGGAAATCAAAGAATATTCCTGATTTTTAAAAAAGGTTGTGTATTAAAAATGCTAATTAAATTGAATAAAACTTTGCCAATTCAAAAAATGTTCATGAATGGAAAAATATCCTAAAAATTAAAAAAACTGATCAAGACTTACTAAGTAGTTTATTCATTCATAAAATGTTCGCTGATTTAAAAAATGATCATGCATTTCAAAAAATGTTTGTTAAATGAAAAAAATGTTCATGACTTTCAAAAATTGTTTCACCAATTTCCAAAAAAATGTTCGTTGATTCTAGAAATGTTTGCTGATTCAAGAAAATTGTTTAAAAAATGTTCACAATTTTAAGAAAATGTTTGCAAATAGTATAAAATCTTCATGAATTCAAAAAATGTTCTTGATTTTAGAAAATGTATGAAAATTTGTAAATGTATTGGCGGATTTGAAAAATATTCATGATTTCAAATATGTGCACGAGTTTAAATTTTTTCATGATTTCACAAAATTGAGAGTGATAGTGTATCTGGATGATGCAGCAAAATTCGGTCATGGCCATTGCAGATTATGATATTTTTTTCATCCGTTGCAACGCACGGGCCCTTTTGCTAATAATAAAAAAGGGGCTATTACTTCAGACGGTACATATTTAAAATTGCCCCAAAAGTCGAAAATATTACCAACCAATGCCACTATAAGTGACAAAAAACGTATTGTAGGGAATCCCCTGCCTGAGCCGGCCTGGAGAAGAAACAGCGCGCCTATTTGGGCCGGTCCATGTGCAGAAGCCCGCTTTTTAGTTTCATTTTTTACTTTTATTTTTATTTTTCGTTACTATTTTTTCCTACTTTAAATAATTTGGAACTTTAAAAAACTTTTAAATTTTAAATAAAATGAGAATTTCGAAATAAAATCTTCAAGAAAACATAAAATGTTTATGAATTCAACAAATGCTGGGGATTTTTCTAAAAATGTTCACAATTTCGAAAAAAAATGTTCGTAAAATAAAAAATCAGGATTTAGAAAAAAAATGTATTAAAAATTCTTAATTAACTTGAAAAAATTGTTTGCTAATTCAAAACTGTTCATGCATTTTAGAAAATGTCCTAAAATTTTAAAAAGAGTTCCTGAATTACAAAAGAATTTATTGATTCATAAAATGTTTGCAGATTTAGAAAATGTTCATGCATTTCAAAAATTGTTCGTGAATTTAAAAAAAATTCACCAATTTCAAAAAAACTGTTCGTCTATTCTAGAATTGTTCGCCGATTCAAAAGAAAATGCTTAAAGACCATTCACAATTTAAAAAAAATGCTTGTAAATAGTAAAAATGTTCACAATTTTTAAAAATGTTCATGAATGATCGAAGGTATGTAGTTAAACAATAATGCTTCTCAGTCTTTGTGACTATATAACCGCGTGAATTTTGAAGAATTAACTGCCGGGGTGTATCAGAATATTATAGTATATTTTTTCAAAAAACCTTTCTTGAAATTCAGAATAATTCTTTGAATTACAAATTTTTTGACAACCACGATATTATTTTGAATGTGAACATTGCTTCAATTTGTGAATAAATTTGAAAAAAGAAACATTTTCTTGCATTTGTGAACAAATTTTCAAAATCATGCGATGAGATGTGAAGAAAATGTGGTCATCCCATTAGAGATTATGATTTTTTTTTCTCTTGTTGCAACGCACGGGCCCTGTTGCTAGTACTAATAATAAGCGAGTAAGACATAATGGTCGTTAACTTAGAGACAATGGATTGTAAGAGACGACGTCCCCTCTTGGCGTTCTTGGTTCAATAGCCAAAACACTTTTGCCTCAAAACAAAATCAGAATAGTTAGAATATCCCCTTGATCTCGCAAGCTTGTGTCTTATCTCAATATACTAGCCATGCAAGCGCGGCGGCACGCCACGCCCTATCAATGTATTGCAATCAAATTTGTTGTGTGTTGTAACGGAAGTTGCAACATATTGAGTCGGTGCTTTTTTTCCCGAGTCCAGCATAATATGTAGTGAAAGATGTGTATACGTAATTAAACAGCTACTAGCAAAAGGGCCCGTGCATCGCAACGATTTTTTTTTCATATTCTCCAATGTCCATGACCATATTTTGTTGCATCACCGAGATACACTATCACTCTCAATTTTCTAAAATCAAGAACAATTTATGAAATCATGAACATTTTTTAACTCATTAACATATTTGAAATCATGAACAATTTTCAAATTCGTGAAAACTTTTACAAATTTTCTAATATTCTCTAAAACCAAGAACATTTTTTGAATTCATGAATATTTAATACTATTTGCAAACATTTTTGGAAATTTATGAACAATTTTTTAAACAATTTTCTTGAATAGGAGAACATTTCTAGAATGGACGAACATTTTTTTGGGAATTTGGTGGAACAATTTTTAAAATTAACAAACATTTTTTAATTTAACGTTTTTTTAAATGCGTGACCATTTTTTGGATCAGCGAATATTTTGTGAATGAATAAACTATTTTGTAAGTTAGGAATAGTTTTTGAAATTTTTGGATATTTTTCAGTTCATGAACATTTTTTAATTGGTTAAAATTTGTTCAATTTCATTAACATTTTTAATACACAAACTGTTTAAAAAATCATGAACATTCTTTGATTTCCTGAACATTTGTTTTCAAACTTTCAAATATTATTTGAATAAGCAAACATTTTTTACAAAATCGCCAATATTTTTTGAATCCACAAACATTTTAAGATTTATTAAACACTTTGTTTAGATTCTAATTTTTTTTGAAAAAAAGGAAAATCCCAAGTTATTTAATTAAAAAACAAAAAA
The DNA here is from genome assembly GCA_011799875.1 of Thinopyrum elongatum. Lineage (NCBI taxonomy): Eukaryota > Viridiplantae > Streptophyta > Magnoliopsida > Poales > Poaceae > Thinopyrum > Thinopyrum elongatum. The sequence goes on along the minus strand of CM022302.1, from coordinate 89,037,242 downwards.
GGAAAAAGTAAATGATAAAACAAAATTTAAGAAACAGGTCGCCCGGACATGGGCCGCCCCAAATGGGCTCGCAACGTCTTCTCACAGCGCATAGAGTGTAGTATAGGAGGTCTCTACTGCATGGGCCGGCCCAAGTGGAACTAAAATGTTTTTTATCACTTATAAGTGGTGTTGGTGGGTAATATTTTACAACTTTGAGGGCAATTTCCTTGACGTACCGCAAGAAGCAGTAGCCTCGTTATTATTAGGTATAGATAATTAGGTAAGTAGTGTGCCAAGGTGGCGTTGGTGGGTAATCATCAGACGTCTGAAAATCAATTGCGTGAACATAACAGGCATGCCTTGCAAACCCTTTGACAGGCAGAGCAACAAAAGTCACCAGATCTCACAGCTTTCCCCACCTGCCCTCTCATGGCTTTCGAGCTCGTGGGCTGGGCTGCCAACCAACACCCCCGCCCCCAATTCTTCCTTCCCCTTGTTCCCATCCAGTTCTTCTTCTTATTCTTCCCTATGTTTTTTGAAAGTGATACCCTTCTCTTTCCCTGGCAAAATAATTGTTACTACCTTGTACTTGCCTGAAGAGAATGCAAAGTATCAACTCGAAACTAATGCTTGTGTTGAAGAGAAAGTGATAAAAGAACAACAAAAAAGGGACAAAGAAAATAGCAATGAACACATTAAACTGATAACTCACTTCTCATCTCTATCTAATAATAAAGGGCTATTGCTTCTGGCGGAACGTTATTAAAATTACCCCCAAAGTTGTAAAATATTACCCACCAATGTCACCTATAAGTGACAAAAAACGTTTTGCAAGGAGTCCCACGTACCCGGCCCAAGCATAGGGAGCTACTATACTGCGCTCAGCGCGCTGGAGAAGAAACGGCGCGCCTGTTTGGGCCAACACATGTGCGGGCGCCTGTTTTTTAGTTTTGTTTTCTATTTTCATTTCTCTTTTCTGTTTTTATTTTTTACTACTTTAAATAATTTTGAACTTAAAAAAATTGAAATAAAAAAACTGAGAATTTTAAAATAAAATGTTAAAGAAAACATAAAATGTTTGTGAATTCAAAAAATACTCAGGATTTTTCTAAAAATGTTCACTTATTCAAAAAAATGTTCGCAATTTTGGAAAAAATGTTTCATAAAATAAAAAAAGTCCATGATTTTAAAAAAGGCCGTGTATTAAAAATTATTAATGAAATTGAAAAAATGTTTGCTAATTCAAAAAATGTGCATGCATTTAAAAAAATGTCCTAAAAATTTAAAAACAGTTTGTGAATTACAAAAGAGTTTATTGATTCAGAAAATGTTCTTGCATTTTGAAAACTGTTTGTGAATTTAAAAAAAACACCAATTTCGAAAAACTTGTTCGTCTATTCTAGAATTGTTCGCCAATTCAAAAGAAAATGCTTAAAGACCGTTCACAATATAAAAAAGTCACAATTTTTAAAAAGTTTTAAATAGTAAAAAAATGTTCCCAAATTTGTAAAAATGTTCACGAATGATCGAAGTTTGTAGTTAGACAGCAATGCTTCTGAATCTTTGTGACTATATACCCGCGTAAATTTTGAAGAATTAACTGCCGTGGTGTATCGGAATATTATAGTATTTTTTTAAATGTTTCTTGAAATTCAGAATAATTCTTTGAATTACCAATTTTTTGGCAACCACGATATTTTTTCGAAAATGTGAACATTGCTTCAATTTGTGAATAAATTTAAAAAAAGAAACATTTTCTTGCATTTGTGAACAAATTTTCAAAATCATGCGATGAGATGTGAACTAAATGTGGTCATCGACATTAGAGATTATGTTTTTTTTTTCTCTCGTTGCAACGCACGGGACCTTTTGCTAGTAGTTCATAAACTGATAAAAAGGCTTCCAAACGCGTCCACAAAACACACACTACAGTGGGTGAACATATGAAAGTTCTGGAGGACAACAACTAAAACACCAAAAAATAAACTCATAGGGAGATCCTCCCATCCAGCACCCACTCACACATGCACCAACCTTGACAGACTGATCTCGTGCATAACTTATATCCTATGAATTATCATCACCATCTGCAGCTCCGCGTGAATGTTGTGCCCGAAAGTGATCATCACAGCGGTGCCAACACATAGGTGCTTCCCCATGAGAAAATCCTTCCACCCTTGCTTAAAGCTGATGCGGCCGTCCTTGCACGTCTTGTACACAATGTTGGTGATGCTCCCTGCTCCCAGGCGTATTCCGGCTAGACCTTCCTCCGCGATGTTCAAGCTTGAGGCTACCTTGAATGGTAGTTTCTGTGATTCCCATGGTATACATGAAAAAAGGTGTCAGATGGCTTTGCAACAGAAAAAAAATCAAAAACAGAAAAATGATATAGGAAAGGGTAAGAAATGTACTCGTTGAGATTAGTCTTGATCAAGCGCGTCACGAAAGGTGGGCACATGTACTCGTTGTTGAGCGGTAGGATGTCCCAAAGATACACTGATGAAATATGAACTAAGGTACACTGATGAAACCAAAGACTGAACACTAACTAGGAAAGAGCATTGAAGAAACCAAATATCGATGAACTAACCGGAAAGTACATTGCAGAAACAGGAGCATGCGATGATTTAGTCTCAAATAAGAACTATAGAAAAAGGAACTAAGGTACACCGATGAAACTAACAAACTGATGTCTAGCTAGGAAAAAACATTAAAGAAACTACATGAAAACAAAACTAGTAGAACGCCTGTGCGTTCCCACGGGCTTTTAAAAAAACAAAATGACAAGCGCTAAAATAACCGAGAACAATGCACGTCTTAACTAACACATATTTTTTTTTACAATCAGCTAACACACATCATACTATCAAACAAAATAATATGTTATTGACACTCAAAAATTGTTGCTGGAACCAAGCAACCAGTAGTTGAATGCAAAACGATTCAACTCGGCCGACTGGTCACGCCGCGTGTCGTTTCATGTTGGACCACACACCACCGATGTTTCTTTCTTTTCTACTAACCTTATCCCTAGTACTAATTGTAACACCCCTGTGTAACTATCACTGTGATCAACTGCTAATAATGCTAAGTCATATCATTTGCAGTGCTTAAACATAGTGGTTAATCAAAGCAATTCAAACTCTATTCTGGAAATTAACTCAAATACAAAAGTGCAAAATAAATTTGCTCAAACACCTTTAGAAAAATGTTCACTAATTAGCAAATATTCCAGAAGCTCTCATAAAGATATGACCAATGATACTTGGATTAGTTAAGTGACTCCAACCACATGAAACAGTACCAAAACACCCATTTTTAATCCATTTAAAATTATATTAAATTCAAATGAAATCTAACTATGCACAAACCAATTTTTGGTGGAAGGGAATATTGCATTGTAATATTGGGGACAACTCTCATACCTTACAAAAATGCAAAAGAGCCCTAACTAATACAAAACAGAAAATAAATAAAGAAAATAGAAAACAGAAATAAGAAAAATGAAACGAGGCACTGTGCACTGGGCCTAAGTGCACAGTGCCCTTGGACCAGCCCACCAGGCCCATTACCTTCTCTCTCCCTCGCGTGTCGTCTCCTCCATGGTCGAGCGCGCGCGCGCCGCTCGCGCGGCGACACGCCGGCGCCACCGACGCTACAGGGCAGCGGAGGGGATAAGCCCGAGCCCATCCTTCCCCCCTGGCCTCCTCCGCCACTTCTCTCCCTCTCCCCAGCGCTCGCTCTCCCTTTCCCCTCTCTGGCCGAACGCCATCACCGCCGCAACTCCGTCGTTTCCACGGCCACCGGCGTCCCCGCGGGCCACCACTGTGCCTGGGAGGAGCGCCGCGCTCGACCACGTCGCCTGCGTCCGCGAATCGGAGCTGGGAGCCGCCCATCCTCGCCTACGTCGTCGTCTTCTTCCTCGGATCGCCGACGCCTCTCCGACGAGCCCCGCCGTTCTGCTGCTCCTAAGCCACCAAGGGCTTTTCGTAGCCGCTCGGTGAGCTCCCATCTCCTTCTCCGTCGCTTTACGCTGTCCATCGTCGCCTGTAGCTAGCTGCCGTCGATGCCGTAAGCTCGCCGCCGCCGAGCATCTCACCACCGTGACCACAGTCACCGTCATGCTTGTCCGAGCCCAGCGTCGAGCTCCTGGAGCTCGTGCGAGTCCAATATCGCCCGAACTCCGGCGTCCGCTGTGCTTGTCGCCGCCGTCGCTGTAGGGCTTCTCCGGCGACGCTACCGCCACGGTTGGACGCGGCGTTGAACGCCCGTTCGAAAGAACCCAACCGCGCGCGATTTGACCCAGCGTAGGCGAAATCCGACCCCCTCCCGAGTCGCGCTGCCGCTAAATTGGTCGCCGGCGGCGAAACTCCGGCGGCGCTGACCAGGCGCCGACATGGCAGCCTCCCGTGTGACTGACAGAGGGCCCCACGGGCCCCAGTTGACTGGGTTGACCCAGTCAACTGTGCTGACTGGGCAATCCCAGTCACTGACACGCGGGCCCCACCATAATTAGTTTTATAAAACATTTTTAAATAAATGAAAATCAATTAATAATACCAATGACTCACTGACATGTGGGGTCCACCCCCTAATTAACCCTGTTAGTTTAGTTAATTCATTGTTAGTCTAACAGAGGCTGACATGTGGGTCCCACTGGACCCACATGTCAGGTTTGACCTGGTCAGACGACCAGTTGACCTGCTGACGCCATCTATGAGTCATGCTGACATCATAATTCAATTCTGTTAATAAAAATAATTCTAGAAAATCATTTAAACTTCGAAAATTAATAACTTTTAAACCGTAGCTCAGATCAAAAAAGTTAAAACATGAAAGTTGCTCAGAACGACGAGACGAGTCTGATCATGCCGTCTGTTTCCTTGTCGGAACCTCCTACGTAGGAGAACTCGTAACTCCAAACCCGTATCTGATAGATGAATAGTGACTAATCACCGGTAAATAAATCCCACGATAATCCTAAAATAACTACAATGACCTAGATGCATCTTTAGGCAACCCTGCACTGCATCATAGTCGTAGCATACCCTGTATTGCATCGTTGCTGTGTATTTATTTGTTTCCTCCCCCTCTTCTCTCTCGGTAGACCCCGACGTCGACGTAGCTCCTGAGGCAGACGCCGCTCCGGAGTACGACTACGTCCCCGACGACCCTGCCCTTGCCGTCGAGCAGACAGGCAAGCACCCCCATTTTGAGCATTCCGACATCGCCCACTCTCTTCTCTCTTATGCTTGCATTAGAAGTTACTGCTGCTACTGTTGTCCTATATCTGCTGCATAGCCTGTTTACTTGTAACCTGCTGTTGATACTTTCCTGCTATCCTAAACTGTTTAGTATAGGATGGGTAGAGCCTTATCAGAGACCCACTTGTCCCGACTGCCCCGCTGGACTCTCAGAAGACCCGAGCAACGGGATCGAAGATCAGACCCTGGCACCGCACGTCACTTCCCCTAAGATGCTCGACTCTACTGGGTTACTATCGAGTGCCGAGGGTGATACCTCGTCAGCACTTCTGATGATAACCTTGTAGGTTAGTTAATCGGTCGTGGTAAGCGTGGGTGATTCCTCCTACACCACCCCCGATACCGACGCCGTCGTGCAACACCTCAAGTGTGGAACTCGAGGGTGATTCCTCCTTCGTTCACCTTGATGATATCATCGAGTGGGATTCCATCGAGGGTGATTCCTCAGGGTTCCCCCTTGGTGTCAGACACACGGAGACTTTGGTTACTATGACTGAACACTGAACCTTGATACTAAAGACGGGTCGGCCCTGAGGGGTACCCGCGTGAGCATGAATGCGAAGTGATGTGGAGTCGGGTTGACCTGAGAGGTGCCCGCGAGATAACTACGAGGCATGGCCGGGCATTCTTAGCCCTTGCCGCAAGTCCTCGAGACGGGGCGACGGGGTCACATCGATCGTGAGTCTCTGCTCGTTTCCGCGCGCTCCTAAACCACTAAACGGTTTGGATATTTGATCCGAGGGGCCTCTGGCCTGATAGCACTAACCATCACGTGGGCATAGTATGGGCGTTCTGCGTCGTATACTTCAGTCGAAGCTTAATAGACGTCAGCAACTGAGCGGCACACGCTGGGTTGGACTGGGAACGCAACCGCACTTGTATAAGGGGTTGCTAGGTCTGCTCACCGGCGGTGTACGCAACGTGCAGGAGCGTCCGGGGCGATGGCCCAAGACCCCTGGGGGCATAGGTTAGTCCGGCGTGCTGACCTCTCTGTTAAGTATTTGGTCGGGTTGCGGCGTGTTGCTTAGCCGAGACCGGGCATGACCCAGAAAAGTGTGTCCGGCCGGAGTTAAGCGAGCGTGGTGGGTAACTTGGTGCACCCCTGCAGGGAAGAACTAATCTATCGATAGCATGTCCTACGGTAACGGACACTCGGAGTTGTATCCCGATCGGTACAACTAGAACTGAGATGAGAACTGGATAGTACGGCTCTGGGATTGCTTTCTCGCAGGGAGTCGAGAAAGGATCTCTGGCCGAGGTTGATGACACTGCTATACTTTACATTATGTTATTCTGTTCTCTTCTAATGCTGCAAGATTGATGAAGATGCTTGAAGATGCTAGTCTTCGATAGGACTAGGCTTTCCCCCTCTATTCTGGCATTTCTGCAGCCCAGTCCACTAAAACAGCCCTCCTTTGAAAATGTTGCATATGTAGTATAGATCCTTGCTTGCTGAGTACTTCGGATGAGTACTCACGTTTGCTTTACTTTCTTTGTCCCCCATATCCCTTTTGATGCCACCAGACGTCGGAGCCCCTGAGCCAGACGCCCCCGTCGACGACCACTACTACTACCAGCCTGGAGAGTACTACTACTACGAGGAGCCGACTAACGACCAGGAGTAGGATTCGGAGGGTCCAGGGCAGGAGGCCCACGCCTTTCGATCGTAGTATTTTATTTTGCCCCGCCTTCTAAAGGCTTATCTTCATTTCTGTAATATATCTGTACCCAGATATCTGATGCTTCCGCTGACACTTGTATGCCATCGAGCTATGTATTCGAGCCCTCGAGGCCCTGGCTTGTAATATAAAGCTTGTATGAATTTATTTATGTTTTAGAGTTGTGTTGTGATATCTTCAAGTGAGTCCTTAGGCTTGATCGTGTGCATTTGCGTGTATGGTTAGTGCACGATTAAGCTGGGGTCGTCACAGGTTGGTATCAGAGCCAACCGCCTCTAGGAATCCCCCTATCCAATTCCTTGGCCGAAGTTGAGTCTAGACGTCAAAAACTGTTTTACTAACTTGGCTGTGTGGCTTACGGGCCCACGTCGCCAACTGGGTGGTACTAGGATCTTTTATTCCTCGATCTTTACTCCAGGACCCTGATCTCTCTTCTATTCGGGTTTAATAAATTACTAACACCGACACTTAGGATCTCGTAAATTCTATCCACCCGGAGAGCTGGATTCAGTGCAATTTCCCTGTCTTGATCTGATTAGTCTGATAATCATTTTCCTTTCCATTGTTTTGTTTAACCTTTCAATTTGAGATCTGTTACATTTCTCGTCGTCGAATGACAATCCTGAATCTTCTCTATTTCAGATGGACCGTCTATTTTCACCTCGCCCTACGACGTAGCTTGTGCTTCGCACCTGTGCTCGAGACGTCCCTGGGTTTCCAACTGTTCTGATCGCCCTCTTAATCAGGCTGGGATATCGCTGGTGCCCCGAGTACATGGTCTACGAGGTCTATCGTGAGTTCAACCTAGAGAGGTACTATGCTGATGTTCGCATCTATGATCAGCAGGATGACTCTGACACTGAGCTACACCATTTTCATGGTATCGGCGTGACGATTGAGATGGCAGTCCATGATGCCGCCTACTCTGCTGTTGCCCGTCTTCGAGGACAGTTCAGCGCTGACTTGGATGCCTATGAGTATCGGTACATTCCGTATGTCCCTGCTGGAGATGCTACTGGATACTACACAGCTGTCTATGCCCCGTACGAGCCTCGTCGCTATGATCAGCGAGTTCTGATTCACTGTACTCAGGCTCTGGATTGCACTGTTCGCGCTCTTGCTGTCAAGTTGTTTGCCACTCGAGCACGACTGTATGAGGCTATGACGCAGTTGCTACCAGCTGTTCGTGCAGGGATACATCCGGAGCACATTCTTTACCCGAGCAGGACCGAGATGCCATCAGGGATCAATTGGCCTACTGTGGGAGGTCACACGCCTGCACGTGGACCTCTTCTTACAGCTCGAGACCGGGTTCTGCATCAGAGTGCACATGGAGCGCAGGATCCTTCTGCGACGAACGAACGTCGTCCGCACTTGCAGCTACCCCGTTTCAGTGGTTTTCTCCGACGTTGATGTAGCCTTTGCTATGTCTCGTTGTGTACTTCCTTACCGCGAGCCTGCGCGCCGCCTAGTATGTCTAGCTTTTGAATTTGCGCCGTTATGCTGCCCAAATGTAACCGACTCTGTATGGATCTGTATGACTTAATGACTACTATTAAGCATCTGCTGTACTATTTAAATTCCGTCGCGTTATATCATGCATGTCGCTAAACACTCGCATTGGCTTCTGCTAAACTACCCCTGTTGATTTAGCAGGATAGCAGATAACAATCCACCTCCGCCGCCACCGCCTGACTATATGGCTGCTATGATGCAACAGTTTGAACTCAACCGTCAGTTCATGACAGGGATTATGGAACAATTCCCCCGTCCCAATGCCAACCATCAGCCAGCCTCAATCACACTGCCAGAGTTTGTCCGACTCAACCCATCGATATTCCGCAACACTGTTAATCCGCTGGATGCCGATGACTGGCTGCGTGACATCTTTTATGAGATGGAGTCAGCTGATGTTCCCCCAGTCAGCTATGTCACTTTCGCGACATACTTTCTGAAGGGACCCGCAGCACAATGGTGGGCCACTCACCGACAGACCCTACCACTTGGTACCGTCGTCACTTGGGCAGAATTCAAGATTGCTTTCCGTGCCCGCTACATTCCTCAAGCTGTCATAGCACGGAAGAAGGCCGAGTTCCGTAGTCTTGTTCAGGGTAACAAGACTGTGGAAGTTTATCAGCGCGAATTCCTTGACTTGTCTCGCTATGCTGAAGAAGACATTCCTACTGATGACCGAAGGCAGGAGAAATTCCGTGAAGGGCTGCATCATGATATTCAGTTAGCTCTGCTTGTCCAGGACTATCCTGATTTCGCCACCTTGGTGAATAAGGCTATCATGGTCGAAACTGGTCTGAAGAAGCACAAGGAAGCAACCAGACGCACCCATGAGGCAGGCTCATCTTCGGGCTCGTCCTCCCAGAAGCGCCGCATTTGGATACCACAGAGCATGTACTGTCTAGCAGCTCCAGTGTACAGGCCTTCGTATGTTGTACCTCGTCTGCCTCCTCCACCACCAAGGCAGCCTCTGCAAGCTCCAGCACCTCGAGCTCCTGCACCTCGTCCTGACAATGGACTATGCTTCAAGTGTGGCCAGCCAGGTCACCGTGCTAGAGATTGTTCTCAGAAGCAGAATCAGTTGGCTCTTCCTTCTGCTGGCCGTGGTAATGGCCGTGGGAATTCTCAGCCTCACTACAGCAATGTCAGACCTTCTTATGGTCGTGGGCAGGCCTTCCATGTCAACATGAATGAAGACCCCGAACAACCAGCAACTGTGATGGGTACACTTGTTAATTCAGTACCTGCAACTGTTTTATTTGATTCAGGAGCATCACATTCATTCATGTCAGAACATTTTGCACTCTTGCATGACGTTAAGTGTGAAACACTACACCATCCGTTAGTTGTAAACACTCCCGCGGGTCGGTGCCAAGCCACCATATTCAGCCCCGAAGTCACTGTTGTGATTGAAGAGAGAAAGTTTCAGGCCCTCCCCATAATTCTGAATAATTCCAACATTGACCTTATACTGGGAATGGATTGGTTGAAGGCTCACTACGCCTCAATCAATTGTGCCACTAAATTGGTACACCTCCTTCATCCATCAGATGAGTTAGTGAACTACCGAGCTCATATCACTCAGAACGCCGAGGCTCAGATTTATGCCTTGAACGCGTTGAATGCTTCTCCGCTTGAGGGGATCGAGAACATCCCAGTTGTCTATGACTTCCCGGATGTTTTTCCAGAAGAACTTCCAGGAATACCCCCTGCTAGAGCTGTCGAGTTCGTCATGGACTTGAAGCCTGGCACCATTCCTATTGCGAAGCGTCCTTACAAGATGCCACCGCATCACCTTATTGGGCTTAAGGAAGAAATTGATAAATCACTCAGGAAGGGCTTCATCCGTCCTAGTTCCTCTGCCTGGGGAGCACCGTCTCTCTTTGTCAAGAAGAAAGATGGTACGAATAGGTTGGTCCAAGATTACCGTCCTATCAACCAGGCAACCATTCAGAATAAATATCCGCTTCCCCGGATCAATGACTTATATGATCAACTTGCTGGATCTTCGGTGTTCTCTAAACTTGACTTGAGGTTGGGTTATCACCAGATCCGTGTCCGCGAAGAGGATATTCCGAAGACCGCTTTCGTTACTCGTTATGGCTCCTATGAATACACCGTCATGTCATTTGGCCTAACGAATGATCCCGCTACGTTCTCCCGCTTAATGAACTACATATTCATGGATTACGTCAACAAGTTCGTCGTGGTGTATCTGGATGATATCCTAGTATATTCGAAGAATAAGGAAGAACATGTCGAACATCTTCGCCTTGTTCTGGAGAGGCTTCGAGAGCACAAGTTATATGCCAAGTACTCCAAATGTGAATTCTGGCTTTCCGAAGTGACCTACCTTGGACATGTGATTTCCAAGGACGGTATTGCCGCTAACCCGGAGCGTGTTCAGGCTATCCTTGACTGGACTCCTCCGAAGAATGCCAAGCAAGTCCGAAGCTTTCTCGGTCTAGCCAGTTATTGTCGCCGATTCGTCGAGAACTTCTCCAAGATCGCCAAGCCCCTGACTAATCTGCTCCACAAAGGCGTTAAGTTTGAGTGGACAGACAACTGTCAGGAAAGTTTCCAGACCCTCAAGGACAAGCTTACTTCTGCTCCAGTGCTTGCTCCTCCTGATTCTCGCAAGGACTTTGTCATATATTGCGACGCCTCTCGTCAAGGATTAGGCTGTGTCCTAATGCAAGAACGAAGAGTAATTGCGTATGCTTCACGTCAATTGCGTCCGCATGAAGAAAATTATCCAGTGCATGATCTTGAACTTGCTGCAGTGATCTATGCATTAAAGTTATGGCGACATTACCTTCTGGGTAATCAGTGTGAGATTTATACCGATCACCAGAGCCTGAAATAGTTGTTCACTCAACCAGATCTTAATCTCCGTCAGCAACGATGGTTGGAAACAATTATGGACTATGACTGTGGTATTTCATATACCCCGGGCAAGGCTAACGTGATGGCTGATGCCCTGAGCCGCAAGTCATATTGCAACAACCTCATGGTTAGGCGAGCTCAACCTCGTCTTTATGCAGAATTGACTCAGCTGAATCTGCGAATTGTTCCCCAGGGTTCTCTTAATAACCTTGTGGTACAGCCAGACCTTCAGAAGGTTGTTAAGGAAGCGCAAGCCAAAGATGCTGAAATTAACTTGATGAAGAAGGAGCTTCACCTTGAGAAGTACAGGGATTTCTCAGTTGCTGAAGATGGAACATTATATTTCAGAGACCGCATCGTAGTACCTCGCTTCGAGCTTATGACTGACAAGGTCATGAAGGAGGCTCATGATACACCGTTGTCTATCCATCCGGGTAGCACCAAGATGTATTGCGATCTTCGACAGAGATACTGGTGGTCCAGAATGAAGCAGGATATTGCTCGATACATTGCTGAATGTGACGTATGCCGTCGCGTGAAAGCAGAACATCAGAAGCCTGCTGGAATTCTTCAACCACTTCCTATTCCTTTGTGGAAGTGGGATAAAGTGCAAATGGATTTCATTACTGGTCTTCCTAAGTCTCAGAAAGGTCACGATGCTATTCTTGTCGTCATCGACCAGCTTTCCAAGGTTGCTCATTTCCTGCCTGTCAAGGAGACTATCACTGCTAGCCAGCTAGCAGAACTGTATATCTCCAGAATTGTTTCACTCCACGGTATTCCGAAGGAGATCAGTTCGGACCGTGGCGGTCTTTTCACGTCCAAGTTCTGGGAAAGTTTTCAAGAACCTATGGGGACTCACATTACATGGAGTTCAGCTTATCATCCCCAATCCCAAGGCCAAGTTGAGCGAGTTAACCAAGTACTTGAAGATATGCTTCGCGCTTGTGTTATATCATTCGGTAAGAAGTGGGAAGAATCTCTCCCGTATGCCGAATTCTCTTATAATAACAGCTATCAAGCCAGCTTGAAGATGGCTCCATTCGAAGTGTTATACGGACGTAAGTGTCGAACCCCTCTGAATTGGTCAGAAACTGGGGAACGACCACTTGTGGGACCAGACATTATTCAACACGCTAAAGAACAAGTCAGAATTGTCCGAGAAAATCTCAAAGCAGCTCAGGACCGCCAGAAGAGCAACTATGATCGCAAGCGATGGGGCTTGACCTATCAACCAGGTGATCAAGCTTATCTTCGTGTCACTCCTATGAAGGGCACCCGTCGATTCGGAATCAAGGGCAAGCTAGCTCCTCGCTATATTGGTCCTTTTCGCATAGTTGCCAGACGTGGACAGGTGGCTTATAAATTGGAGTTGCCGCCACAATTCTCTCATATTCATGATGTCTTCCACGTGTCGCAACTTCGCAAATGCTTCAAGGAATCTCCGCACCGCGCAGTGGATCACGAGATGCTTGAATTGCAAGATGATTTATCTTATAAGGAGCATCCCATCCGCATTCTCGATGAAGCTGAGCGTCGAACTCGTCAGAAGACGACCAAGTTCCTGAAAGTGCAGTGGTCGAATCATACTGAAGATGAAGCCACTTGGGAACGCGAGGATCATCTTCGGGAAGAATATCCCGACCTCTTTCCTTCTACCTCCTAAATTCTCGAGACGAGAATTTCTTTTAGAGGAGGAGAACTTGTAACACCCCTGTGTAACTACCACTGTGATCAACTGCTAATAATGCTAAGTCATATCATTTGCAGTGCTTAAACATAGTGGTTAACCAAAGCAATTCAAACTCTATTCTCGAAATTAACTCAAATACAAAAGTGCAAAATAAATTTGCTCAAACACCTTTGGAAAAATGTTCACTAATTAGCAAATATTCCAGAAGCTCTCATAAAGATATGACCAATGATACTTGGATTTGTTAAGTGACTCCAACCACATGAAACAGTACCAAAACACCCATTTTTAATCCATTTAAAATTATATTAAATTCAAATGAAATCTAACTATGCCCAAACCAATTTTTGGTGGAAGGGAATATTGCATTGTAATATTGGGGACAACTCTCATACCTTACAAAAATGCAAAAGAGCCCTAACTAATACAAAACAGAAAATAAATAAAGAAAATAGAAAACAGAAATAAGAAAAATGAAACGAGGCACTGTGCACTGGGCCTAAGTGCACAGTGCCCCTGGACCAGCCCACCAGGCCCATTACCTTCTCTCTCCCTCGTGTGTCGTCTCCTCCATGCCCGAGCGCGCGCGCGCCGCTCACGCGGCGACACGCCAGCGCCACCGACGCTACAGGGCAGCGGAGGGGATAAGCCCGAGCCCATCCTTCCCTCCTGGCCTCCTCCGCCACTTCTCTCCCTCTCCCCAGCGCTCGCTCTCCCTTTCCCCTCTCTGGCCGAACGCCATCACCGCCGCAGCTCCGTCGTTTCCACGGCCACCGGCGTCCCCGCGGACCACCACCGTGCCTGGGAGGAGCGCCGCGCTCGACCACGTCGCCTGCGTCCGCGAATCGGAGCTGGGAACCGCCCATCCTCGCCTACATCGTCGTCTTCTTCCTCGAATCGCCGACGCCTCTCCGACGAGCCCCGCCGTTCTGCTGCTCCTAAGCCACCAAGGGCTTTTCGTAGCCGCTCGGTGAGCTCCCATCTCCTTCTCCGTCGCTTTACGCTGTCCATCGTCGCCTGTAGCTAGCTGCCGTCGATGCGGTAAGCTCGCCGCCGCCGAGCATCTCACCGCCGTGACCACAGTCACCGTCATGCTCGTCCGAGCCCAGCGTCGAGCTCCTGGAGCTCGTGCTAGTCCAACAAGCACGCGTACATGTCTCCCCGTGCCCTCTAGCTCCGATCCCATCATCGCCCGAACTCCGGCGTCCGTTGCACGCGTCGCCGCCGTCGCTGTAGGGCTTCTCCGGCGACGCCACCACCACGGTTGGACGCGGCGTTGAACGCCCGTTCGAAAGAACCCAACCGCGCGTGATTTGACCCAGCGTAGGCGAAATCCGACCCCCTCCCGAGCAGCGCCGCCGCTAAATTGGTCGCCGGCGGCGAAACTCCGGCGGCACTGACCAGGCGCCGACGTGGCAGCCTCCCGTGTGACTGACAGAGGGCCCCACGGGCCCCAGTTGACTGGGTTGACCCAGTCAACTGTGCTGACTGGGCAATCCCAGTCACTGACACGCGGGCCCCACCATAATTAGTTTTATAAAACATTTTTAAATAAATGAAAATCAATTAATAATACTAATGACTCACTGACATGTGGGGTCCGCCCCCTAATTAACCCTGTTAGTTTAGTTAATTCATTGTTAGTCTAACAGAGGCTGACATGTGGGTCCCACTGGACCCACATGTCAGGTTTGACCTGGTCAGACGACCAGTTGACCTGCTGACATCATCTATGAGTCATGCTGATGTCATAATTCAATTCTGTTAATAAAAATAATTCCAGAAAATCATTTAAACTTCGAAAAATTAATAACTTTTAAACCGTAGCTTAGATCGAAAAAGTTAAAACATGAAAGTTGCTCAGAACGACGAGATGAGTCTGATCGTGCCGTTTGTTTCCTTGTCGGAACCTCCTACATAGGAGAACTCGTAACTCCGAACCCGTATCTAATAGATGAATAGTGACTAATCACCGGTAAATAAATCCCACGATAATCTTAAAATAACTACAATGACCTAGATGCATCTTTAGGCAACCCTGCACTGCATCTTAGTCGTAGCATACCCTGTATTGCATCGTTGCTGTGTATTTATTTGTTTCCTCCCCCTCTTCTTCCTCGGTAGACCCCGACGTCGGCGTAGCTCCTGAGGCAGACGCCGCTCCGGAGTACGACTACGTCCCCGACGACCCTGCCCTTGCCGTCGAGCAGACAGGCAAGCACCCCCATTTTGAGCATTCCGATATCGCCCACTCTCTTCTCTCTTATGCTTGCATTAGAAGTTACTGCTGCTACTGTTGTCCTATATCTGCTGCATAGCCTCTTTACTTGTAACCTGCTGTTGATATTTTCCTGCTATCCTAAACTGTTTAGTATAGGATGGGTAGAGCCATATCAGAGACCCACTTGTCCCGACTGCCTCGCTGGACTCTCAGAAGACCCAAGTAACGGGATCGAAGATCAGTCCCTGGCACTGCACGTCACTTCCCCTAAGATGCTCGACTCTACTTGGTTACTATCGAGTGCCGAGGGTGATACCTCGTCAGCACTTCTGATGATAACCTTGTAGGTTAGTTAATCGGTCGTGGTAAGCGTGGGTGATTCCTCCTACACCACCCCCGATACCGACGCCGTCGTGCAACACCTCAAGTGTGGAACTCGAGGGTGATTCCTCCTTCGTTCACCTTGATGATATCATCGAGTGGGATTCCATCGAGGGTGATTCCTCAGGGTTCCCCCTTGGTGTCAGACACACGGAGACTTTGGTTACTATGACTGAACACTGAACCTTGATACTAAAGACGGGTCGGCCCTGAGGGGTACCGCGCGAGCATGAATGCGAAGTGATGTGGAGTCGGGTTGACCTGAGAGGTGCCCGCGAGATAACTACGAGGCGTGGCCGGGCATTCTTAGCCCTTGCCGCAAGTCCTCGAGACGGGGCGACGGGGTCACATCGATCGTGAGTCTCTGCTCGTTTCCGCGCGCTCCTAAACCACTAAACGGTTTGGATATTTGATCCGAGGGGCCTCTGGCCTGATAGCACTAACCATCACGTGGGCATAGTATGGGCGTTCTGCGTCGTATACTTCAGCCGAAGCTTAATAGACGTCAGCAACTGAGCGGCACATGCTGGGTTGGACTGGGAACGCAACCGCACTTGTATAAGGGGTTGCTAGGTCTGCTCACCGGTGGTGTACGCAACGTGCAGGAGCGTCCGGGGCGATGGCCCAAGACCCCTGGGGGCATAGGTTAGTCCGGCGTGCTGACCTCTCTGTTAAGTATTTGGTCGGGTTACGGCGTGTTGCTTAGCCGAGGCCGGGCATGACCCAGAAAAGTGTGTCCGGCCGGAGTTAAGCGAGCGTGGTGGGTAACTTGGTGCACCCCTGCAGGGAAGAACTAATCTATCGATAGCATGTCCTACGGTAACGGACACTCGGAGTTGTATCCCGATCGGTACAACTAGAACCGAGATGAGAACTGGATAGTACGGCTCTGGGATTGCTTTCTCGCAGGGAGTCGAGAAAGGATCTCTGGCCGAGGTTGATGACACTGCTATACTTTACATTATGTTATTCTGTTCTCTTCTAATGCTGCAAGACTGATGAAGATGCTTGAAGATGCTAGTCTTCGATAGGACTAGGCTTTCCCCCTCTATTCTGGCATTTCTGCAGCCCAGTCCACTAAAACAGCCCTCCTTTGAAAATGTTGCATATGTAGTATAGATCCTTGCTTGCTGAGTACTTCGGATGAGTACTCACGTTTGCTTTACTTTCTTTTTCCCCCATATCCCTTTTGATGCCACCAGACATCGGAGCCCCTGAGCCAGACGCCCCCATCGACGACCACTACTACTACCAGCCCGGAGAGTACTACTACTACGAGGAGCCGACTGACGACCAGGAGTAGGATTCGGAGGGTCCATGGCAGGAGGCCCACGCCTTTCGATCGTAGTATTTTATTTTGCCCCGCCTTCTAAAGGCTTATCTTCATTTCTGTAATATATCTGTACCCAGATATTTGATGCTTCCGCTGACACTTGTATGCCATCGAGCTATGTATTCGAGCCCTCGAGGCCCTGGCTTGTAATATAAAGCTTGTATGAATTTATTTATGTTTTAGAGTTGTGTTGTGATATCTTCAAGTGAGTCCTTAGGCTTGATCGTGTGCATTTGCGTGTATGGTTAGTGCACGATTAAGCCGGGGTCGTCACACTAATGGTGTGAGCCACTCATTCTTATCCCTAGTAAAAATGTTTGAATCCATCCACACCCTTACATGCTATATTTTGCTTATCACATCACACATTTGGTCAATATAGGCTTAAATACAAATACGTGCCAAGATTGTGAAAAATTCCGCAGTCTACCGAACCATCTACAAAATTACCATCTGGATGCATCCCTTGTAACAAGGATGAGTGGGTGCTAACAGAACAATAATAGCTCAAGATTGCATATTAGCCTGTAAATTCATGGAGCCAACTTCAGTCAAGAATATATATTTTTGCAAGTCTATGAACCCCTGAACTGGACTTGAATACAGAGTTTTGAATACCAACATTTTCATTTATTTTGTCTTTTACCTTTTTGTATCGTAAGACTCCCATTTTTTATTGCTTTTGTCAAAAGCAAAAGCTATTTGGTATAGAACCACACTTGCATGCCGTTATTTGAATTCAGTAAATCTACTATGGTATTGCTCTTTAGGAAAAATATCCGTAGATCTGGCAGTAATTCTGATATGAAATATCATAGTTTCCAAGTCGTGCATGCTTTTATTTTGCAGAAAAAATATTCGCTAATCTCAATTCTGCTTGAAACATCACACATAATTGTCAAGTGCTTCACTTTTTAAATTGGAGTGCCAAAATTTATAGTATAAAATTATACAGAGATATAGACAACTAATTCCATAGGACACAAAAACTTCAACTGAATCATCATTTTATTAGTGTTCGTATTGTAATCAGTAAAATCAACACCTTTTATACCTCAACAAATACCATGAGCGAAACAAGCAAACTCGGGAGGCTAATTCTGACAATTACCTCTAGACAAGTAATGTTGAACTCACATGGCGCTCTCTGAAATACTGAGAAAAACAGAGGATAATATAGTAAGAACAACTATACATTAATTGCTTTAAAAGGAAGTAAATATTTTATAATTAACAAGTTTTTCGTGGCTAATTGGAGGGTCAACTACAGATAATCCAAGTGAGTTAAGTGGATCCATGCACCGATGATTTAATCAGAGCCGGGGAAGCAAATAATGTTTTGTTCACGATAGAGAATAATCCACTTCTGTAACTTCATATGCTTTTCTTCGGTACATCAGCATATATTGAATTTTGTTCCGACCCGAACCCTACAATACAAACGATGGAATAACAAAACAATCACTGATGTGCTCTTTATCAGACAAGCTTAACGAGTCCTCAAGTAAGTTGATTGCCTCAACAACAGCCAATGGAGAAGTCTTGTTTACATGCTACCTAATGGCCTTGTACCATAGAAGTCCGTCCAGCCTACCGGTAGCATCTGAGCCTGTCCAGGCACGTCGGTTGACAACAACCTACAACGCACCCATATCAGGTCCATCCATGTTAGGAAAACCTAGGGGAGTACATTTTGGTGATTCAATACCAATCATGTGGAACATATAACTTTACGATCCTCATGTACCTCATATAACGTTTATCCATGGACATATCTAGTCATCATTTATGGACAGAATCAAGAAAGGAGAGGTAAATGCAAGGAGGGAACAAAACCATTGAGTGATATTACAGCTTGAATATAATCAGAGTGCAAATCTGTTGTCGGGGATAGATAGCGCTCGGTAAGCAAAGTTGATTTCAGATGGAAAATAACTGCTGCTGAAGTAACATGTTTTTTGTGACCGATCTAATTTTCTTGTAACAAAGAAAATATATGTATATTTTTCTATAAGAAGAAAACCTACACCAGTACTAACCAGAACAGGGAAAGAATGAAAGTTTTGCACGCAAAACCGTGTTGGTCATTGCTATGGCTGCATGTTGTTGAATTCTAAATATTCTCCAACTCAAGGGAGGCACCACCATACATGAAAGCTACATAGTCATTACCTTCTCTGAATGATACTTAATTCACAAAAGGAGTCTTAAGTATTAACCATTTACTCATTAGAAAGGAGATAAATACATTATGCGTAAAACAACATGATGGCAAATTAGATGTCAACCATTTCTGTAATATTCAAATAAACTACAAATTACAAAGGATTAAAAATGGCAACCAATTATTATTTTTCTTGAGAAAATTGTGAAAGAACAACTACCACATGTTGTAAAAATCTCTAATGTTGTAAACTGTTTGATGTCACAAATAAATAGCTACATCTAGCATAAACAAGATAGGAACATCACCTTGACAAGTTGCTACTTTGGGAATGTGCCAGAATCCCTTAACCAAGAGTGAAGCAACCATGGGAAATAATTTTTCAACACATACTTGTTGTTCTTGCTCCTTAAATGATTCAACAAACTTTATGAATCTTTTGTTCATGAATCATCACACCCTAACTGTTTTACCAATATATCACGTGTCTTGGTTTCATGCTGCCACCAAAATCAAGAAGTCAGTTAAATGTGTCAAAATGTTATTCTGCCAATTTTTTCGTCAGAACTAACCTGAATTGAAAGCCTGTATACACTCATACGGCTGAATGCAATGGCGAGAGCATGATAGAAAATTGTTGTTTGAATATGACCTAGGCCTAAAAGGAGCTCATTCTTCTCAAGTGCTTCTTGTAGTCAAAGTCATGTCTTGTATGCAATAACGACACCCCTCCCCTGCCTCATCCCCTGTCAGTGGTGCATCATTATGTGACTGAACCTACTCTGCAAGGCTCCAAAAATATAAGAAGGCTTCAGAAGTCGTTGTGTGCTTCCTTTGCTTTATACTTCAACGACGGATGTGCCCAATATTAACTCCTAACAAAGAGTTGGGAAAGGACAAAAACAATAATTCAGGTTACCCGAAAAACTCTTATGTATCCGCAATATATAAGGTCATGAATTTCTTACACACAAAAAAAACAATCAATAGAAAAAATTCATCTGTTAATTCATGGAAGTACTTCAACAAAATCCCTACTAATGACCCACTTCCAGTTTTCCAATAGGTGATAAGTACTACAAATTTCTAAAACCCTCACAATTTAGTGTGTAACTTTGTGACTGAATTGAAGTGTTTAGTAAAAAATAAGGATTGAAGTATCCTCTAAACTATAAAGGACCATGAATATTTAATCATTCCAATTAGGGTGAGCGCGATGTTGTACCAACCTTCCCAAAAAACAATATTTTCCAAAGCACCGAGCATGTTCGTAGGGCCATGACTAACTTGCGTAGTACCTCTCTTCAACTTTCAGAAAATAAGTCCTACAATAATTACAAGTTCCCACCTTGCTGCTGCATGCGTAGACATGATTGTTTTCACTCCACTACGAGGAATTCAGCACCTGGATGCAACAACAAGAAATTCCCTTATGATTTCGAGTACAAAGCCTTCAAAATCTGATCATCTGTAGAGGCAACAATAATCATCGATGCCAGTTGTTGTTTTCAGAGTATGGACACCACAACATTGAACCCACTAATATCATCAGCAGTTCAGTAGTATAATCTCGTGCTACATACTGTGCAACCTCTAGAGCATGTGTAAGTAAAATGCAAACAGTGAGTCGGGATACTGGGACGGATGAAAAAATGCCTGATGAATTCTTTTATTTCATGAAGCGGCACCAAAGAAGATGAAGCTTTGTTCCAAAAATAATAATTTTAAGGTAGAAGGTCTAGACGTCTAGTATAATAATCTGGTACATTATATATGAATACATTGTCACTCAACAACTTTAGAAAATGGTCAACCAAAATAAGAAGCATGCTATCTAATCTTCCCCAATGATCTGATTAAACAAAACAGCAATCAAACAGTTGGGTCTTATATATGTGTACTTTTAAGAAAGAATAACATACATAAGGAGCATATTCTAAACATCGAAGTAATTATCAAACTTGTTCAGAGGTAAAAAAGGGAGTGTCAAAAATTACCTGTGTCGTAGTTGAAATGATCAATTGTATTGATCAGGTGAGTCATCAATTCTAAGGCTAGAAGCTAAGAATTACAAGGGGAGAGAATTCGACATCATAAATGATTTCTAACAAGACCTTTTTCCCTGTATGTTTTTCGTCAATTATATTTTCAACCTACAACACTTCAATATTATTTCTCCGTGCCCTGAAAAAACAAAATACACCACATTGTGATCAACACCTATGAGATATGAGTATTAGAAATACACCAGCACATATGCACTTTTGTCATCTTGCTGCGGATTGTGATCAGCGTCCAAGGCATGTTGTGACCTCTAAGCATGTCATTGTGTATGCATAACCGCACTTTATTGCGTCTCCAGCATACATGGTTCGTTCAGAACCATTTGAAGTTCCAGAAACAACTCAGTTTCATGAGTTCCATCATAGCTCTGAGTTGCATACACAAACTAATCAAACATTATTTACCAGAATAAACAACATTCATGCATCAGGAGTCAGGGACAACCTTACCTTAATATTTCCACCAAAAACCATGATACTTGGTTGAGTAAGCCACTCCATAGACATTATCTGTCATCTGGATGCAAAGTGCCACTAAATTCAGACGCAGCATACTTCCAGAAGGTACATGTGTAAAAGGTATATTGAATGTGCAAAACATGAGTGAATTCATTCTTAAACACTACATTAGAATCAAATACATATGAAAGCTAGAAAATTTAGTCCACTTTTTCCATAATGGAGACAACCATACAAATTAGTTGAGCTAGGGGAATGCAACAATTGAAGCAGAGCAATGCGGATGAAGTTGATGCTAAGCCATCTGTACATTCAAATTATGTACTAAACACCTAGAAAAATAGAGGGCAAGACAGACTAAACCTAGAGCCGCACCTAATTAATGATGCAGTTCCCAAATTATGTGGCAGTTCTGCATCTCAACCTCTAGAATTGTTTCCAGTGAGATCTCGTGACCGCTGAGCGGGGAGGTTGCAGCGCCAGGCACAGAGGAGCTATGGCTGGGAAGCCACGAAATTGTAAGGGTTAAACAATGTCAAACTTGAGGGACATGCGGAGCTGGGCTAACCATGGGTGTAGGAGTACGGCGCGACAGCGGGTAAATGGAATCCTGGAGGGTGGCAGAATTAGGCCAAGATGATAAGTTGTAGCGCCGGAGGGAACTGAGCACGGGGTCGCCTTCCCCGTGTCCTTGCGGCCCCTCGGGTGGCCTGAATCAGCCGGAGACTTCGTGTCGGAGGAGATCAATGGTGCAGTGACACGGTTGACACAGTCAAAGAAGGTGCGACCTAGTGATGAAGTGGCCGAGGGCGTCGGCCATGGCCGTGGCTGCCCCTAGCGGTGGAGATCATCGCAGTTGGCGTTGCGGGGGCTCCAGGGTGTTGTGCGCCCCCGATCCTGCCGAAGAGGAAGCGGAAAACAACCTCACCTAGCAGCACGTGACGGGGATCTCTACAGCGAGCGCAGTGGGGGCTCCTGCCTACCGTGTCCCTCGGCCACGGCCATTGGCGCGGAGGCCTTGGCGACCCTCGCGCGCACCACGGACCCTCGCCGTGCGTCCGCCCCATTCCTGGCGTACAACACGGCCGATAGGGCCTCGTTGCGCCACTCCTCGCTGCAGGGGGGTCCTAGTGCCTGCCCCGGGGTTCCGCGAAGGTGAGAGCGATGTGGTCCCACGGTGACCTGGAGGTCCGCAATGGAGGGGGCGGCGGCGATCTCAGATGTTGGGAGGCAGAGGGCTACGCGTTGGCGGCGGCGGCGTGCTTCAGGATCAGGAGTAGATCGAGATCGAGGGGGAAGGTGGATCTAGAGGTGACACGAATAAACCATGCGAGGGTGGGGAGAGACGGAAAAAAACCGACGAAAAAAAGCAAACGAAAGTGGTGGGACGAAAAAAATCGTGGAGGCTATTCTACCAACTCAGACAGTAGGAGTAGAGATTAAGGTTGCTACTGAACTGACTAGGTGATAAGGAGATCGTAACAAATGCTAGCTGTCAAGGCTGTGTCGACCTTCTGAAAGGAGCTGAAGATCAGATCATATGCACTGCAAATTCTTGTAAGGAACACTGTCTGTAGCCGTCGCATACTTTGCATCATAAATTATAAAACATAAAGACCGATGACTGAAGACTGAAGACTACAGACAGTGTTCCTTACAAGATAAGACTCCTAAATTATAAAACATAAAGACCGATGACTGAAGACTGAAGACTACAGACAGTGTTCCTTACAAGAAAAGACTCCTAACTTATAAAACATAAAGACCGATGACTGAAGACTGATACTAAGAACTAAACCAGGACTGGGAGAACAAAGTAAAACAATCATAAATAATAAAACAAGGAGACTGATACTGAATAGTTGAATACTGATGATTGATACTATAAACTGAACCAAAACTGAGAGAACTAAGTAAAACACTACTAATATGGAATGGAGGGAGTACTAAATAATAAAACATGGAGACTGATGACTACTAATAAGAACTAAACAAAGACTGAGTGAACAAACAAATAAAACATGCTGAGGTACTAATGAACCAAAAATGAAGAAACTAAATGAAAATTCACACTGATAGAATGTAAATTAAGCAACAAAATCGCTAACATTTATGGCTGAGAACTAATAAATGGTAAATAGTAAAAAAAAAGAACTAAAGCAAGACTGAAAAAGACTAAAATGAATCTGAGAGGAACAATGAAAAAGACTGAAACCTAAAAATGAAGAAATAGGAACTAAGGTACAATGATGAAACCAAAAAATTAATGGAAGCCAACAAACTATTTTCATGCAGGTAAAGATCTTCCCTGGAAATTGAAATACAAATGAAAAACTTGTGTGCGTGTGCCCAAAAGATTAATAGCTTGTAACACCCCTATTTAATAAGCACTGTGATCATCTGCTAATAATGCCAAGTCATTCTCATTTGCAGTGCTTAGACACATTGGTTAAAGATTCAAATCAAATCCTTCTCTGAAATTCAACTCAAATTCAAAGTGCAAAATGAAGTTGCCCAAAACATGTTGGAAAAATGTTCACCTTATAGCGAATAATCCAAAACTATTTGCTGTTAAGGAACACAACATCATCATCAACTCTAAATGGGTCCAATGCATTTTAACAGAGCCAAAACAGCACTTAAAATGCCCTATTCATTTTTGAATAAATTCAGATGAACTTCAAAAATGCCCAAACTTATCATGGCAGTGCTGGATATTGCAATGCACTTATGTGACCTAGTTTCACATTTTTGCAACATCATTTGATAGCTCAAAATATTACCCAACCCTCCCTGTAAAAAGAAAAAGCAGAAAATAAAAGAGAAAAGGAAAAAAAGGCCACTGTGCACCGGCCCAAGTGCACAGTGCCTGAACCGGCCCATCTCCCTCTCTCTCCATCGCGGTGTCGCCATGCCCCTGGTCGCCGCGCGCGCGCCGCCGAGGCGTCGACAGCGCGACAGCCACCGACGCCCCACCGACGAGGGGATAAGGCCCCGGCCTCCCCTGCATCCCCCCTGGTCGCTTCGCTCACTCCTCCCCCCTCCCACTCGTCCTCCTTGCTCGTTCCCCCTTCTCTCCAGAGGAGGCCGACGCAGCCATCGCCGGACCACCGTCGTGCACGCGCCCACCGAGCTCCTCACACCGTCAGTTGATGCCCAGGAGGAGCGTCGTCACTGTCCACGTCGCCTCCGCCTTTCAGTTCGAGCCGGGGTGCCCTCCATCGCCCGCATCGAGCCGTCCCCTTCCTCTGCATCTCCGGCGCAACTCCGACGAGCTCAAGCCCGATTGCAGCTACTAAGCTTTCGACGGCTTTTCCTAGCCGCTAGGTGAGCTCCACCTTCTCCTGCTTCCTTCTTCGCTCACCTGCGTGCCTCCAACGAGCTGCCGCCATGGCCGTGCTCTGACTGCCGCCGCATCCGCCATCACCACGCTCCAGGGCTCCCACAGCTCGAACCAACGGCGCCAACGCGCTTCTGGAGAGCTGCAGTCACTCCCTAGCTAGTTTGCGCGCGAGGAAACTGACCGTAGCCCTGGTTCCGCTCGGGTCCGAGCTGTACCGCCGCCACGACTTGACGCCGGCGGCTCTGCCGGCCTTCCCTGGCCGCTCTAACCCCGTAGATCGACGCGCGAGCGTGTAGCCGTTCGAACGCAGCATACGGCGCGTGAAATGGTGCACCGTGCTGGAAATCCGAGCAACTCCGGCGAACTTCCGCCGCGGGAATGGTCGTCGGCGTGATTCCGGCGACGTCACCGACGTGGCACCCGCGTGGCACCGCCTGGGCCACTGACTGGTGGGCCCAGGGGCTCCACTTTGACCAGTTGACCTCGGTCAACGCTGACTGGGCCGGCTCCTGTCACTGACATGTGGGCCCCCCTCTGTTAATTAGTCTAATAAACATTTTTAAAAGTAAAAGTAATTAGATTAATCTAATCACTCACTGACACCTGGGGCCCACACCCCTAATTAACCCTGTTAGTTAATTTAATCCACTGTTAAACTAACAGAGGCTGACATGTGGATCCCACTGGACCCATAGGTCAGGTTTGACCCCTGGTCAACCGACCAGTTGACTGCTGACATCATCATTAAGTCATGCTGACGTCATATTTCATTTTCAATAATTCTGTTAAAATAAATAAATTCCAGAAAATGTTTAAATCTTCTAAAATCCGTAGAATTTAAACCGTAGCTCAGATCGAAAAACTTTGTACATGAAAGTTGATCAGAACGACGAGACGAATCTGATCGTGTCATCTGTTACCATGTCGGAACCCTCTACATAGGTGAACCTGTAACTTTTCGCCCGTTTCCGGTAGATGAATAGTGCATATATACTGGTTAATAAATCCAACTTTAATCCTAAAATAACTAATATGATTTAAACATGTCTTTAGGCAACCCTGCACTGCACGATAGCATAGCATACTCTGTGTTGCATATGATTGTTGTGTATTTATTTGTTTCTTCCCCCTCTTCTCTTTCGGTAGACCCCGACACCGATGCTGCTCCGGAGACCGACGACACCACTGACGACCTTGTCGTTGCCACCGAGCAACCAGGCAAGCACCCCCCCTTGAACATTCCGATATCGCCTATTCTCTTCTCTCTTATGCTTGCATTAGAATTGTTGCTGCTACTGCTTTACCTATTCTGATGCATAGCATGATTTTGTAACCTGATGTTGATAATTACCTGCTTTCCTAAACTGTTTAGCATAGGCTGGTTAGAGACCCGTCAGAGACCTTTATTGACCCAACCGCCCCGCTGGATTATCAGAAGACCCGATCAACGGGATTGAAGACCAGGCCCCGGCACCGCACATCACCCTCCTAGTTATACGACACTACCGGGTTACTATCGGGTGCCGAGGGTGATACCTCGTCAGCACTTCTGATGTTAACCTTGTAGGTTAGTTCATCGGTTGTGATCATCGAGGGTGATTCCTCTTTCTCCACTCCCGGTAACGACGTTGTCATGCAACTCCTCAAGAGTGGACCTCGAGGGTGATTCCTCCTTAGTTCACCTTGACGATTACATCAGGTGGAATTCCATCGAGGGTGATTCCTCAGGGTTCCCCCTTGGTGTTCTGGACACATGGATACTATGACTATACCACATAACCATGATACTAAAGTCAGGTCGGCCTTGTGGGGTACCCGCGCGAGCAATTGATGCGATTGATGTGTAGTCGGGTGACCAGAGAGAGTACCCGCGAGATAATTACGAGGCGTGGCCGGGCATTCTTAGCCCTTGCCGCAAGTCCTCGAGACGGGGCGACGGGGTCACATCTATCATGAGTCTCTGCTCATTATCGCGCTCTCCTAATTCACTAACGGTTTGGATATTTGATCCGAGTGGGTCTCTGGCCCGATAGCACTAACCATCACGTGGGAACAGTTATGGGCACTCTCTGTCGTATACATCAGCCGAAGCTTAATGGACGTCAGCGATTGAGCGGCGCGCGCCGAGTTGGACCACGTTAAGCACCCTCCGTTGTACTGGAGGTTGCCAGGTCTGCTCTCGGCCGTGAACGTAACATGCAGGAGTTCCCGGGGCGATGGCCCAAGACCCCTGGGGGCATAGGTTTAGTCCGGCGTGCTGACCTCTCTGTTAAGCCTAGGTCGGGTTGCGGCGTATCGTTTGGCCGAGGCCGAGCATGACCCAGAAAAGTGTGTCCGGCCGGAGTTAATCGAGCGTGGTGGGTAAGTTGGTGCATCCCTGCAGGGAAGAAACAATCTATGCATAGCTGATCCTCGGTAACGGACGCTCGGAGTTGTATCCCGATCGATACAACTAGAACTGGATACTTGAGATGAGATATGGATACTAGGGCTCTGGGATTGCTTTCTCGCAGGGAGTCGAGAAAGGATCTCTGGCCGAGGTTGATACTGATTACTGCTACTACTTTATGCTATACTGATCTACACTCTTCTAATGCTGCAAGACCACTGAAGATGCTAGTATTCGATAGGACTAGGCCTTCTCTCTATTCTGGCATTTCTGCAGCCCAGTCCACATATACAGCCCTTCTTTGATAATGTTGCATATGTAGTGTAGATCCTTTGCTTGCTGAGTACTTCGGATGAGTACTCACGGTTGCTTTGCTTCCTCTTTTTCCCCTTTCCCCTTTTGATGCAACCAGACGACAGAGCCCCGGAGCCAGCTGCCCCCGCCGACGACTACTACTACCACCCCAAGGGTGGCTACTACTACGAGCTTGCCGACGACCAGGAGTAGGATCGGAGGGTCCCAGGCAGGAGGCCTGCCCCTTTCGATCGTAACTTTTGTTTTGCCCCGCCTTTCTAGAGGCTTCTCTGTTGCTGTTTCATATCTGTACTCAGATATCTGATGCTTCCGCTGATGCTTGTATGCGAGCTTATGTATTCGAGCCCTCGAGGCCCCTGGCTTGTAATATAAAGCTTGTATGACTTTATTTATGTTTTAGAGTTGTGTTGTGATATCTTCAAGCGAGTCCTTAGGCTTGATCGTGTGCATTTGTGTGTATGGTTAGTGCACGATTAAGCCGGGGTCGTCACATAGCTCACCATGGATTGCAACAAAATTCTTTTGGACACAAGAAAATCACATCAATGTGACAGAGGACAAAACTGAAATCTGACAACAACTGCAGCACAACCTAGCCATTCGTCTCCCTAGTAGCTGTAAATTTCTTCAAGAAATGTTCAGGCACAAAGGAAAAGTTCAGAGGCAAAAAAAATCAGAGAACTAGTTTAGAGACCTCGATTTTCACTGTTTGAATGACCCTGAAAATATATGATTCGAACACAGCAGCACATTGTGTTGAAAAAGTCACAGTTGAGTGGAAAAATGCAAAAACAAAGCGACACTATACTCTCCTTGGGGCACTACAATACAAAAACAAAAAACAACTACTAAATTAGCTATGTTTGCATAAAAGACTACAACATCAAATCAACCGCATAAAAACAGCCTCAACCTAAAACCATACTGAATAATTATAATAACCATGACAGAGGAGATAACAAACATTTCGGGTCCATTCCAATTTGCTGAAAATCGCACGAGAAATCACCATAAGCCTGCTCCAAGCTCAGGCCTGATAAGCAAAATCGTGCATAGCAACAACAGATCCACGTACATAGGATGACTCACATCTCCCCCTCCCCCACCCCCCCCCCCCCCCCCCCCCGAATGCAGTCACTGAATGCACAAAAAATGCAGGGGCGTTTCCCAATGAACTACACAAAAGCGCATGAATATGTGACCACCCCTTATGCTGAACAACGCTACACATGAAAAATGATAGTGCCACCCCCACGGATAAACAAACCCTCCGATGTGGATCTCTGCCCGGCGACCATGACAATGAACTGAATTGAGCGCGGAGGGACAGAACACCTAAGGACAAAAAATTGGAGAGAGAGAGAGAGGGCAGCAGGGAGACGAAATTCCTCGTGCCCGACCGACGCCGGCGACTTCAACCTCCCCCACTGACAGGTGCATGCTGATGGTGAGCACAATGGGAGAGGTCCGCCGAGCCCCTCTCCAGCCCAACCTCTCTCCTACCAACAGTCGTCCCAGTGAAGGCGCTGTTAGCGGAAGGCTCGCTGCGCGCCACCTCTGGTCGGCCGACCCTGTCGCTAATCACCGGTAAGGAGCCCCCTTCCCTCCGGCGTCTCCACCCGCCTCGGCCAACCCCATCCAATCCCCTCCTCAGCTAGACAGAAGAAGCCGCCCACCGACTGAATAAAAAAATTCAAAAAGAAGAACATGACGGGTCGAAAAGAGACCCAATGAAACCCGTGACAGATGACGACCCGTTACGCGTGGTTGAGGACAAGCGACGCACATAGTGGTTGAGGACAAGCGACGCACAGAGATTCGTAACGGATCGGACGGACAGAAAAATGACCTGAAGCAAATTTAAAAACAGACGTATGAAAAATAGTAAAAGTGATTAATTTCTCAGTGCACATCGTGGGCTTTGAAATCCAGACTAGACCAGTACTGGGCTCCCGACTTCACGGCCTGACGATGACATGTACTTGGGGTAGGGTAATAGGCCTGACCTAGACATCCTTTCCAAGGACATTATCTTAAAGTCAGGAATATTCAAAGGACAATACCATCCACTCGACCAGAAGCATTCCACTCGGAAAGCCTAATTCCATTCGACCGGAGTGTACTCACTCGACCACATCAGAAATCACTCGGAAGACAGAAGGTCTAAAGTCACTCAAAATGGCAACGGTCAGGCATTCACTCTGTAGTCTTAATGATCATTTATTTGCCTTTATTGCTGGCGTTATCAGTAACGTCCTATCTTTATGTACATTGAACCCCTTGTAACGTGGGCTGGCTGGGGTCCTGGCGCACTCTATATAAGCCACCCCCCTCCACTGGCACAAGGGTTCGGACCCCCTGTAACTTCACGCATAATCCAATCGACCGAGCCCCCGGGCACCGAGACGTAGGGCTGTTACTTCCTCCGAGAAGGGCCTGAACTCATAAATCTTGCGTGCACAACCTCATCGTAGTTAGGATCTTGCCTCCTCATACTTACCCCCTATTCTACTGTCAGACTTAGAACCACGACAGTTGGCGCCCACCGTGGGGCAGGTGTCTTAGCGACTTTCCGGTGAGGTTGCGATTTTTTCTGATTCCCATCATCATGGTTTCTGGTGGAGGTTTGGCTGAGGGCCACGAGATCCGTCTCGGCGCGCTCGTCTTCATCGCCGACGACTCCGCCTGGCTCCAGGAGGCCCCCCTCGACGTCGAGACATTCCCCGTCCGTGGGGCGACGCACTTTCGCGCGTGTGTCCGCGGCGTCCTTCTGCGGCAGCCGTCGTCCCAATACCGATCGGCTCCTGCGGCGTCTTCGTTCCCCGCTGTTCGCCGTCGCAAGCGATCCGGTCGATCACGGCTTCAGCGGTGGGTGAAGCATGCGGTGGCACGTCAGTCGGCCACCCCTCAAGTCGCGGCAATCGAGCCCGATGAATCTCTCTACGGCCTGTTCGATCTGTCGACTGGCTCCGTCGAGACACTGTCCGAGTGTGACAGCAGCGATCCTGCGGCGGAGGTCCTGATGGTCGACACGCCGCGTAGCCCACCTGGCATGCGTTGCAACAGAGGCGGCGACGGCGGTGGCAATCCGTCGCATGTTCACGAGGAATACCACCCCGAAACCCTCTCTTCGCAGCGAAGGGAGGAACTTCACCGCCGCAACGAGGAAGCACTCCACACGCCCATCATCGGAGAGACCTCTGAGGCTCGGGCCTTCGAGGCAGCGCGCTTGGCCACTTTAGCTGAACGCACTCGACTGGAGAATCTTCAGCATGCACTCGACGAACGTGCTCGGCAGCAGATTCCTGAGTCCAGTCGACGACGGCAATTGTTCCCGCCTGAACCTCAGGTATACCACACTCCTATTCAGAATCTTATGGCTGCAGCTCATATAGCAGAGTCCATCCAGCCATCCCAGTCGAAAGCTGGACGAGGTTTGATGCAGATACGGGCTCTGCTCCGGGCAGCAGGAGAGCAAAACACTGCAGTATCTCAGTCACGTAACAGATCCATAGCAGATCTGTGGTGGCTGACACAGTTCAATTGGCTCACAGCCCAAGATCGCCACCGCGGCGTGAGGGACGGGGGCATCGCCAAGATCAGTACTTGGGTCGGAACCACGAGCAGTACGATCATCGGCTCGGCCGTAATGACCGCCGTCGAGCGCCTACGCCCCCTCCGAGAGGCGGATCATATGTGCCCTAGCATTATGATGACAAGCGCCCGTACAGCGGAGAGCGGAGGATGCCAGTCGACCCGAGAGAGCCAGGGTTTGATGCGAGGTCAATTTTGGTGCAAGGTTTGGTCGACAGGAACCGAGCACACAGAGAGGGGCAAGACAGAGATCGCCCGAGTGGAAGCAGAATACATGTTTCGGGTCCCGAGTGTTTTAGCAGAGCCATCAGAGCTGCTGAGATCCCCCCCCCAACTTCAGGTTGGCGACTGGGGTTAGTAAGTTCACCGGTGAGTCGAAGCCTGACACTTGGCTGGAAGATTACCGAGTGGCTGTTCAGATCGGTGGTGGAAATGATGAGGTAGCTATGAAACATCTTCCTCTCATGTTGGAAGGATCGGCCAGAGCATGGTTGAATCAGTTGGCTCCAGGCAGTATATTCAGCTGGGAAGAGTTAACCCGAGTGTTTGTCAGGACATTCGAGGGCACATGCAAACGACCTGCAGGGTTGACGGAATTGCAACATTGTGTACAGAAGCCGAATGAAACTCTGAGGGATTACATCCAAAGATGGACCACTTTACACCACACAGTAGAAAATGTATCCCAACACCAAGCAGTTTGTGCCTTCAAGGAGGGCGTTCGGTATCGAGAGCTTAACCTGAAATTCGGTCAGACAGGAGATATGTCTCTGACCCGAATGATGGAAATAGCCACTCGGTACGCTAATGGTGAAGAAAAGGATCGACTCCGCAGTGGAAAGGGCAAACCAGTCGCCCAATACACCGGAGGAGGTCGGAAGCAGAAACGCAAAGCCGAGCCAGCAGGTCCAGGTGAAGCTGCAGTTTTAACTCAAGGAAAATTCAAGGGAAAGCCCAAAGGGCCCTGGATCCCCAAGAAGGTGAAAGATCAGGCCGGTAATGATGTGTTGGACTTGCCATGTCACATTCACACCAAGAAGGATGAAGAGGGTAATCTGATTTATCCCAAACATACCACTCGACAATGTCGGCTCCTGATCCAGCAGTTCCGAGAGAAACAGCCCAATGAAAAGGAAATAGAGTCTGACAAGGATGGGGACAAGGTTGAAGATGATGACGGTTTCCCTAACGTCAATTCCACCTTGGTGATTTTTGCTGACATTGAAAGCAAAAGTCGACTGAAAGTCATCAACAGAGAGGTAAAAATGGTTGCTCCGGCAACGACGACATATTTGAAATGGTCAAAGACTCCCATTACATTCGACCAATCTGACCACCCACCGCACGTTGCCACCCCCGGGAGGCAAGCGTTGGTGGTCGACCCAGTCGTTGGGGGCACCTGACTGACCAAAGTCTTGATGGATGGTGGCAGCGGCTTGAACATTTTGTATGCTGAGACCCTTCGTGGGATGGGCATTCCGATGTCCAAGCTCAGTGAGAGCAATATGCGATTCCACGGTGTCATTCCAGGAAAGAAAGCTGATTCACTCAGTCAGATCACTCTTGACATGGTTTTTGGTGATTCAAAGAATTACCGTAAGGAGAAGTTGACATTCGAAGTTGTGGATTTTCACAGTGCCTATCATGCTATTCTGGGCAGAACTGCATATGCCCGTTTCATGGCTCGACCGTGCTACGTATACCTTAAGCTGAAGATGCCTGGCCCCAGAGGGGTGATCACAGTCACTGGCAATCGACAACGAGCAGAAGAGTGCCTCCAGAAGGGCTCTATGATAGCCGATGAACAGATGGCAGCAGTAGAAATGGAAGAATATAAGAAGACTGCAGATCCGAGTGATTTGTTGCGTACTAAGAAGCCTGCTTCAGAATCTGCATTTCAGTCGTCCGATGAAACAAAGCCTGTTCACATTCACCCGACCGATCCCAATGCTGCTCCGGCTCATATCTCGACAACACTCGACAGCAAATAGGAAGAAGCGCTCATCCAGTTCCTCCGTGAGAACTGGGACATCTTCGCATGGAAGCCGTCTGACATGCCGGGTGTACCCAGGGGACTGGCTGAGCACCATTTGCGAGTCGATCCAAAGGCAAAACCCGTTAAAGAGCATCTCCGTCGGTCCGCTGTGGAGAAGCGAAAGGCGATCGGCGAAGAGGTGGCTCGGCTTCTGGCGGCTGAGTTCATCCGCGAAATTTACCACTCCGAGTGGCTCGCCAATGTTGTCATGGTTCCCAAGAAGGACGATTCACTTCGTATGTGCATTGATTTCAAGCAGATCAATCGGGCCTGCCCGAAAGATCATTTTCCTCTCCCCCGCATCGATCAGATAGTCGACTCGACTGCGGGATGTGAGCGATTGTCCTTCCTGGATGCATATTCCGGGTACCATCAGATCCGACTGTATGGACCTGATGAAATAAAAACAGCTTTTATCACTCCATTCGGGTGCTTTTGCTATGTCACCATGCCCTTTGGCCTCAAGAACGCTGGTGCCACATTCATGCGTATGATACAGAAGTGCCTGCTAACTCAAATCAGTCGGAATGTGGAAGCATACATGGATGACATCGTGGTTAAGTCGCATAAAGGTTCCGACCTGCTGACTGACCTTGCTGAAACCTTTGCCAAATTGAGAAAATATGATATCAAGCTTAATCCGTCGAAGTGTACATTTGGAGTTCCAGGTGGAAAGTTACTCGGTTTCCTCGTTTCCGAACGTGGGATCGATGCCAACCCAGAGAAAATTGGTGCAATCCTCCGAATGAAACGCCCTGTGCGTGTACAGGATGTTCAGAAGCTTACTGGTTGTTTGGCCGCTTTGAGTCGATTCATCTCTCGTCTCGGTGAAAAGGCACTGCCTCTATACCGACTGATGAAGAAATCTGATAAGTTCGAGTGGACTCCTGAAGCTGACGCAGCGTTTGCAGAGCTCAAAACCCTGCTTTCCACCCGGCCAATGCTTGCTGCTCCAATCAGCAAAGAGCCTTTACTGCTTTATATAGCAGCCACGGGACAGGTTGTCAGTACAGTACTCATGGTCGAGCGGGAAGAAGAAGGTAAAACCTACAAGGTCCAACGCCCAGTGTACTATATTTCTGAAGTCTTAACCCCATCCAAGCAGAGATATCCACATTATCAAAAGCTGGTCTATGGAATTTACTTGACCACAAAGAAGGTTGCACATTACTTCTCAGATCATTCGATTACGGTCATTAGCGACGCTCCCTTGTCAGAGATTTTGAACAACAGAGACGCAACTGGTCGAGTGGCAAAATGGGCGATTGAACTCCTTCCGCTGGATATCAGGTTTGAGGCGAAGAAAGCGATCAAATCTCAAGCAATAGCAGATTTCCTTGTCGAGTGGATTGAACAGCAGCTACCGACTCAGATACAGTCGGAACATTGGACTATGTTCTTCGACGTGTCCAAGATGTTGAATGGTTCAGGCGCTGGGGTAGTCTTGATATCTCCACGAGGCGACAACCTCATATATGTTCTCCAGATTCACTTTGATTCCTCCAACAATGAAGCTGAATATGAGGCGCTTCTATACGGGTTGCGTATGGCCATTTCACTCGGCGTCCGTCGCGTGATGGTTTACGGTGACTCAGATTTAGTGGTTAATCAAGTGATGAAAGAGTGGGGCATCAGGAGCCCAGCGATGACTGGCTATTGCAATGCAGTGAGAAAGCTAGAAAAGAAGTTTGAAGGGCTAGAGCTCCACCATATACCCCGACTGAAGAATCAAGCAGCGGATGACTTGGCGAAAATAGGTTCCAAGCGGGAGCCTATTCCCAGCAATGTGTTTTTGGAGCATATTCACGCGCCTTCAGTTCAAGAAGATCCCTTCACTGAAGAACCCCCACAGCCTAAAAGTTCCACTGATCCGACTGAAGTTGAAATCCCAGCTGTGGTCGACTTAATCATGGAGGTTTTGATTGTTATTCTCGATTGGACAGTGCCGTATATCGCATATATTCTCAGGAAAGAGCTCCCAGAGGATGAAGAAGAGGCTCGCCAGATTGTCCGTCGATCCAAAGCCTTCACAGTAATGGGTGGACAACTTTATAGAGAGAGTGTTACTGGGGTCGTTCAGAAATGCATCACTCCAGAAGAAGGCCGAATGATCCTCAATGATATCCACTCGGGAACCTGTGGTCACCATGCGTCTTCTCGGGCCATCGTGGCCAAAGCATATCGAGCAGGGTTTTATTGGCCACGGGCAAATGAGATGGCAAAGGAAATAATCGACAAGTGTGAGGGCTGTCAGTTCTACTCCAACATGTCCCACAAACCCGCTTCAGCCTTGAAGACCATTCCACTCGTC
Source organism: Thinopyrum elongatum (assembly GCA_011799875.1). Lineage (NCBI taxonomy): Eukaryota > Viridiplantae > Streptophyta > Magnoliopsida > Poales > Poaceae > Thinopyrum > Thinopyrum elongatum. The sequence goes on along the minus strand of CM022302.1, from coordinate 89,001,618 downwards.
TGGCCATTCGCTGTTTGGGGATTAGATATGGTCGGACCTCTGAGGACTGGCAGGAGTGGCTTCACCCATGTGCTTGTAGCAGTCGACAAGTTCACTAAATGGATTGAAGCTAAACCTATCAAAAGCCTGGAAGCAAGTACTGCTGTCAGCTTCATCAGAGAGTTAACGTTTAGATATGGAGTTCCGCACAGCATCATCACGGATAATGGGTCAAACTTTGATTCAGATGAGTTCCGAGCTTTCTGCGCTTCCCAAGGTACTCGGGTTGACTATGCTTCAGTCGCCCACCCTCAGTCGAATGGACAAGCAGAAAGAGCGAACGGTTTGATTCTCAAAGGGCTGAAACCTCGATTGATGCGCGACCTCAAGCATGCAGCCGGCGCCTGGGTAGATGAGTTACCGTCAGTCCTTTGGGAATTAAGAACAACACCAAATCGGTCGACCGGTCGAACCCCCTTCTTCATGGTCTACGGGGCTGAGGCTGTGCTGCCGAGTGACTTGCTTCACAATGCACCCCGAGTAGAACTTTTTTCAGAAGCCGAAGCAGAACAGGCTCGAGAAGACGCTGTTGATCTTCTGGAAGAAGAAAGAGAGATGGCCTTGATCCGATTGACCATTTATCAGCAAGACCTTCGTCGATTATATGCCAGAAATGTGAAGGGTCGAGCATTTCAGGAAGGGGACCTTGTGCTCCGAGTGGACCAGCAACGGCCTCACAAACTTGCCCCCGCTTGGGAAGGTCCCTTCATCATCACCAAGGTGCTCCACAGCGGAGCGTATCACCTCTACAATGTGGAGCATAATAAAGACGAGCCACGCGCTTGGAATGCGGAGCTACTCTGCCGTTTTTATACTTAAGTGTTCAGACTGATGAGATGTAATAAAGAGTACCTTTCAGTTCGTTTATCAAAGACATGGTTTTACAGTCTCCTAAATGATTGTTGTTACTAATACATGTGTCCAAAATCACCCACTGGGTGTGTCCAAAATCCCCTAGTGGGTGGCTTAGCGGCGAATCCGATTCGCCTAAGTTCAAAAAATCCTACCGAGTGAAGAGCAACCCTCTCACTCGGGAGGCTTAGCTGCAGTCCTGTACTCGCCTAAGTTTGTAAAATCCTACCGAGTGATGAGCAACCCTCTCACTCGGGGGCTTAGCTGCAGTCCTGTACTCGCCTAAGTTTAAAAAATCTTACCGAGTGATGAGCAACCCTCTCACTCGGGGGCTTAGCTGCAGTCCTTGTACTCGCCTAAGTTTAAAAATCCTACCGAGTGATGAGCAACTCTCTCACTCGGAGGCTTAGCTGCAGTCCTGTACTGCCTAAGTTGTAAAATCCTACCGAGTGATGAGCAACCCTCTCACTCGGGGCTTAGCTGCAGTCCTGTACTCGCCTAAGTTTAAAAAATCCTACCGAGTGATGAGCAACTCTCTCACTCCGGAGGCTTAGCTGCAGTCCTGTACTCGCCTAAGTTGTAAAATCCTACCGAGTGATGAGCAACCCTCTCACTCGGGGGCTTAGCTGCAGTCCTGTACTTGCCTAAGTTTAAAAAATCCTACCGAGTGATGAGCAACTCTCTCACTCGGAGGCTTAGCTGCGGTCCTGTACTCGCCTAAGTTTGTATTATCCTACCGAGTGATGAGCAATCCTCTCACTCGGGGGCTTAGCTGCAGTCCCGTACTCGCCTAAGTTTGTAAAATCCTACCGAGTGATGAGCAACCCTCTCACTCAGAGGCTTAGCTGCAGTCATGTACTCGCCTAAGTTTAAAAAATCCTACCGAGTGATGAGCAACCCTCTCACTCGGAGGCTTAGCTGCAGTCCTGTACTCGCCTAATTTTGTAAAATCCTACCAAGTGATGAGCAACCCTCTCACTCGGAGGCTTAGCTGCAGTCCTGTACTCGCCTAAGTTTGTAAAATCCTATCGAGTGATGAGCAATCCTCTCACTCAGAGGCTTAGCTGTAGTCCTGTACTCGCCTAAGTTTAAAAAATCCTACCGAGTGATGAGCAACCCTCTCACTCGGGGGCTTAGCTGCGGTCCTGTACTCGCCTAAATTTAAAACACGCTCCATCCTGATCCGCAAGGACGATGAGGTGCAGGTCGACTGCGACCTTCTCTTCGGAGCTACACCACAAGTACAATGTGTGCTCCATCCTGATCTGCAAGGATGACGAGGTGCAGGTCGTCCGCGATCCTCTCCCCAGAATTGCATCACAAGAACAAAAGTCTGTTCCGAGTGAAGATACAAGTTCCACTCGGAAATAAAAACAAGCATATTTAAGGGAAAACTAAGTTCGGACGAACCCCATGAGATTCTGGACCGCAGATTAAAGTACTCGGGCATCAGGCCCGAAGGAGTTTAACAGTTACAAAATCACTCGGCATACCGAGGCAAATTGAATCGGATCATAAAAGTTTTGCTCACTCCGCAGGAGGGCTGGCAGGCTCGACGAACTCATCCAGGTCGATTCCATCTGCAATTCGAGTAGCAGCGGCAATAAAAGTGTCCATGAAGGACTGGAAGTCAAGTTTCTTGGTATTGGCAACCTTGATTGCTGCTAGCTTCTCTTCTCTGGCTTCCTTGCAATGAACACGAACCAGGGACAGAGCTACGTCAGCACCGCATCGAGCAGAGGACTTCTTCCATTCCTGCACTCGACCAGGAATCTCATTGAGTCGAGTCATCAAAGACTCGAGGTCATTTTGGAGCGTTTCCCTTGGCCAGAGCGCTGTGTCGATCCGCGACACCGCAACCTTCAGTCGAGCAAGGTAATCCATGGCGCTGGCAAGGCGAGACTCTAGTCGAAGCACGTTCATGGCAGCTTCATCTTTAACAGGGGAGTTGATGGGGTCCAAGCTTGTCTCGACTCGCCCAGTTTCTTCCTCGAAGTCTTGATAGAATTCTGCACTCACAGAGAAATAATGAGTCGACAGTAGTATGATGAGTCAACGAAAGCAAATCAATCGGACAGAGAAAAGTACCTTCAAGCATGAGGAATAATTTTTTGGCGAGTCCTCCCAAATAATTCTCTAGCTCGTCCCTCTTGCGGGTGATGTCTTCCACTTTGTCGGTCAAGGTCCCTTTATCCTTCTTTAGTCGAGTTACCTCTTTGTTGGCTTCATCAAGAGCAGCCTTCAGCTTGGTATTCTCTTCCTCCAACTTTCCGACTGAGGCCATCTTTTGGTCAGCGAGTGCCATTTTTTCTTCTGCTATTTTCTTCGCAGCCGCAAGGTCAAGGTCCTTCTTCTCCAAGGCCTATCTCATTGTTTCTAGAAAGAATAACATTCGAATCAGAAAAAGGAGGAGAAAAGATGGCAAGAGAACCAGTCGACAAGCTTTCCTTACCAGCAGCGTCATACTTAGCCTTCTGCAAGTTATTCTGAGCCAACTCCAGATCAAGATTGAGCTGGATTTGCTTCTGCTCCAAGTCAGCGAACCAGGCTCCAAGATCACAAGATTTCTATGTTCAGAAGATAGTCAGTCGGTAGACACAAAGATTGGTTGCTTCCGAGCAATAAAGTAGCAAGTTCAAATAGTTCTAAGACTACTACCGAATCAAACATTCGACAGTAGTCTCAGGGACTACACCCAGTGGGTGCACTCAGCGTGCCCCCACTGGTTCGACTCTTTCAATCAACTTGGTCCGTCCAGTCAAAAAAAACTCAGACCATAGCCGACTGCCCGCAGTCGACTACGGTCTCGGGGACTACACCCAGTGGGTGCACTCAGCGTGCCCCCACTGGTAAAGGTTCCACTCGACATGATCTTCCCAGACCGAGTGGAAAAGTTATGTTCAAAGACCCCCGCCGAATCAAACATTCGATGGCGGTCTCGGGGACTACACCCAGTGGGTGCACTCAGCGTGCCCCCACTGGTTCAGAGATTCAATCGACACAACCTAGTCGACTCAAGTGGAAAAACTACTCAACAGAAATTAAAACACCCAGTGGGTGTACAGACTGACAATGGGTGTGCAATTAAGGTTCCAAAACGCTCATCCACGGACGTCTTGCGGATAAAGCAGCAGTTTCTAAATATCATATCCTAACAGAACAAGCGTCAAGATGGAGTTCAGTCGGAAGTATGCTAACCTGGACATTGGCCTGAAGTGCTGAGCTGGCATCATAGGCAGCTTGACTGGCTTCGTGCACCACTTTCATCTGCTCCATCATAATGCCTGCCTGGCGTATGGCTTCCTTGGCAGCACTCACTTGGTCCTCTGGGACGTGATGGGCGGTGAAAAGTGGAGACGGTGGATCAGTTGCAGTAGCTTGAGAGCTTGAGGCATGAAGTTGCACAGATGAAGCAGGGGCCTGTACAGTCGACGTTGAAGGACGACCACTCGACAAGGGATTCGCAAAAGTAACAGAAGCACGGTTGAAGTCCCCGGATTGCTGGATAGCTGGTTCCGTCGCCGGCGTCGACTGAGGCGTCTTGCTAGCTTGTACCTTTTTGACCGAGGTCCTGCTCCTCCTTCCCACGAGCTTATGTGGCTCATCTTCATCGTCGTCTTGAAGTTCAATAACATTTTGCAGAGCTGCAAAAGAATCGACCACAAGAGTTCAGTCAACGGTAGAATTGGCTAGCAAAGAAAAGACAAGATAACAGGAGTCATACCCGCTCTGGATGTGACCGCGTCCTCCATCTCCTCGTCATCATCATCTTTGTAAGCAGAGGTCCCAGAGTAGCAGGACTGCAAATTCCAAGGTTCACTCGGTCAAGCAAGGGAATGGGTTGACAACTGATATAAGATTCTTGGAGCAAAGGGTGAAAACGAAGCACTTACGCAGAGGCGACGGGAACATCAACCTTGATCTTGGGCAAGGCCGTGGCTTTGACGACGCAGTCTTGTGCTGCTTCGGAGCCTTATCAGTCGGCACCGGAGAAGATGTCCGAGTGCGCTTCAAAGTTTGTCCAGTCGGTGCCGCCACCTTACCCCGGATACTTGCTGGGTCGTGCTTCTGCTTGGAATGCTTTTCCACGCGAGGTGGAGAATCGACCTCCTCATCACTGCTCGAGTCTTCGCACTCTTCATCACTCTCGTCATCAGAGTTCCAGTCGCCGCTGTTGCCTCCGCTCTCCTCTCCTTCCTGGATCTGCTCCTCGTTGGGCATCGAGTACATCTCAGTATATATCTGTAGAGCAAAGAATTATACAAATATCAATCGGATTGAAGCCTAAATAAGAAATCAGAGCAAAGGGCATTCGGCACTGAAGATTGTACCTTATCCGGTTCGTTAGTCTCGTCGAATGGCGGGACCCTCTTGGACCCCCTGGGGTTATCTTTGTTACCAGTCATGCCTTGCAGCCACTGCTCCACTACCTCCCCGGTGACCTCCTCCGGGTGGATCCGGGTAGTGTCATCAATACCCGAGTACATCCACATAGGATGATCACGAGCCTGGAGTGGTTGGATGCGTCGACTGAGAAATATTTCAAGCAAGTCCATACCAGTCATCCCATCGCGGACTAACTGGACTGCTCGTTCAACTAGCATATTCACTTCTGCTTTCTCCTCTGGGTTCACTTTCAAAGTAGAGGGCGGCTGGACTCGATTCATGGAAAAGGAAGGAAGCCCAGTCGACTGACCAGGAGTCGGCTGGTCTTTGCAATAGAACTAGGTCGACTGGCACCCTCTAACTGAATCGGGAAGCGTCATAGCCGGAAAAATGCTCCTACCCCTCATCTGAATTCCCAGACCCCCGCACATCTGGATCACATGTGTTCTCTCATCACTTGGATTGGACTTCTTTACGGCTTGGGAGCGACATGTGAATATATGTTTGAAAAGACCCCAGTGCGGTCGACAGCCCAAGAAATTCTCACACAGGGAAACAAATGCAGCAAGATAGGTGATGGTGTTGGGGGAAAAGTGATGAAGTTGAGCTCCAAAGAAATTCAAGAAAGCCCGGAAAAAGGGATGGGGAGGCAAGGAGAAACCGTGGTCGACATGAGTCGCGAGGAGGACGCACTCACCCTCTTGCGGCTGCGGCTCGGTCTCGTTCCCCGGCAATCGCCAGGACTGGTGGGGAATCAAGCCCCCTTCGACCAGATCCTCCATGTCTTCCTTCCGGATTGTGGATCTGATCCAGTCGCCCTGGATCTAGCCGGGCGGCAGGCCGGACCTAGACGACGACCCTCCCCGACTCGTCTTCTTGCCCTTCGCTGCCGCCGTCGCCTTCTTCGCACGCTCCAGGGCCGCCGTTTTCTCCTTCCCTATCACAGCAGGCTGTGCTTGGATGGGGCGGCGGCATCGAAGGTGGTGGTGAATGCGGAGGAGAAATAGGGGAAGGGGAAGAGGATGAAGAGCACAGTGCCAGACGCATCGGCCCGGACGCCTTATATGGGCTTGTTACCGAGTGACTGACTCGTGGGCCCAAGCAATCCCACCGAATCCTGCCACAATCACGTGCTCGGTATGTGGCGAGAAAGGTGGCGTGAGGATCGAGGCGTCCCAGCCAAATCTGTTCCATTTACTGTGGGCCTCCCCGTCCCGCGCGCTTCTCCAAATTTTGAATCCCGTGAGATCATGGAACGACAGTGCGGTCAATCGCGCCAAAGATCTCATACCATGTCCACAATTGAAGCTTATCAACGAAATTCACTCGGCAATTTAGGAATGGATCAAGGCGACTGAAAATGAAGTCGAAGTCGTTACGTGGTTCATTAATCCAGGCAAAACGCTCCCGAAGCGTGAAAACTGGGTCGGAACCGTCTTCAACTCCTTTTTCCACTCGAACCCTGAACCATTCGGGGGCTAATGATGATGACATGTACCTGGGGTAGGGTAATAGGCCTGACCTAGACACCCTTCCCAAGGACATTATCTTAAAGTCAGGAATATTCAAAGGACAATACCATCCACTCGACCAGAAGCATTCCACTCGACCAGAAGCATTCCACTCGGAAAGCCCAATTCCATTCGAACGGAGTGTACTCACTCGACCACATCAGAAATCACTCGGAAGACAGAAGGTCTAAAGTCACTCAGAATGGCAATGGTCAGGCGTTCACTCCGTAGTCTTAATGATCATTTATTTGCCTTTATTGCTGGCGTTATCAGTAACGTCCTATCTTTATGTACATTGAACCCCTTGTAACGTGGGCTGGCTGGGGTCCTGGCGCACTCTATATAAGCCACCCCCTCCACTGGCACAAGGGTTCGGACCCCCTGTAACTTCACGCATAATCCAATCGACCGAGCCCCCGGGCACCGAGACGTAGGGCTGTTACTTCCTCCGAGAAGGGCCTGAACTCGTAAATCTTGCGTGCACAACCTCATCGTAGCTAGGATCTTGCCTCCTCATACTTACCCCCTATTCTACTGTCAGACTTAGAACCACGACACGGCCTGCACTGCACTTTGCTCGGCTCCACCTCCACCACATCTGTCTCAAAAAAAAAACCTCCACCACATCCGTGAGGTCGAGATGACGGCCAGCCTCCGCCGCCACCCCCACTCTTCGGCGGTGCCGCCGCTGGACGACGACGACTTGCTCTCCGAGATCCTCCCTCCTCCCTCCCGCGCGCCTCCCTCGTCTGCAAACGCTGGCGAGGCCTCGTCTCTAACCCCCGATTCCTCCACCGCTTCCGCCGCCATCACCGCCGCAGCCCTGCCATCCTCGGTTCCTTCGTTGAGAAGGGGTTATCTATATCCTTCGTACCAGCTCTCGACCCCCCCAATCGTGTCCCCGTCGGGCGATTCTCCTTGCAGTGCGACGACCGCGGCGGCTTCAGCCTCCTCAACTGCCGCCATGGCCTCGTCCTCATCTTCCTCCTGAAGCACAACAAGGTCCTGGTGTGGGACCCCATCAGCGACGACCAGCACCGCATAGCCGTTCCTCCGAGCTTTGGTGTGGTGACGGGGAGACCGATAACCGGGGCGGTGCTCCGGGCTGGCGGAGACGCCCACCACTTCCAAGTGGTATTGATAGGCACATACAAAGAACAGCATTCACGAGCAATCGCCTGCATTTACTCCTCGGAGACCGGCATATGGGGCAATCTGCTCTCGACATTGCTTCCATCCGAGGCTCGGTCGGCTTATAGGGGCATGGCTTGTGTCCTGGTTGGGAATTGCCTTTATTGGGTTCTTATTGGTGAGAGTCCACGCATACTTGAGTTTGATTTGGATAGGCAGAGCTTAACTTTGATACATATGCCAGTGGACATGTACGCCAATAATGCTTGCCATTTCTCATTTATGCGAGTGGAGGGTGGTGTCCTTTGTTTCCTCATTTTATCATGGGACTTCAATGCCCAATTATGGAATATGGAGAAAAATTGTGATGGTGTTGTTTCATGGGTGCTGAGAACAACCATTGAATTGGACAAGCTACTTTCCCTTAAACACGATGAGGGAGGGCCTCAACTGATAATAGGGTTTGCCGAGGACAATAATGCGTTCTTCCTGTCGACAAAAGTCGGCGTCTTCATGGTCCAGCTTAAGTCATTGCAATTCAAGGAACTTTCCAAAACCCACCACTTGTCTCACTATCATCCATTCGAAAGTGTCTACACTGCAGGTCATAGCATCCCTTACACTGTGCCTAGAACAGAAACAAGTCGGTTTTCGATAAGTGGTTGACGAAATGCTGTTCACATCCTTCCGTATTAATCCAACAATTTTATGTTGTCTCGTATCAATTATTTCATTTGTTGCTCAATGATCTATTCAACATATAGCAATATTGTTCTGCACCTCTGCAGCGTTTCGTGTCAATGTGTGCGTGCTGGTGGTTTATGTAATAGTTCTGAGCTGGAAAATATCTGCAAGTGGTATTTAGCTAATTTATGTCACCGGTTCTTTTTTCTGTACTGAGATGATGGGTTGTCATTGTTCTACTGTACTATGGTCTCTTTGATAGACTGACTTTGTCAAAAAATATGTAGCAATGTTGTTTCTAATATTCTCACATTATCATTACTAGTGTTACTATTATTGGACTATGTCGTTCAAGTCTAGCCAACTGTCTCTACCACTTTATTGTAGGAATGTCCATGCAATACAACAATTAATACCAAGATTGCCAAGTACTTGGTATAACAATTGAACTAAATGTCATTTTTTTCCTACATCACTTCTGCTTCGGTACAACCCCCCTAAATACATCAACGGATGAGATCTCTCCGTACCTCCTCATAATAAAAGGTAGGATGGTCCTTTTACAATTTCTTTTTAAGAAAGGATAGTCTTTTTGCAAAATACAAATCCGTACACAGCCACGTACCTGGGAGGTCAACTGGGCCGGCCCAGCAGCGAACATTCTCTCTCTCTGTAGTAGTGAAACAGTAATAGTGGAAAATCCAAAAATAATCAGCCTGTAGTGGGATTAGAACACAAGACCTTCTGCTCTCACCGAGACAGCCCGACCACTTGATCAAGCAAGCTCTCTGTTGGCTAATTTGCAGCGCGGCTTAAAGAACTATTGCCACCGTCCAGGATTTCAAGGGCAGCCAGGCATGAGTGCGCGTACGATTATTTGAAGACTGTTAGAATTAATGGGCTAGCCCATAGCAATTTCTAAAATCTCAAAGCCCATGTGTAAAATGGCAAGTGGTGGTGCTAAAGTTTAGTCCCACCCCAGAAGTTGAAGAAGAGTTGGACCTCTTTATATAGTGGGTTCTCTTCACCACTCTAAGTGGTGTGTGAGAAAAGAAAGGAAAGACCACACGCGCGCGCTCGCTCGCCTCGCCTGGCCGGGCGTGGCGAGGCGGCGCGTACGTGCGACATGCGCGTGAATGGTCCGCCGAAATCCGGTCTGGTCCTAATATATATACAGCTACCGGCTGCGGCCAAAGACACACCGGAAAAACACCTAGGGTTTTGCCTCATCTCGCAACTTGCGCCGCCGTCGTAGTCTACTTCATCCCAAACGCCGGCGTGCATCGGCGCGTGGGAGAGCAGGTCTCCGGAACCGTTCGTCCTTGCGATCCTGCACCGGGAGAGGACGAATTAGGTTTTTGGGAAGCGCGACTGCTCAAATTCGTCATCACGGGCCGTCTTCCGTCCAAGTCGGACGGTGCTACTCATCGTCGCCAACATCGTCATCAACACCGTCGCACCCACAATAGCTAACGAACAGTACGTCCAACATCATCTGTTTATGTCTGTCTCTACAGCTATTGTTTCGTGTTCGCTGTTGTTATGCATGTCTTGCTGTTATTCTAGTTTGCTAGATTGTTGCATGCTAGTATCTGTTCTAGTCATAAATTATTTACTGGAATTAATCATGAACTTGCCTAATTTTCCAACAATCCAAAAACCTAACTGTAGGCAATTTCCTGAGTTAACTATGGCTGGATTCGCTGATGCACTGAGGCCGGATAAATTTACCGGTGTGCACTTTAAGAGGTGGCAGGTGAAGACCACGCTCTAGCTTACTGCTCTGAAAGTTTTCCACATTAGTGTTGGTGCTCCTGAGGGAATGTCTGACGAAGATCAGAGAAAATTCCAGGAAGCCAATACTATGTTTGTGGGATGCATTCTGAGTGTTCTTGCTGACCGTCTGTGTGATGTGTACATGCACATAGATGACGGAAAGACTCTGTGGGATGCACTGAATGCAAAATTCGGTGCAACAGATGCAGGCAGTGAACTGTACATCATGGAGAGTTTTCATGACTACAAGATGGTGAATAACCGTTCTGTGGTTGAACAAGCTCATGAGATACAGTGCATTGTGAAAGAACTTGAACTCCTTGAGTGTGTTCTACCCGACAAATTCGTGGCTGGGTGCATGATTGCAAAGTTGCCTCCTTCATGGAGGAATTTCGCCACAACTCTGGAACATAAGAGACAGGAGATATCAGTTGAAAATATGATTGCATCTCTTGATGTTGAAGAAAAAGCTCGGGCTAAAGACACTACTGAGAAAGGAGGTGAGGTTCAGCCTACCGCAAATATGGTGCAGAGGTACCCACAGAACAAGAACAAAGGGAAAAACAAACCTGTTTTCAACAAGCCTACCAAGACTACTACCTTCAAGAAGAAGAAGTTCAACAAGGCTGAGCTAGAGTGCTACGCCTGTGGGAAGCCCGGACACTTTTCCAATGAATGCCCTGAACGTGCAGACCGCAGAGGGAAAACGAGCTCCAAGACTGTCAACATGGTGACCGCTAGCAATACTGATGGGTATGGTAATTTACCTATTGTGCTTTCAGTATTTCAATCATCTTCATGGTGGATTGATTCGGGTGCTAACGTTCATGTGTGTGCTGACGTCTCCCTGTTTACTTCTTATCAGGTCACAAGGGATTCTTCCGTTCTAATGGGGAATGGGTCACATGCTTCTGTTCGTGGCATTGGCACGGTGGATCTGAAGTTTACTTCGGGAAAGATCGTGCAATTAAGGAACGTGTAGCATGTCCCTACTATGAATAAGAATCTAGCTAGCGGCTCCCTTCTCTGTCGAGATGGGTTTAAGGTAGTTTTAGAGTCGAATAAAGTAATCGTGTCAAGATTTGGACAATTTATAGGCAAAGGCTATGAGTGCGGAGGCTTGTTCCGTTTTTCCCTTTCAGATTTTTGCAATAAGTCAGTAAACCAAATTTGTGCTAGTGTTAATGATGATGCAAGTATTTGGCACTCTTGTTTATGTCATATTAATTTTGGTTTAATGTCTCGGCTATCCAGTATGAGTTTAATTCCGAATTTCACTGTTGCCAAAGATTCTAAGTGCCATAGTTGTGTGCAATCGAAGCAACCTCGAAAGCCTCATAAGGCTGCCGAGGAGAGAAACTTGGCACCTCTAGAACTCATACATTCTGATCTTTGTGAGATGAATGGTGTGTTGAAAAAAGGTGGAAAGAGATATTTCATGACTTTGATTGATGATGCGACTAGATTTTGCTATGTTTATTTGTTGCAAACTAAAGATGAAGCATTAGACTACTTTAAAATCTATAAAGCTGAAGTTGAAAATCAACTAGAGAGAAAGATCAAGCGTCTTAGGTCCGATCGTGGTGGAGAGTATTTTCCCAAAGTATTTGATGAATTTTGTGAGGAACATGGTATTATTCATGAGAGGACGCCTCCCTATTCACCCCAATCAAATGGAGTTGCTGAGAGGAAAAACCGCACATTGACTGACTTGGTGAATGCCATGTTAGACACTGCTGGTTTATCGAAGGCATGGTGGGGGGAGGCTCTATTGACTTCATGTCATGTCCTGAATAGAGTTCCTAACAATAATAAGGAGAAAACCCCTTATGAGAAGTGGGTTGGGAGAAAACCATCACTTTCTTATTTGCGCACTTGGGGATGTTTGGCAAAGGTCAATATTCCTATTCCTAAGAAACGCAAACTTGGACCAAAGACAGTGGATTGTGTCTTTCTAGGGTATGCTCAACGGAGCATTGCTTATAGATTTTTAGTGGTAAAATCTGAAGTACCTGATATGCATGTTGATACTATAATGGAATCTCGTGATGCAACATTTTTTGAGAACATATTTCCTATGAAAGATATGCATAGTATTGCTAGATTTTCTTCTGAGATAATTCCTGAATCTAGTACAACTGATGAATATTTCGAACAATCACATGAGGAAGTCCTTGAGAAGGATAACAATGAAGTTCCTATAAGGAACAAGAGACAAAGAATTGCAAAATCCTTTGGTGATGATTTCATTGTATACCTTGTGGACGACACACCCAAGACGATTGCAGAGGCATATGCATCTCCGGATGTAGATGATTGGAAAGAAGCTATTCATAATGAGATGGACTCAATTCTTTCTAATGGAACTTGGGAACTAACTGATAGACCATATGGTTGTAAACCTGTGGGCTATAAGCGGGTGTTCAAAAAGAAGCTAAAGCCTAATGGTACTATTGATAAGTACAAGGCGCGGCTAGTGGCCAAGGGCTACACTTAGAAAGAAGGAGAAGATTACTTTGACACCTATTCACCCGTTGCTAGAATGACCACCATTCGAGTGTTATTTTCCTTGGCTGCCTCTTATGGTCTTATCATTCATCAAATGGATGTAAAGACAGCTTTCCTCAATGGAGAGTTGGAAGAGGAAATCTATATGGATCAGCCTGACGGGTTTGTGGTAAAGGGTGAAGAGAGAAAAGTGTGCAAGTTGTTAAAATCTTTGTATGGCCTGAAACAGGCACCTAAGCAATGGCATGAGAAGTTTGAAAGAACTCTGACTTCTGCAGGATTTGTCATTAACGAGGCTGATAGGTGTGTTTACTATCGCCATGGTGGGGGCAATAGTGTCATATTATGTTTGTATGTGGATGACATACTAATCTTTGGTACAAACATTAATGCGATCAATGAGGTCAAGTCTTTTCTATCAAAAAAATTTGACATGAAAGATCTGGGAGAAGCGGATGTAATTCTAAACATCAAACTTATTAAGGATGAGAGTGGGATTACTCTAACGCAATCTCACTATGTTGAGAAGGTCTTGAGCCGGTTCGGCTTTATGGATAGCAAGCCTTCTCCAACACCTTATGATCCCAGTGTGACACTCAGAAAGAACAAGAAAGAAACAAGAGATCAATTAAGATACTCTCAAATTGTCGGTTCACTCATGTACTTAGCTAGCGCTACAAGACCAGATATCTCTTTTGCTGTGAGCAAACTGAGTAGGTTCATGTCCAACCCGGGTGATGATCATTGACATGCACTAGAAAGGGTCTTGCTCTATCTGAGAGGTACTATGAGTTTCGGAATTACTTATTCAGGGCATCCTGCTGTGCTAGAAGGATATAGTGATTCAAACTGGATCTCCGATGTTGATGTACTCTACGCAACAAGTGGGTATGTATTTACTCATGGAGGTGGCGCAGTGTCATGGAGGTCTTGCAAGCAAACCATATTGACGAGGTCAACTATGGAAGCAGAATTAACTGCTTTAGACACAGCTACTGTTGAGGCAGAATGGCTGCGTGAGCTCTTGATGGACTTGCCTGTGGTTGAAAAACCTGTACCGGCTATTCTTATGAATTGTGACAACCAAACGGTTATCGCTAAAGTAAACAATTCTAAAGATAATGCGAAGTCATCAAGACACGTGAAGAGACGTTTGAAGTCTGTCAGGAAGTTGAGAAACTCCGGAGTAATAACTGTTACATATATTCAAACAGACAAAAACCTGGCAGATCCCTTTACAAAGGGACTATCACGAAATGTGATAGATATTGCATCGAGGGAGATGGGTATGAGACCCATAGATGTTACACCATAGTAGTAACCCAACCTTTGTGATAGGAGATCCCGTGAATTAGAATCTGGAAAGAACAAGCTATTGGTTAACTGAGAAGAGTAATAACTAATGACCGTCTCTAAGTGAAGATGCAAAACTCTCAGAGCTGTAAGGCATGTTGGCAACATGCCTTAATGTGGTTCTATTGGCTATAATTAGCAAAGATGTTGTCCTACAGAGCAGTCTTGAAAGAACACACCTATATGAGTTCTGACTGTATGAGATTTGGGTGATCTCTAGTAAGCTCACGAAGAGACCAGGGAGTATGACGTATAAGCTCCAAACCGCGGGGTAGCCTACTGGCGGTCAGGTACTGGTTAAGACTTTGAGTGAAACCTGTTCACACAAAACTAGCAATTCAAGGCATAGTCCATTGTCAAGTTGTGAATGGATGTAGCTTAAAGTTCTAGGCAGAAGTTCAACTTAACAGTCTCTGCTGAAACACTGGTATATTAAACAAGTGGTGAGAGAAGGCAAATCTCTAAATGGGTATTTGAGATCTGGTGGGGGATTGTTAGAATTAATGGGCTAGGCCCATAGCAAATTCTGAAATCTCAAAGCCTATGTGTAAAATGGCAAGTGGTGGTGCTAAAGTTTAGTCCCACCCCGGAAGTTGAAATAGAGTTGGACCTCTTTATATAGTGGGTTCTCTTCACCACTCTAAGTGGTGTGTGAGAAGAGAAAGGAAAGACCACATGCGCGCGCTCGCTCGCCTCGCCTCGCCTGGCCGCGTGGCGAGGCGAGGCGAGGCGGCGCGTACGTGCGACGTGCGCGTGAATGGTCCGCCGAAATCCGGTCCGTCTCCTTGCAGGGGCGCAGCTTCCTTTTTCCGTTTTATTTTTATGTCTTGGCAGACAAGTTTTTGATTTCTTGTCCGGTAAGTATACGAATTAGAAACCGAGTCGGTTTGGGATTGTGATCGCGACACAATACAGCCTCTGGTCCTAATATATATACAGCTACCGGCTGCGGCCAAAGACACACCGAAAAAACACCTAGGGTTTTGCCTCATCTCGCAACTTGCGTCGCCGTCGTAGTCTACTTCATCCCAAACGCCGGCGTGTATCGGCGCGTGACAGAGCAGGTCTCCGGAACGGTTCGTCCTTGCGATCCTGCACCGGGAGAGGACGAATTAGGTTTTTGGGAAGCGCTCTGCGCAACTGCTCAAATTCGTCATCACGGGTCGTCTTCCGTCCAAGTCGGGCGGTGCTACTCATCGTCGTCTTCATCGCCGTCAGCAGCAGATCGTTGCCAACATCGTCATCAACACCGTCGCACCCACAATAGCTAACGAACAGTACGTCCAACATCATATGTTCATGTCTGTCTCTACAGCTATTGTTTCGTGTTCGCTGCTGTTATGCATGTCTTGCTGTTCTTCTAATTTGCTAGATTGTTGCATGCTAGTATCTGTTCTAGTCATGAATTATTTACTGGAATTAATCATGAACTTGCCTAACTTTCCAACAAAGACTGCTCCAGAAATAACCCTAAAAAAAAAGACTGCTCCAGAAACACGAGACTTTCTCTCTGAGGCGTTGCAACGAGCCGTTATGCAGGAGCACTGGCTGGATTAATTTGTTTTTAAAAATGTGTTTTAAACATATTTTGAAATGTCAAAAAAATTCCAAACAAAAACCTGAAGCGTACATCTCGACATTGTACATGCTCACAAAGTCGTTTCGCGAAAAACCGACAGCTTGTGTGTCGCGTGTGAAAAAGACAAAATCCGGTGTTAAAAGATGATTTTCACACGACATCATTTTGTATTTTTTTACATAAGCCACAAAAAATGCCGGTTTTCTCCAAAACTTGACGTGCACACATATAATGTCGAGATGTATGCGCCAATTTTTTGTTTGAAATTATTTCACACTTTGAAATATATTTTTCGCGTGCAGAAGCGCACGCTCCCAGGAGCACCAATGAATTTCCGTATAAGCAACGTCCTATATTAGAGGACCAGCCAATGCATCCACTCAAAAAAAAATGAGCCAATGCATGCAAGGCAATCGTGTCTTGAGCCATCGGCATTAACTGCCTCCCAGGATTACAGCTCTACCCAACGGCCAACGCTATAAATTAACCATTGTGGATTTCTTGGTACTGCCGCTTCGGCTAGCTGGCCTTCAAATCACACACGGAGGTAATATGAACAGCGACAGATTTAAAGGTTTTTAGGAATTTTGAATGTGACCTTTTTTTAATGCGAAACAAATTTGAACGTAACAGATTTGAACATTGTTTGGAATTTTGAATGCGACTTTTTTTAAACATGAAACAAATGCAAACAATTTTCTCGAAAAATGGAACAAATTTTGAAACTCTAAACAATCCTGAAAAATGAAATTCTGAACAAATTTTCAAAACGCAAACAATTTTGAAACCCTTAACTTCGTTGAAAACGCAACCATTATTTGAAATATTTGAACATTTTTGGAAAATATGAACAAATAAATACATTGAACTTTGTTTGAACTTTACGATTTTGAAAAAGAAAAAATAAGAAAAAGACAAAAAAACGGATTCATGAACCTTCTAAAAGGTATCCAAACCAGTAAAAACTGACCTGGAACCGTCTAGAAGGTTCCCAAACCCAGCATGTGCAGAGGCAACAAAAAATTAAAATGGCTTGGCCCATGTTCACTCGTATCAGTAGGGTTTATGAGAAACAACGACTGTTTGACACAATAAATGTCAAATAAGGTTTTCTCCCAGCAGGTACCCGACAGGAGCGATGACGTCGCCTAGTTGGACCAGGGCTTAAGCATTTTTTTTTCTATTTTTTCGTTTTTCTTATTCTTGGTAATTTACTTTTCTCCTTTTAAAACTTTATTACTCTTTTTGAAACAGGTTCATAAAGTTGAAAAAAAATGTTCTTGTTTTCAAATATTCTTTGTAATTTTAAAAAGTGTTCTAGAATTTAAAAAATGATCACGCTTTTTATAGTTTTTGTTCAGAAATTTAAGAAATGTTTACGTTTTAATAAAAGTTCATAGATTTTAAAATGTACGTAGTTTTGTATTTGTGTACAAAATTTTCATCAATTATTCAGAATTTGTTAACAATTTTGGAAAAAGTGTTCAACCTTGTAAAAGTTTCACACACAATTTGTTCATGTTGATTGATAATGACAGAAATTGTAATTAACATTCAAATTAGGAAAAACTACATGCTCATGGATGCACCCCAACTTGTGGTTTATTTTGATATATGAATAAGTGACCCCAACTTCTTGCAGCAGCCTGACATGGACATATGAGGCGTCCATGTCAGGTTTGAATGACTTCAGATAAAGTTTGCACGTTGCGACACATCCAGCCATTTATCTGTCCTTTGTGACCGAGAAAACTCCAGAAAATGCAAAACTTATCAAAATACAAATAACTTGCCATGATGCCTTGAATTGGTCATAGAAACTGGTGGGAAAAAATGGGTCATTTGGCGGATGTCGAAAAACAACATGCTTTCAAACAGATCCTTCTGGTCTCTACTCAAACACCCTTTGTTGAACATGGTATATTTTTTGACATGCTTGTAATGACCCCAACTTTTGCAAGATGGTGGGCATGCCCATCGTAGGCATTCATGTCAAGTTTGAACGATTTTTGACACCGTATGTAAGTTGCGACACGTCCGGCCATTTATTGACCTTTTTTCACCAAGAAAACTCTAGAAAATGTAAGACTTGTCAAAAATTCAAAAAAAATTGGCATGGTGCCTTGAATTGGTCATAAAAAGGCATGGAAAAATTGGGACCATTACAAGGATGTCTAGAAAGAACATGCGATGAGACAGAGACTTCTACCCTACACGGACACCCTTAGTTGAACATGGTCTATTTTTGGACATCTATGAAATGACCACACCTTTTGCAAGTAGGTGGGCATGCTCATGCTAGCCATCCATGTCAAGTTTGAATGCTTTCAAACACTGTATGGAAGTTGCGACACGTCCGACCATTTATCGGTCCTTTTTTACCGAGAAAACTTCAGAAAATACAAAATTTGTCAAAAATCAAAACAACTTGGCATGGTGCCTTGAATTGGTCATATAAGGCCATGTAAAAATATTGGTTCTATTTCAAGAATGTCGAGAAACAACATGCTCTCAAACGAAGCCGTCTCGTCTACCCGAACACACTTCGTTCAACATGGTCTATTATTGGACATCCTTGAAATGACCCCAACTTTTGCAATCTAGTGGGCATGCCCATGGTAGATACCCATGTCATGTTTGAACGATTTTTGACACCATATGCAAGTTGCGACAATGACTATTTGTCAGTCTTTTTTAACCGAGAAAACTCCAAAAAATGCAAAATTTATCGAAAACCAAAATAACTTGGCATGGTGACTTGAATTGGTCATACAAGACCGTCAAAAAAATTGAGTCCATTTCAAGGATGTCGAGAAACAACACGCTATCTGACGAAACCTTCTGGCAAACCCGAATACCCTCCGTTGAACATGCTCTCAGACGGAGCATTCTGTCCTACCTGGACACCCTACATCGAACATGGTCTATTTTTAAACATTCTCGAAATGACCCCAACTTTTACGAGCAGGTTAGCATGCCTTGGTAGGCATCCATCCATGTTTGAACGATTTTCGACATGTCTGGCCATTTATTGGCCTTTTTTTTACCAAGAAACTCCCAAAAATGCAAAATTTATCAAAAAGAACGTGCTTCCAAATGGGGCCTTTTGGGCTTTTAACGTGCTTTCAAATTTTTGTTTGCTCTTTTTAGAAAACATTTGTGTTTTGGCATTCTGAGAAATTTTGAAAGGCACTAACATTTTTTTTTTAAATTCATACAATTTTTTAAAATGCTAATATTTGTATTTTATGAACAAAATTTTAAAAAGCGAACAAATTTTTGAAAGCATGAACAGTTTTTGGAAAATAAAAAATAAAATAAAAACAAAAAATGAAAAAGAAACAAATAGCAAATAGAAAAAAATAAAAAGAAATAGTGGGAAAAAGACTGGTTCTCTACAGTAAACCAATCGCTGATGGATGGTTCTTATAGTCCGCGTTACCTAGTTAGATACGGAAGCCTTTCAACTCGTGTGGCTAGCGACAAGTGGTCAGCAGTGGGAGTTAATTACATTGTTTGATCCCATGCACTGCCATTCTTTTTTCAGTGAGTTTTTTCCTATTTCTGCGCACAACAATGGGGTGGCTCAGTCAGGCGGCCTTCTGTGCATGGTGCCGTCTATTTGACGTTACTCCCCGAATGTACGGAATTTCCTATTTGCCACATGTTGTGGCAAAAAACCGGGCAATCACATACACAATCCTTGAATGGGCCGGCCCATCTGAGCGTTCGAGCCACAGTATTGTGAATCTTCTGGAAGGTTCCTGGCTTGTTTTGGGAACTATCTAAAAGGTTCCTAAACCGATTTGTCGTATTTTTTCAGCTATAGTTTTGTTTCTATTTTTCGCATTTTTGTTTCTTTTCTGATTTTATGTTACCTTTGAAATTTGCTTGTGTGAACATTTAAAAAAATTGGAATTTTGATTTTTGTTCTCATTTTTAAATGTGTTCGTAATTTCCAAATGTGCTCCAAATTTTCAAAAGAATGTTCTCATTTTCAAATATTTCTCACAGATTTAGAAAAAAAATCATGCATTAAAAAAAGTTCATGGATTTCAAAAAATGTTCGTGTTTTCAATTTATTTTGGAATTTCGAAAATGTTTATGTTTTCAAAAAAATTCACAAAATCTAAAAAGTATTCGTTATTAAAAAATTCACAATTTTCAGTGAAGCATTCAAAAATTAAATGTGCCGCTTCTGGATGTTTATAAAATGCGTGCGCTTGTTCACGTATCAGGTAGGTGGCTAGTCGAGTGGCTAGCAGCACTATTACACAACGCCCTGGTCGCAAGTTCGAATCCCTGGCAGCACGTATCCTATTTTTGCGATTTTGAGTTGCGCCTGCTCGGTTCCTGTTAGTGGGCCGGCCCAGTATCGGATCCGCAACATACGGCGTATACGGGATCCCCGGCGTATACGTCCACATACATACGAAAGTGGGTATAATTTGTGAAATGACCCTATTGCCCTTTATACGTTTTGTGAGGGGGGTTGTACCGAAGCGGAACTCTTCCTACATATTCACATATGCAAGAGCTGTATATGGAGTGCCAGACTGCTAGTGCATAGCTGCGGTGTCGTTTTTTTTATACAATGAGCTATATAACAGTTGCAATTTGAAGACAACTTGAACTAGAATGAACGAACTAAAATGTTAAATATATAGCTCAATACATACATTTGGAAGCTTAAAGCTAGTTATATTTATGTCATTAAATATTGTTATCTATGCTGATATTCTGAAAATCGTAAATCAGTAACAATGACTTGCTTTAAATTCTATGAAACAATTGTTCGTTTTATCACTTGGAGACAAACCTTTTGTGAGTATCAAGTCCATTTGCACTAGGATTTTATAATAAGCTAAGTTCATTTCACATTTTCATGTCAAATTTGGATATAGATAGTCTAAATCTGAATTGTCATGATCACTTCTGTTGGTAGGAATTGTTAGCATGAGCATATTTTACAAAAAAATTATATAGCATGAAATGTGCTTAAGAATAATTAACTCTAGCTAACTTCTTTCTTCTGATTAGCTAATAGTCTGAGTGTCCAACTGTCCATGTTCTTCATTTTTATGATGTTAACTACATACTCTTTTGAGGGATATTCTTTGTGTATTTGACAATAGTGTGGTTTTGTCTATCTATTCCTAACGTTGTACGAAACCTGACTTTTTTTCTCTAAAATTACACCTTTGGGTTTAGCTGAATATTTTGGAGCAACAAGAAGAAACCTACCTGGTCCATTTCTCAATGAAACCCTAATTCAAAATTCAGCTGAATATCCCTCCGATGCCTTCTCATATCTACATTAGTAGAAAACAGGGCTTTGGTTCGGGCCAGCCCAGCCCATTAGTCCCGGTTCAGTCACGAACCGGGACCCATGGGGGGCATACGTCCCGGTTCATGCGCCCAGGGGGCCGGCCGAGGCCTCGTGGGCATTGGTCCCGGTTCGTCTGGACACATTTGTCCCGGTTCCTGGCACGAACCGGGACCAATGGGCCTCGCTCCTGGCCCACATCCATTGGTCCCAGTTCGTGGCTTGAACCGGGACAGAAGGGGGGCCTTTAGTCCTGGTTCCACGCACGAACCGGGACCAATGAGGTGGCTATATATACCCCATCGCCGGCGAGCAGAGCACTCCACACTGCTCTGTTTTTTCTGGCCGGCGAGGGGAGAGCTTTGTGGTGCTCTAGCTCACCTTCTATGCACATGAGGTGTTTGATGAAATGCCCGAGCCACACTAGTTAAGCTTTCTCCTCTCGAAGCTCGACCTTCAAGCTCCATTTTCCTCAAGATTTGTCTAGGTTTAGCGGTCCATCACGTCCCGTCCCCGTCTTCACCGACGTCGATCGCCCATGCCGATCTCGTCGCCGGCATAACCGTGGTGAGCCTCTTGTTCTTATCTTCTTTCTAAAAGAAAAAAATTCTTACTTGTATGATTTAGATAGATACTTGTCTAATTTTCTTACTTTTATTATTGTTTGTTATTATATAGTGCGATGGTTTTGGTATCCGCCCCCGTCGGCCCTCGTCCTGTCTATGATTCGATGTGGTATATATTATATTTTATAACTATTTGGTTCATTTATTGTTTATGACAATTATGACGACCAACGTGACATAGATTTTTTTATCTAGGAGGTATGTGAACCGGAAATTCCAACCGACCCTATTGTCGAGAGGTTAAATTTAGTTGAAGAAGAAAACAATTACTTGAAGAAAAAATTGAAAAAAATTGAGGAGGAGAAGATGATATTGGAGTTGCATGTTGCGGATGTCGTCGATGATCACAAGATCAAGATGGATGCAATGCGCTTCAAGATTAGAAAGTATAGAAAATATGTCATTCATACCGAGGCTTGGTATCATTATGCCGTTGGATCAATTGTTACCTTGGTTGCGATTATGATCGCATTTGTTGTTGCATTGAAATGTTTTACATAGTTTCAATATATGGTTTAATTAGATGCTCTGGAGAGCTATATGTTGTTCAATGAGAACTATGTATGTACTTTGGTTTTAATGTGATGATGAACTTCTATTAATTTGGTCACTTATCTATTCATTATGTTTTGTAATGGTTTTTTACACACTTAATTATATATAATGCACGCAGATGAACCGGCAATGGATGTACGGTGACAGACGCACCTCCGAGTACATTAAGGGCGTGCATAATTTTCTCGAAGTGGCTGAGGCAAACAAGCAGAATGGTCTTATGTGTTGTCCATGCCCTATATGTGGGAATACGAAGTCTTACTCTGACCGAAAAATCCTTCACACCCACCTGCTTGAGAAGGGTTTCATGCCACACTATAATGTTTGGACCAGGCACGGAGAAATAGGGGTTATGATGGAAGACAACGAAGAAGAAGAGGACGATGACAACTATGTGCCCCCTGAATACGGTGATGCTGCAACGGGGGAAGCTGAAGATCAAGAGGAACCAGACGATGTGCCCGATGATGATCTCCGCCGGGTCATTGTTGATGCAAGGAGACAGTGCGAAAGTGAAAAGGAGAAGCTGAAATTCGATCGCATGTTAGAGGATCACCAAAAAGGGTTGTACCCCAATTGCGAAGATGGCAACACAAAGCTTGGTACCGTACTGGAATTGCTGCATTGGAAGGCAGAGAATGCTGTGCCTGACAAAGGATTTGAGAAGCTACTGAAAATATTGAAGAAGAAGCTTCCAAAGGATAACAAATTGCCCGACAGTACGTACGCAGCAAAGAAGGTCGTATGCCCTCTAGGATTGGAGGTGCAGAAGATACATGCATGGCCTAATGACTGCATCCTGTACCGTGGTGCGTACGAGGATTTGAACGCATGCCCGGTATGCGGTGCATTGCGGTATAAGATCAGACGAGATGACCCTGGTGATGTTGACGGCGAGCCCCCCAGGAAGAGGGTTCCTGCCAAGGTGATGTGGTATGCCCCTATAATACCACGGTTGAAACGTCTGTTCAGAAACAAAGAGCATGCCAAGTTGATGCGATGGCACATAGAGGACCGTAAGAAAGACGGGAAGTTGAGAGCACCCGCTGACGGGTCGCAGTGGAGAAAAATCGAGAGAAAGTACCGGGCTGAGTTTGCAGGTGACCCAAGGAACGTATGGTTTGGTTTAAGCGCGGATGGCATTAATCCTTTCGGGGAGCAGAGCAGCAATCACAGCACCTGGCCCGTGACTCTATGTATCTATAACCTTCCTCCTTGGCTGTGCATGAAGCGGAAGTTCATTATGATGCCAGTACTCATCCAAGGCCCTAAGCAACCCGGCAACGACATTGATGTGTACCTAAGGCCATTAGTTGAAGAACTTTTACAGCTGTGGAATGGAAATGGTGTACGTGTGTGGGATGAGCACAGACAGGAGGAATTTGACCTGCATGCGTTGCTGTTTGTAACCATCAATGATTGGCCTGCTCTCAGTAACCTTTCAGGACAGACAAACAAGGGATACCACGCATGCACGCACTATTTAGCTGACACCAAAAGTATATACCTGGACAAATGCAGGAAGAATGTGTACCTGGGGCATCGTCGATTTCTTCCGACCAACCATCAATGTCAAAAGAAAGACAAGCATTTCAAAGGCGAGGCAGATCACCGGAAGAAGCCTGCCATGCGTACCGGTGATCACGTACTTGCTATGGTCAATGATTTACACGTAATCTTTGGAAAGGG
Source organism: Thinopyrum elongatum (assembly GCA_011799875.1). Lineage (NCBI taxonomy): Eukaryota > Viridiplantae > Streptophyta > Magnoliopsida > Poales > Poaceae > Thinopyrum > Thinopyrum elongatum. Next base: position 88,977,603 of record CM022302.1, on the reverse strand, counting down.
TCCCGGCGGACTATCTGTTCCGAATGACGCTGAGGGACGCGCTCCCATGTGGAAGAAGAAATCTATATTTTGGGACCTACCCTACTGGAAAGACCTAGAGGTCCGCTCTTCAATCGACGTGATGCACGTGACAAAGAACCTTTGCGTGAACCTGCTAGGCTTCTTGGGCGTGTATGGAAAGACAAAAGATACACCGGAGGCACGGGAGGACCTGCAACGTTGGCACGAAAAAGACGGCATGCCTCCAAAGCAGTATGAAGGTCCTGCCAGCTACGCTCTTACCAAAGAAGAGAAGGAAATCTTCTTTGAATGCCTGCTCAGTATGAAGGTCCCGTCTGGCTTCTCGTCGAATATAAAGGGAATAATAAATATGGCAGAGAAAAAGTTCCAGAACCTAAAGTCTCATGACTGCCACGTGATTATGACGCAACTGCTTCCGGTTGCATTGAGGGGGCTTCTACCGGAAAATGTTCGATTAGCCATTGTGAAGCTATGTGCATTCCTCAATGCAATCTCTCAGAAGGTGATTGATCCAGAAATCATACCAAGGCTAAGGAGTGATGTGGCGCAATGTCTTGTCAGTTTCGAGCTGGTGTTCCCACCATCCTTCTTCAATATCATGACGCACGTCCTAGTTCATCTAGTCGACGAGATTGTCGTTCTGGGCCCCGTATTTCTATACAATATGTTCCCCTTTGAGAGGTTCATGGGAGTCCTAAAGAAATATGTCCGTAACCGCGCTAGGCCAGAAGGAAGCATCTCCATGGGCCATCAAACAGAGGATGTCATTGGGTTTTGTGTTGACTTCATTCCTGACCTTAAGAAGATTGGTCTCCCTCAATCGCGGTATGAGGGGAGACTGACTGGAAAAGGCACGCTAGGAGGGGACTCAATAATATGCAGGGACGGGCATTCTTGGTCTCAAGTACACTACACAGTTCTACAGAACTCTACCTTGGTGACCCCGTATGTCGATGAACACAAGAACATTCTGCGCTCCAAACACCCGGAGCAGTGTGACGACTGGATTACATGTGAACACATCAGGACTTTCGGCAGTTGGTTGGAAACACGTCTCAGAGGTGACAACACTGTTTCTGATGAGCTGTACTCGTTGTCCAGGGGACCATCTTCGACTGTATTGACTTACAAAGGATACGAGATAAATGGGAATACATTTTACACGATCACCCAAGATCAAAAGAGCACCAACCAAAACAGCGGTGTCCGCTTTGATGCAGCAACCAAGAGGGGAAAGGACACATATTATGGTTACATAGTGGACATATGGGAACTTGACTACGGACATGATTTTAAGGTCCCTTTGTTTAAGTGCAAATGGGTCAATATGTCAGGAGGCGGGGTACAGGTAGACCCACAGTACGGAATGACAACAGTGGATCTGAACAATCTTGGGTACACAGACGAACCATTCGTCCTAGCCAATGATGTGGCACAGGTTTTCTATGTGAAGGACATGTCTACCAAACCGAGAAAAAGAAAAGATAAGGAAGCGAATACATCATACGATGAGCCAAAGCGCCACATAGTTCTTTCAGGAAAAAGAGACATCGTGGGATTGGAGGGCAAGACAGGCATGTCTGAAGATTATGAAAAGTTTCATGAAATTTCTCCCTTCAAAGTCAAGGCTGACACAAGCACCCTGTTAAGCGATGAAGAATATCCATGGTTACGGCGCAATAAGCAAAGGACACAAGCGAAGAAAAAGTGAAGAATTTCTCTCCACAACTATTATGATGATGCCTTTGATCTAGAATATCACTGCAGTTACATGTGAAGAAATGAAATGCCTTTTGTAACAGACGAGTTTCCGGAAACCCTGATACTTCGAAACAGATTGTCCGTTTTGTACACGAAGTGCATCCAGTTTTTGCCGTAACCCTCTCAACTTTTTAGCACATGCTATGTGGGTGAAATGATGATACCATGCCAATTTTCAACCTCTTCAGAGTTCATTTGAAGTGCTTTTCAATTTCAGGGTCATATAGCTCAAAAAAATCAGTAAATGCATGAAAAATAACAAATGAAGTCAGAAAGGGTTGAAAATTGATGATGTGGCTTTGAATGGTGCATTTTGAACACACAAAAAGTCTGGAGTTCAAATAATTTCAAAAAAAATGAAATCCCTTTGTAACAGACGAGTTTCCGTATGAAACCCTGATACTTCGAAAGAGATTGTCCGTTTTGTACACGAAGTGCATCCAGTTTTTGCCGTAACCCTCTCAACTTTTTAGCACATGCTATGTGGGTGAAATGATGATACCATGCCCACTTTCAACCTTTTGAGAGTTCATTTGTAGTGCTTTTCAATTTCAGGGTCATATAGCTCAAAAAAATCAGTAAATGCATGAAAAATAACAAATGAAGTCAGAAAGGGTTGAAAATTGATGATGTGGCTTTGAATGGTGCATTTTGAATACACAAAAAGTTTGGAATTCAAATAAGTTCAAAAAAATGAAATCCCTTTGTAACAGACGGGTTTTCGTTCGAAACCCTGATACTTCGAAAGAGATTGCCCGTTTTGTACACGAAGTGCATCCATTTTTTGCCGTAACCCTCTCAACTTTTTAGCACATGCTATGGGGGTGAAATGATGATACCATGCCAACTTTCAACCTTTTCAGAGTTCATTTGTAGTGCTTTTCAATTTCAAGGTCATTTAGCGCAAAAAGATAGAACTAATAGCAAAAAGAATGAACTTAAAATAACCAATTAAAATATTCTGTTACGATCAACTAAAATAAAACTATAATATTCTTCAATAGCAAAAAGAATCAACTAAAAAGCTTTTATAAAACTCTAATAGCAAAAGGAATCAACTAAAAAGCTTTTATAAACCTCTAGTATTTTTTAAACTAAAATTATATAAAATTTATGCAACTAAAATTATCAAAGTATTTTCTGTTCAAAACATTAATGGCAAAATGAATTCATACAAGAAATTTGTTGTTAGAAACTTTAATAGCAAACTAAAATAACAAAATCTGTTCTTGATTAAAACAGACATTTAAAATAACCTAAAAATTACCAAATTTAATATAATGATAAAACAAATAATATTAAATAGCAGGAAAAAGAATCACTCAAAAATCTATTTTATAGTAAGTTATCACAAACTAGTGATTCACACAAATTTAAAAGAATTCAAATTTAAACTATTCAAATTTGAAAATTAATGGCACTAACAGAAAGTCTATAATTTTTGTGACCTAACAGCAAAAAGAATCACAGGAAAACTGCAAAAAAAAGAAAAAAAAAAATAAAGCAAAAAAGAAAACAGAAAAAAAAATGCCACCTTCTGGGCCACCACGGCCTGAATACGACTAGAAACCCAGCTAATTGGGCAGGATTCAGGCCCGCAGAAGGCCCAGCAAGCCCACAGGCATAGCAGTGTCAGATTAGGCCCATAGGCCTGCAGTTCAGAGGAGTTCAATGGGGATGGGCAGTGAGAGTATAAACCGGTGCGGGGTGCTCTCAACTAGCGAGGGGGACTAAACTCCCACCACCACGCCGCTGTGCAAGCCCATTGGTCGGTTGGTGCCACGAACCGGGACCAATGCTCACCTCTGGTCCCGGTTCGTGGCACAACCGGGACAAATGCCCCCCTTTAGTCCCGGTTGGTGCTACCAACCGGGACCAAAGGTCTCTGTTTCCCGCCCTTTGGGCTGTTGAAAAGAGACTTCGGTCCGGTTGGTGGAACAAACCGGGACCAAAGGTAGGATTGGTCCCGGTTGGTGCCACGAACCGGGACCAAAGCTTCATTGTATTAAGCCCACCTTAGCGTTTTCAGTCCAGTTCATCTTCCCCCCAACACCGTCGCGCCGAACAGCACGAGCGCCGCCGAGCCCTCGCCGGTGCCCTCGCCGACGCGCCCTCGCCCGCCCGCGCCCTCGCCCTCGCCGCGCGCCGTCCTCGTCCCGGCCTGAGCCTGCCGTCCTGTCGCCGACGCACCCTCGCGCCCTCGCCCTCGCGCGCGCCGTCCTTGTCCGGCCTCGAGCCCGCCGCCGTCGCACCTCGCCCCCCGAGCCCGCCGTCATCGTCCAGATCAAGCCATCGCTGCGCCCCCCCACAGTGAGCCCCCCATTCCCTCCCCTGCTCCCCGTCGCCGCGTGCTCTGTTTTTTTCTGCGGGCATGTATACGTGTATATGTTCATGTATATGTTTTTTTCATGTATGAGATGTATATGTTCATGTATATATTCATGTGTATATGTTCATGTATGAGATGTATATGTGCACTTTTGTATACAAACTTCGTTGTTTTCATATGTACGAAAATCTAGAGTGAAAATGAAAACAAACATATAAGAAAAAACAAAGGGAAAAAATGAAGAAGGAAAAGAAAATCGCCCGGCCCAGCCACCACCGCATTTTCATAAAGTTTTTCCATCGAGTCCATGTCGCACCGAGCACCCGCGGCGAATCTTTTTTTGAAGGTAGTTTTTTTGTTAAATGAAAATGTTGGCATCGGCTCTATCATCACGTTGGCATCGGCTTCATCGTTTACTAAGTTAAAATGATGTTAATAGAAAGTTTTCTCTCAAAACGTATCCCCGATAACTTCGACATTAGGGGGGGACATCGATCAACCCCCTCTCGCCCGACCAAACTCTCGAGTCCACCCAACCCCCTCTCTCGAAAGTTACTAAGTTTGATCATATGTCAAAGTTTGAATTTTGACATATGCAACATTTGATCATATATCAAAGTTTGATCATATGTCAAAGTTTGAATTTTGACATATGCAACATTTGATCATATATCAAAGTTTGATCATATGTCAAAGTTTGAATTTTGACATATGCAACATTTGATCATATATCAAAGTTTGATCATATGTCAAAGTTTGAATTTTGACATATGCAACAATATTTGATCATATGTCAAGTTTGACTTTTGACATAGATTTATCAAGAATGCCCCCATTATGGATGTGCACAAGTTGATCCATTTTTTTTTCTGATCTCATATATATATATATATTCTTCTATATGTCACGTTATCTGTCAAAGTATTGAAGAAATCCATGGCTTCATCATTTGCCAGAAGTAACAGGCGTATGATGCTACGAAGCTCTTCAAAGTTGTTTTGGAATGGAGTTCCTGATAGAATAATTCGCTTTTTGGTACGAATTTTAGCAAAGGCCTTCCAAATAGCGATATTCGAAAGGCTCTTGCTGAACTTTGTACCAAAAAGCTAATTATCCTATCGGGAACTCCGTTCCAATACAACTTTGAAGAACTTCGTACCATTATACGCCTGTCATTTCCGGCTAATGATGAAGTCAAGGTTTTCTTGAATTCTTTGACACTAGACAACGTGACATATAGAAGGGTAGATGAGATCAGGAAAAATATGGACCATTTTCTGCACATCCAGAATGGCGTCATTTTGTTAAATCCCTTGTCGGTCCGGACGTCGGACATTCATGAGAGAGGCGGTCCGACCCAAACCCTAGAAGCGTTGCCTAGGCCACCCCAAACCCTAGAAGCGTTGTCGAGGCCACCCCAAACCGTAGAAGCGTCGAGCTAGCTAGGTCTACGTTTGCACTAATATATCCATCTATCATGTTTGTATATTAATTGCCATGTTGTAATATTTGCAGAAACTATGGAGCACCGAGACATCGAAGCAGAACAGTTGTTGGGGGACATAATCCTCGGCGGAGGTGATGTCTTGTCGTTTCTCAACGACACCGATGGTCTGGAAGGAGAGGGTGAAGCAGGCTCCGGTGATCGAACAATGGAGGTGGAAGGACATGATTATGATGGCTCCGGTGACGGAATGCCGGTGGAAGAAGGAGACCGTGATGACTGCTCCAGTGAGCGAACGGAGGAAGGAGATGTTGCAAAGTCCGGCGAGGTATATATATTAATTAAGCCTGTGCTGACTAGCTAATTGATGCATTAATTGTTTTGGTATGTACACATATTAACTCTCTTATTTCTTCTTTTCTAGCCCTCCGGATCGAGCCAAACTTCGGTAATGAGACGAGGCCCAAAGAAAAGGTTGCACCAGGATGAAAGGTTTACGATCACAGCAATCAAGGGCGATGGCCAACCGATTGAACCCAGCCGGACCAAGGAAGCATTTTCTGCTCAGTGCGGGGTTCTTGTTAGGGACATGATCCCGATCAGCATCCACCAATGGAATAAGCCTAAGAGCGAAGACCCTCAAGTGTGTTTTGTCAACGATAGACAGAAAGATGATCTTTGGACCGCGCTGAAGGCAAATTTCACCCTATCGCCAGAGGAGGATCCGGATAAGCCAGTTATAGAGCCATCGGTCAAGGCTCATGCTCTTAAGAAGATGGCAGATCTATTCAGGAGGTGGAAGAATGAGTTGAAATCAACGTTTGTCGACAAAGGGAAGACTCCAGAATTCACCGGCCGATTTGAGAAGATAAGAGATCACTGGCCCGCATTTGTGGCCCACAAGACATCGGAGAAGAGTAAGAAGATGTCAGCGACAAACAAGAAAAATGCTGCAAAGAAGGAGTATCACCATCGCACGGGGTCAGGTGGCTACCTCAAAGCCCGGCCGTTGTGGGACAAGGCTGAGAAGGACCTGCTTGATAAAGGGGTCGAACCAGAGACATTGAACTGGCTAGACTGTTCAAGGACTTGGTTCTTCGGGGTTGGGGGAACCTTGGACCCTGAAACAGGGAAGTGCCGTTGGACGAAGAAGCAACTTGAAATACCCGTCAAGAAGCTTCAGAAGTATATCGCCACAGCGCATCAAGGGACGTTCATTCCCGACAGAGAGAACGACGAGCTCACACAGGCCCTCGGGAATCCTGAGCACCCAGGACGAACACGAGGCACGGCAGGCTCCGTTGCGTGGAAGGAAGGGTTTCCCAGCGCAGGCGGTTACAAAACCCGGGAGAGGAGGAGGAAAGTGGAGCAGACCGAACTGCAAAAGCTGAATGCAAGGGTACGAGCGCTAGAGGAACAAGCATTAGTTCAGAGGCAGCGACCTGCCGAAGCTACCCCAGAAGCTACCCCGCCATCTCAACGAAGAAGCAGCGTGGCTTCCACTGAGCTCCTTCAGCAGCCTCACTTCACGGCTCCCAGCTACCCCGCGGATGCTATCACGGAGGCTCAAGATTGTCACCTTATGGCGCAATGGCAGCACCTCAAAGTTAAGGCGGCTGTCGGCTCTGTTGCACCTCCTCAACCCGGCGCAACTTTTCACTGCCTTCCGATTCCAGAAGGCTATGCTGTTGTGATGGTCGATGAAATAACGGAGGGATTTGAGGAGCTCGAGCTTGACCACCCTACCGGTGAAGGGGAGACTCAGCTGGGTCTTGCTCTGAAGACTCCATGTCTATGGCGGAAGGAGCTCATCAACCTTCTGAACTGGACACCTCCGCCTCCTCCTCCGGCGAGTCAGGGCACTCCGCCTCCTCCTCCGCCTCCTCCTCTGGCGAGTGATCAGGGCACTCCGCCTCCTTCTCCGGCTGCTCCAGCGCGTGGCGGCACTCCACCTCCTTCTCCAGCTGCTCCGGCGCGTGGCGGCACTCCGCCTCCTTCTCCGCCTGCGCCGGCGCGTCCGAGCAGCCCGCCTCCTTCTCCGCCTCGTCAACAACAGCGGAAGATAGCCGCCGCTGCTCCGGCTGCTCCGGCGCGTCGTAGCACTCCGCCTCCTTCTCCGCCTCGTAAGCAACGAAGGAAGACAGCCGCAGCCGCTCCGGCTGCTCCGGCGTCTAGCAGTACAGCCAGAGGCGGGAGGCAATACAAATTCAGTCCATCTCTCAAGCCTCTAGAGAAGTTACCATACGAGATGACCGAGGAGGAAAACGCGGAGATCTGTCAAGCCCAAGTGAAGGACTTTTTTGCAAAGAAAAATCCACCTCCGGAGGAGAAGATGGATCCAGTGAAATTGAAGCGCACTTTGAAGAACCTGAAGCGACCACCACCGCCTCCGCCGGATGACAACCATGTCTGCGCTCTGAAAAAGGCAGTGGAAGGAGCGCGCCGGTCGGGAACTACTTCAAGTGACAAAAGGTTACAAGAACGAAGAAGAGGGAACAAAATTCCCCAGCTCGGCGAACAGGCAAACCAATCGTGCCCCCGCTCAAGGTGTCTAGCGATATCGTCGCAAATCTGCCGGGGATGCTGCCCGGTACCAATCCTGGTGATTACCTGCCCGACGATGCACATTTTAATACAATGGAGGTGGACGAACACAAATACCAGTACGGGAAGCCTCTCGTCAGACCTGGTGATCCTCCTCTAACAACAATGATGCGAAGATTCCATAAGTGGTACATGGACACCTGCAAGTCTGGGAAGGATATTTTGACGCTGAGAGTTAAAGAGGAGCACGACCTCGTTGGAATTGATCTGTTGTCTGTTCCATTTGAGGAGTTCTTCCAGTTTTTCAATCAAAAGGACCTCGATAAAATAATCATCACTTGCTACTGTCTGTAAGTACTATACTTCTGTAATTAAGTCTCTATATATAGCTCAGCTCTTTCATTGCATGTATATATAATTATCCTCACTATATTATGCAGATTGAAGATCGTCGAATGCAGAAATGCACAAATCTATGATATTGGGTTCATTAACACAAATCTCATAGATGAATGGACGGTTACATATCATGCGAAAGAAACCGAGGCCAACTTGCTACAATCGTTGCTTAAAAATCAAAACAAAGATAAAATACTCTTTCCTTACAACTTCAAGTGAGTGTTACTATCTTCTGCATATTCGGTTTCCCTTATTACTCGAGGTTATAGTAATGTAATTGATGAGTTATGCATGCATGCGCAGCTTCCACTTTATTCTCCTAGAGATTAAGCTTGAGCAGGGACTAGTAACCGTCTTAGACTCAAGACGAAAAGATCCCAAGGAGTATGCGGCCATGACTGAAATGCTCCAGAAGTAAGTTCAATCGATCATTATTGCACCATATCGGCAACTTTGGTCATTTCCTGATATCAAGTAATTATTTTCTTTGTCTCGCAGGGTTTGGAAAGTGTTCACCACAGAGGCTCTGGGACTGCCGGGGGAGCTGCGATTTACACACCCGAAAGTAAGTACTACTAGCTAGTTCCGCGCATCTCCCATTGATTCTAGCTAGTTTCATCAATACCATTTATAATGCTTGATTATTAGTTTGATTGACCTTTATTTCTCGTAAAGTGGTTGTGGCAGGAAGGCGGGAATAATTTTTGTGGATACTACGTTTGCGAGTACATCTACAACGCGACGACCTCTAAGCGGGGCTACTCTGAAAAACAATATGAAGTGCGTAAGCAATAATATTCACAATTTTATTTTATTACCATCATTTGTGTTGAGTTTCATTCATATATATGTATTGACCCCCTTCTTCAAATTAAATTTGGCAGATGCGGGATGAACTCCTACCACAAGATCGCATAAAAGCAATTCAAGAGGAATTGGCGGGATTCTTTCTTGACCACGTCATCAATCCAGCCGGAGAATACCATGTGGAACTTGACATCAAATGTTAGGGATTGTAAGAGATCTTATATTGTATATATGTAGCTAGTAGCGTCGGATAGATATACGAAAACTTGTTGTTCGACCAATCTCTCGGAGAAGGAGGAGGTCGATCACTTCTCTCTGTATATGTTCATGACGATCTTGTGTACTTAATGGTTTCCTTCATTTGCTTACTAGCTAGCGTGTCGAGTCCTCTCTATACGTATAGTACGTAGCGTCGACCAAGCACGGAGATAAGAGAGGACACTTCTCTCTAGCTATTAGCTAGCTAACACAATATATGAAACCCCTAAATTAACCCTACAAAACCCCCAAAACCCCCAACCCCCCCCCCCTTTCAAAAACAAAAAACAAAAACCCCAGCCCCTGAGCTACTGACACGTGGATGATCTTTGGTCCCGGTTGGTGTTACCAACCGGGACTAAAGGCCCTCCTCTCTGGGCTCGCCGCAGCGGCCACGTGGAGCCCCATCTGTCCCGGTTCGTATAAGAACCGGGACTAAAGGTGTTGGGCTTTAGTCCCGACCCTTTAGTCCCGGTTCCCGAACCGGGACAAATGGGCCTTATGAACCGGGACAAATGGGCCTTTTTCTACTAGTGCTAGTTGGCTTTCTATTGGAATGACATTGGTTGTTTGACTTCTTATCCATTTCAAAAACAGATATTGGCGGTGAACGTGATGGAGCTGAACTTTTTGCACAACATGCAAGATAACTGTGTGGTCAGATATGCGTAAGATGACGTTGACCAGGTAAGCTTCTCTTCTACATGCAAGTTTATTGTAATATTGCTTTCCTTTTTACTGTCATTTCTCAAGGCAATTGCAAGAGAGCACCTCAAAATTCTCTCTGATCTTTTGCTAAGCTATTGCTCACCTTGCTGCACCCATCATGCTTGCATGGTAGGCTGCATCTTGGATCTTTTCTCTAGGCCTTGAGTCCTCATTCCTACCTCTGCAGCTTTCTATTCTCTTCATCATGCCTTAACCCAGCCACCTTGTCTTCTATTTACCGATGTTCTCTCTCCCCTACTGAATGTGCTCTTTCGCATGCTCTCTCTTCTGTTATATTGTCTGGTTGCCAGTTTTCTTCCTGCTTAGTATTCCTCCAGTTCCTTCTAATAGTGCAAGCACTTCTCAGATGACTGATGACTTGGAACCAAGGAAAAAAATAGCAGGCTATAGCAAAATAGCGCCAGCCTTAAAATACATTATTAGCGTGCTATTAGCGAGACTTTGTACACAGATTTATTTAGTGAGACAATTCTCAAAACACCATAGTGTGCTATTTTTTCAGTGCTTGGACCCTTCCCCATTCCCTATTTGTGGATTTGTTTGTCCCTGCTCAGAGAAGAATGTTGTCATGCTAAGTAGTAACATAATGAAAAAAAATCCCTTTACTGTGCTTCGTGGAATTTTCTGGTCTTACTTATACTGGGTGCCACATTGTCTTTGGTGATTTATTTTATGCGGTTATGGATCTATCAAGTACTCCCTCCGTCCCATAATATATGAGTATATTGGTTGTAATTGTGAAAAGAAACGAGAGAGAGGGAGAGCAAATGATGGAAAGATATTCTCATTGATTGAAGATTGGGTATATATACCCTAGTACAAGGCGGTTTACAAGGAGCGGTTACCAAAACTGTGGAACCGACATAGCAGTGATTGTTAACTAATAATTAATCTAATTAATTATTTCCTAACACTCCCCCTAATCGATGCTTGTCTTTGTGAATATACATCATCTTGATAAAGACGCCTCCTTGTATGTGCTTGCCTTTGAGAATGATCATCATCTTCATCTTGAGAAAGACTCCTCCAAAAACCCTGTGGGAAAAATATGAGGAGAATAGTATTTGATATGTTGTTAAAACTCCTTTAAACCCTGTGGGAAAAATAAGGAGAAAATGATACAACATATAATGATTATTGTCTCATGATAACTCATTTGAGAAAAACCTTTGTAAAAGGAGAAAACTCATATGTGAGTTTAGAGAACAATAAATATGTCTTGAGTACTTCCTTTAAAAACCCCGATAGGGAAAATTGAAAGTATGACATATGATCTTCGAGAAGATATTGCCTCATTAAAAACCATTACGAGAATCTTCGAGAGAAAACTCATAAGGGAAAAGAGTGCGATATGATATGCGATTGAAAACTCCTTTAAAACCTAGTGGGAAAAATATAAGGAGAAATGATATGACATATACGGGCACTTGTGTTTATATTGTCTCGTTAAAAACCTTTATGAGAAACCATTAGGGAAAAACTCATGAAGGGAAAAAGAGTACAATATATGCAATCTTAGGATTGTTAATAGGTTATAGATTTGGGAGATTACTCCCCCTGAACTTTGCAAACCTATAGAATGTGTAATACAAATTCCATTGATATGATCATGACATTTTGAATAATCTGTAGGAATTTTAAAGTATGTTGTTTGCATATTGTTTCCTCACTTTTCTATAATTCGTGAGGATAAGTAATTTTCGAGCAATGTACTTTATGATATTGCTCTTCATATAACCTGTAGTTTTTGAGTAACACAAGTGGTAGCATCTTGACAAATCAAGTTATGTGATTCTGATGACTTCCAATCACATGATTTGAGTGTGGTTAATCATTCTGCTGAGCCATGCATATTTGGCAATGCTTTTAGATAACGCAATTATGTTAGACTGATTAGTGGAAGTAGCCGTTAAAGTCTATTTAGATGACTTCCATGAGAAGACTATTCCAGTGAATTCAGTCACCGATATGGCATTGTTGGGATCAAATAAAGAGCCAATATCATTTCATCATATCATGGTCATATCTTGATTTTCCTGATGGAATTGCCCAAGATTTATTTGTGAGCTTGAGATATAAGTTGTTATTTCTTATATCGACATATACCTTTTGTTGGGGGTTTCACTCTGAACAAAGATAGCAAATATAGCGTCAGGCCTGACGTAGTTTGCAATTATATGAGTGTGTTGGTCTTAGTGAAATGTAGAACTTTAGGTCCTGATATCACTTCATTATCACCCTAGGTATGAATGGATTTGTACCCTACCGATGCAGTATGACCATACATATCTTTTATGGTTATGATATATCCATATTGAACTTCTCATATTTATTTTGGATATATGTAGACTGATATGTATTCTTGAGAGAATGCTCAAGTTGTAAACTTAAGCTAAATTTGGTTGAATCCAAATTTCCCGTCTTGAGATGATTTTGTGCATGTTTAGGTCTTGTATAGACATTGATGATGAGGTCATCAATATACACTGAGGTGATGTAAGGAAATCAAATTTCTGATTTCTTTAGTAAAACACATAAACAATCATCATTATTCGAGTAATCCTTTTGAAGAAGGAACTCATTTAGTCGGTAGTACCATATGATTTCCGACTATTTCAAGTCATAGAGTGACTTATGAAGTTTTACACAAAACTTGTTGCGATTTGCTTTTGGATTCGGAAGTATAAGCCCTTCAGGGACTTTAGTATAGATTTCCGAAACGAGTGATCCATATGAGTATGTAGTCACTACATCCATTAACTGCATGGATAATATTATTTGTATTGCCAATGATATTTATTATCGAAACATAATTCCACTCATACCAAGAGGGTATCTTACATCATAATCGATGTCGGGTCTCTGCGTGAACCCTTTTGCTACAAGCCTCGCTTTCTCATCACCTCATTGACTTTGTCAATGAATGAGAAGTTTTTAGTATTCCATATGGAAGATACTTATGAGGAGTAGGTATTACTGCGGTAAATACCACTCGTTTGCAGAGCGAGTGCTATTCTTCATTACTTGCTTCCTTTTATGTGAACCAATATGAGTGCAAGAGGCACTCTACCATGGATTTTGGTTCTGGGCCCAAAAGGTTTTAGCAATTTGAGAAGAAATATATGTCGACAAATGTAGTCTTTAGTTTATATGATTCTGATGGAATCATTGAAGTTTGTGGATAATATATTTATTCCTTTTTAACTCCTTGTGATTTCCTATAACAAATGGAGTCAAGATGTTTCGATGTCCCGGCACCAAAACATTTTGTGCACATTTATGCCGGGCTTTGGATGATGAGCATCCTATGAGGTGTCTTTCAACTTGATGTTGAATTACATTTACTGGTTGAGGATTTGATTTCCTCTGTTTCCGCGGAAGCATATGAGAAGTTATATCTCGTCTTGTCAGATTTTCTCCCCCTCTTGCTCTCATTTGGGGAGAAGAGTGGTTTATCAGGTACCTCCACTCTTTCTGACACTTTACTACAGGAATATAGAATTTAGTGACACCTTGTCATCAGTAAATGTATGTGGCAGATTTGCAATGTGTTGCAAATATATGATTCTCTAAACTTCTAGTTCAGATTCTTTGAGTACGTGGATATAAGGATTAAATGTCAATAACATTTCTAATTTATTTCTTGGCATTCTTTGTGGTACTTATCTCCCCCTAATGCCAGAAAATATCCTTATTGCTGATGCAATCAGCATACGGGCTATGAATAATTTTGATTAACGGATAAATTGTTATTCCTCACATAGATCCCTAATTTTCTGTGAGTGCCCATTGATGTACGCTGGAGTGGTGATATCGGTATGTAACCGAATTATCGCAGATGGGGAATACTTTGTTGATTTCCACCTAGTTACTACAAGGGGAAAGTAGTATGATATGCAGTTGGTATGATTTAGATCATACTTACGGTGTGTAAGGCCGTATGTGTCCAGCAAGAGGCTGGTAAATTTACAATTCTTTAAAAGTGGTCATGTCATTCATTTGACTATCTTTGATTCGAAATTTAGTTAAACCATTCTGGGTATGTACATAGGGTACTGAATGCAATCAGAAAATTCTCGTGAAATGAGTTCAATGACATTGTCCATTCGAATGGGTTTTCCTTTGTTCGGGAGAATTTGCTCCTACTTTGATAAGTTAAGCAATTTATTAGGTAAGATCATGGTTCTGTGTGATAAGAGACACACATAAAAACATTTTATGAATGTGTATATGAGTACCATGAAGTATCAAAATTACCCCAGATAATGATTCAACATTCCACATATATCTTTTGAATGTGTTCAAGGAAGAATAAGTGGCTCATTTAGAATTTTAAGGTGAGAGTTCCTTAAAACAAATTTCCCCTATAGCACATGTGGTGCACATATAGGGCGTGTTCGGTTTGTGACTACGCATGCCACAGCTCGCCACAGCTCCCTACGCCTAAACTTAGCCGCTGTTTGCTTTATGCCGGTGTTGTGGCGTGCCGCACCGCTCGCCACAGCTTGCTAGTTCATTTTTCACGCCACAACTCGCCAAAAGTGTGGCGCTCGTTTCGTTCGCCGCACCTGCGGCGCGGCCGCATCTTCGGCGTGGCATGTTCTGGTGATAAACCAAACACACCCATAATGTGATGATATGGGGAATATTTTGCAACTTGTTAAGTTATGACCAACAGAATTGTCAACAATTTTCTAATCATCCCCAAACCAGGATGGCTAAGGCTATCAAGCCTAATATTAATTTATTAATACTTAGAAAATCATTGTGTACGCAATAATATTGAGTATGAATTGAAACATACATTCAAATTTATTGAATATTGTATCCAAGGGATATGATATTGGACATTTTACTACACGCGGTAGTACATGTATAGGCTAATAATTTGTTGGGATAATTAGGAGATTATCTGATGTCTCCGATATTATTGACTGCAAATGAGTTCATCCTCCTTTTTCTGCACTAGATTTTGGTCCTCCTTCTGATGAAGATTCTGAGAACAATCCTTTACCAGAATCTGGTTGTTATTTGCAAATTTTCAAATTTATCCCATTGAACTTATTGGCCTTTTAGTAAATTTGCGGTGTGGTTCAACCATATGTTTGAGGGTTTGGTAATCATAGGTCCAATATTTATATAACCACACATTTGACAAACTTGAGAGTTGTCTTTTGATCATTTGAAAACAATTTATTCCCTATTAAGAGGTAATTCTGTCTTCGATTGTCTTTTAGCCTCCACTTTACTTTGAAGTCCTCATGCTTCTGTTTTGTGAGCACTAAGTTGCACAAAATACAAAGTACTAGCAAGAATGACAAATAATGGAATAGAACCCGTTGGGTGAATCTGATGATTTTAAGAAATTCCATGTTTCTCCATCATGGAAAAATGATAATACCATCATATGAGGATGTAAAGGGTATTAAGGGCTTTTCAACCGGATTACATATGAAAATATTTGATCATGGGATCTCAACTTGAAGTTGATTAAATGACAGAATTGTGAGATGCGATAGACTTGAGGTCTTGAAAAACGAATGGGTGATCATTCGCGATGTACTCATGGCAGCATGTTTCTCTTAAGGGAAATATTCGAGATGAATAAATATTCATCCATTATGTACTTAGTTTGAGAACTGAGTGAAGTTGCTGACATATAAAATGCATATGTGCATATTTAGCTATCAATAGAATAGCCATGTGTTACATGAAATGATCATGTATTATTTAATTTACTTCTTGGAGTAAAAGATATATATGGATGAAATGATCTTGTTGAGCACAATCCACCAAGGTGATGCTTGGTGAACATGGGGTGTGAACCTTCAATGTAGTTCATGTGACAAAATCGTTGCTAATGTTTTGGCTTCTTTCTTGAGGAAAAGGTGTGACTTTAGAGTCACGACCAAAACATGGACTTTGTAATTTTAACATTGGTTAGTCACTTGATGTATGGACGACAATATCATCACAAATAATAATATTTGTGTAATTTTCCATGACTTATTCAAGCAAAGTGATGCTGAAATAACTGATACTAGAAGAAAATGCCATTTTAACATGTAAGGTGAGAGTAAATATTTTTAGTGAACAATAATAATTGCTTCAGAGGAGCAAATTTTATGATAGCTGATGCTGTACACTCATATGTGTAGACCTCAATTTATATAGGATAACACTTTGAAGATAATCATCGGATGCGGTGTAGATCTCGCAGTAATAGGATGCATAATCTGACTTTTGTCAGTAGATGCTCACGGTTTCTATTACCTTGTGTTAAATATAATATTTTTATTTGGAAGAGCACTTTGAAGGTAATCATTTTGTGAAAATTACAAAACGTAGACCTCACAGTAGTGGTGGATAATCTGCAAATCATGCAGTAGATGCCACCAACACCTTATGATTCGCAAATAAATTTGAGGTAGTCACATTAATATTAATATTTATTTGATAGAGCACGTTGAAGGTAGTCATCTTGTCGAAATGACAGGATGTAGACCTCACAATAGTGATGGATAATCTGCAAATTATGCAGTAGATGCCATCAATACCTTGTGATCTACAAATGAGATTTGATGTAGTCATATTAAGTATGACACCTCGTAATCCTTGTTTTGAAATTACGTCAAGATTTGCAAGAGAGAGAAACAAATTCAATTGCAAAACATAGTTGTTTCACTAAAATAAACATGTTTTATGGATTGCTTGAAAAGCAAACAAATTGAACATGTAACAGATTCTAGAAAATTTGTCTAGAATAATCACTTACATATAGTAAATACTACGATACAGAGAGATAGGGTCTCTCTAATGTAAATTTTACAGTATAACTAAGGAGATAAACTGCTATTTACAGGAAACACAGAGATTGAACTCAATTAGATCTGAGGATCCAAGCAGAAAATCTGTTGGGCTATTCTCCAGTTGTTATGGCCTGAAAAATTATTTCAGAAATCCCAGTTGCACAGACGTAAAGTACAGTAAAGCCTGTGGCCTGAAGATGTACTATAGATACTAATATGCGAATACTAGAAAGTTGGAGAGCCGAACTAAAAGTCACCAAAATGGATAAGGTTGCCCCAATCTTCTTCTCGTGCGGTTCCTGAGGGGAAAATTACCGCCGTCCCCGGCAGCCCCGAGGGCTCGCCGGGCCAGAGAGAGGATCCTGGCGCCACCAAACCTCGTACGCGGGGACGCCGCCGTTACTCGGACTTGAGTGCGGGGCCACCTCCACCGCGTGATGCGGCTGCGGAGAGCCGGGCCGAGGGCCGCTCGGAGGAGCGGCGTGTCGTGGCTGTGGTGTCCGCCGCGCCCGGAGGACTGATGCTTCTGCGTGCGTCCTCGACGCGGTTGTTGCCGTTGCAGTGATGGCGAGACGACGAGCGGCAGTGGCCGCTAGTTCCAGTTCAAGAAATTAGAAAAAGACATGGTACCTTCTTCTTCCCTTTGCATGACTGGATGATACGTTCTTGATTTAAGCTTTCTCTTCCTTGATCAAGGATTTCTTCCGGTTGATGCTTCAGCCACCTATTCATCTCACCATGCCCACATGCTCGGATGAAGCGATCCACTATGGGCAGAAAAATGCAGTTAATTTCCAGATCACGGGAAGAACAAAAACTAAACGGAATTAGTGTTTCCTGATAGATTTCCCTTCTGGCTGTTTTAGGCGTTCGTGCCTCGAGGGGCTGCGCCTCTCTCCGCCCCCGTTGTCGTGTGCCTGACGTTGGCCGCCGCCGCCGCCAACTGGAAGGGTGCCGCTGCTGGTGTCCACGCCGTCGGGCTGCCACAGCCGTGTATCAGGCCGATGCCCAGGGACGCTGGTGCCGTCGAGTTCTTGGCCTAATTGCTCTCTGGAAGAGGCGTGCGTGATAACGTGTGAAAAGAAACGAGAGAGAGGGAGAGCAAATGATGGAAAGATATTCTCATTGATTGAAGTTTGGGTATATATACCCTAGTACAAGGCGGTTTACAAGGAGTGGTTACCAAAACTGTGGAACCGATATAGCAGTGATTGTTAACTAATAATTAATCTAATTAATTATTTCCTAACAGTAATAACATCTTATATTATGGGGCGAAGGTACTCATATATTATGAGGCGAAGGGAGTCAAACTTGTAAAGGATGAAGGGGTTGCTAGGAAGGCTCGCAGTGTCCACGTCGGCAATGAATAGTAGTGGTGCGATAGGCAGCGAGACCGCGTCTTCCCATGCTCGTGCACCTCCTCGAACCCTACCCGCCTCCTCCTCCATCCGCCCCGCTCCCCTCCCTCTCCACTGCGCCGCCGGCTCCTCCCCTTCTGCCCTGCTCTCCACCGCGCGCGCCGCCGGCTCCTCCCCTTCTGCCCTGCTCTCCACCGCGCCGCCTCCTCCTCCCCTTCACCGTTCCCTCCAGGGGCAGGCACAGGGAGAGGATGGCGGCGCTCGATTCGATCCACCCCGCTCCCCTCCCTCTCCACTGCGCCTCGGCCTCGGCCGCCCCGTGCTCTGCCGGTGCCCGTCGGCCTCGATCCGGCCTCGGCAGGAGGAGCTCGCCCTCGAGCCTCGGCAGGAGGAGCTCGCCCTCGAGACAGGAGGAGGGGAGCAGCAGGGTACAGGAGCATGGCCGCCTTCTCGCGCTGCAGCCGCCGGCCTTGTCCTGCTCGAGGAGGAGGAGCAGCAGGAGGGGCGCACCCAGCCACCAAGGTAGCGGCCGTCGAGGGCTTCTTACACCTGAACCTCGACCTCCACGGCGTCGTCGTCCAGCTACTCCCCTCCCCCCTCTCTGTTTGGTTCTTTTCGGCAGCCCTGGATGTGGTATCCCCCTCACGCCTCCATGTTTGCTCTGTTTTGTTGGTGGATGCAGGGAAGGAGAGGAGGATGACGCCCAGCCATGGAGAGGAACAGCAGCAGCTCAAGGTCTTTTCTCCTCCACGCCTCCCTATGCCCCTCTCTCGTTTCTGTGTGCTGTTTTGTTCAAGGTTTGCTGTTTTGTTTGCTCCTACGGATGCTAATGTGGCTGCCATATCTGTGCCAAGCAGTGCCTGCTTGTATGACTTGTTGTATTCATTGTTATTATAACGTTGGTCAAGATTAATAAGGCTTAGGAGCATTATATTTGAGTGTCATGAACAAGTAGCTTCGAATTCTCCACATGGAAAATAGTAAGACAGAAACGGGGATGAGAAAGCCAGAGAAAAATTGCTCGTGGGTCCTTACAACTGCAGTTACAAATATACAACTTCAGTTTGTCGGCAACTTCTCAAAAGATATAAAAATACTATTTGCATCTGACGTTTATATTTTTCCTTTCTCTGTATATATATGGCAATTTGCATTCCTATTTTTCCTTTCTCTGTGTATATAGACAATTTTCAGATTCTATTTATTTGCTACTGAAGCTTATATTTTCCTGTTTCAGATTAAGTGCATATGAAGAAAGCAATGGGGTGATCTTAATTCCTGGAGCCTAATATGTACTTCTGTTTCCTGTGTGAGGTAATAGAGCTAATACCTTTTGTTTGTTCGTCGCTATCAATTGTGTTACTTCTGATTTCAAATGCTGCAAGCGATAAAATATATGCCTTAAGCTCTGTTGGTATTTTACCATACATGTTGCGTGACAATTCATTGCTGATGGAGTGCCATTTGCCGAAAAACGGTCCTTATTTCATGTCGTTTGGTCATCCCTTTGGAAAATATTTGTATTGCTGCACAGTATTGCTTAGGCCCTCTACCAAGTTATTTTGCTGTTGGTCACATCCCTAATGACATTTGCAAGTACATCCAGGGCTCTGTTTTCGAGTCGAGCGACTAGTCGCGACTAGTCGTCGACGAGTCGCTGCGTCAGGGTCGACTCGGATCCTCGACTCGCCTACAGGCTTGAGTCGAGCGACTCAAGAGATTAGTCGCGACTAGTCACGACTAGTCGCTGTGTATGGGTCGAAAACGACTCACCCCGATCCAGATTCCTTCTCCCCCCACCCCTCTGTCATATTATATGTTTGGGGGCCCATCTGTCATATGTTTTTTTATGTTATCTGCTTGCCCATTCCCTCCTGGAAACCTGATCGATTCCTTCTCCCCCCACCCCGATCCAACCCTTTCCTTGGCAGCCGCCGGCGCCCCTGGTCTGCTCCTCTCCTCCTCCCATGGTTGCTTCTGCTGCTGGGTTGCTCCTCCCCACCTCTCCTGGTTGATGCTGCTGCTGGTCTGCTCCTCCCCTCCTCGGCTCCTCCCCTGGTTGCTGCTGCTGGTGGTGTGCTCCCCTCCTCCTCCCCTGGTTGCTGCTGCTGGTGTGTTCTCCCCCTCCTCCCCTGGATGCTGCTGCTGGTGGTGTGCTCCTCCACTGGCTGCTGCTGCTGCTGAAGGTGTGCTCTCCCCCTGCTCCCCTGGATGTTGCAGCTGCTGGTGTGCTCCTCCCTTGGCTGCTGCTGCTTAACTCATGTCGACTCGTCGCATGTCGACTCATCGACCATGAGTCACGACTAGTCTAGAGTCGCCCCCCCGAACGACTCAGCGACTTGTCGACTCAAAAACATTGATCCAGGGTTTCCCAATGCTGGGATTTAGCTATTGTGCTATTTTCACTTGTGTTTCCTCCTACAACTAGGATCAAGATTGATACATTGGCGAAAACACATTACGCTCCTAACAACACATCTACTAGGATTATGCCCAGTCTGTATAGTAGCTCGCTTCATCTTAATTCAGTCTCACGTTGGTAACAATCTTTAAAAATAGCACAAATAGGCCCTCCAAACACCATGCCTGCTGGGCTCTCTTTCCTGCCGAGTTAGACGACAACCATTATGAGGTAAACTGGTCATATAATTTCAATCACAGAATATGTGACAGGGCATTCCTTGGTTTAAACCATTTTATATATGAGTTCTTATAGTTCTTATTTTCTTGATCTACAATATTCTCTTCATTCTCTTAACATGAAACTCTCTCTGCATATGGTCTATAGGACACTGTATACTTCTCATGTGATTCGGTTTTACATATCCAAGTCATATAATCAGCGCCATGACGCACATCCGCTGGCCTTTGCTTTTCATCTGTCGCCCATCCCATGTATTCTACTACCTTTGTTCCTAAATACAAACCTTTTTAGAGATTCCAATACATACTACGTACGGAGCAAAATAAGTGAATCTACACTCAAATGCGTCTATATACATCCGTATGTAGTCCGTATTGAAATCTCTAAAAGGTATTCTATTTAGAAACAGAGGGAGTCTATATTTAGCTGTTTGGGCATTAGCAATGCTGGTGGTTAGTAGCTGTGTTACTCTAAATCCCAGAGGTCTTACAAACTGGTATGAAAACCGCCTTATGCTAATATTAGTGCTACACGAACTCCAAAATAGTTTATTGATAGTGAATTCCGTGGTGCGTCACGGGTTGAACCTCCATGATTTTGTGGCCATACTATGTAATCTGCAATGTTGTAGTTGAGATGCCTTGATTAATACACCTGTGAATGGGAGTGCTAAGTCACCCCCATTCCCTCTTAAAAACCGATGGTGCGCTGCATACATTTGTATTTTTCTTGTCTTGAATCGCAGACCACTGATAGTATGTTATTTGGTGGTGTTGTGTTATTTCATATGTTGATAAATTCATATATTTCACATTTGCTTAATACTACTACATTAACCACCTGTCAGTACCTTTCTATTAATCTACTTCATTAATACTACTACATTAACCACCTCCACACACTTCACATGTTTTTAGGTTATTTATTTAGAAAGTAACATTCTTTACTATCGTAGTTATAGTGAAAGTGGCAATAAAGACGCCGGCAACCTAGAGGAAGATGACACCAAGGAAAGCAATGTGCCAGTATATGATATGGAAGAACACAAGAAGAATATCACCAAGGCTATTGCTGCATCAAGGGAAACACCTATTACCAGTGGTGAGCGTAGAGCTGAACATGCTGTTGGGGTATAGGTGTCTCCTCCAATGTCAACCATGTGCATCATTGTCCTTAAATCTATCATTAGGGTTAAGGCTATCGAGCATGCATGTGTTTACTTCTGATTTTGTGGATTATGGGCCTACACTCAAGTATGGTCAGTAGTACTATTTATCGTCTCTGGGTTTATGTTTAATCATGAAACCACTAATTATGTGTCTATGTGCAATGATTTCTTCATGTATCATCATATTTGTTTTCTATGCTAAACCATCTTTTATAGAATACCGCAGACTAATTACAACACTGAATAGAAACACAACCATAAATATATGAAACAACAACTTTTGTCTCTTGCATACCATACCAATGTTGCTTACCAAACCAAGGTTGCTTATCAGTAACACCACATTATTTAGCATATGATTTAAACAAATTATGTTCCATGCACCATTTTCCTATTGCCTTTTCAATACATTATATAAATCCTTACCTGGTGCCAATCAATCTTAAACAGATCCATCTATCAACACAACCTTGAAAACTCAGCCACAAGCAAGCAGAAGAAGGCTATATATATGATGTAGCTAGCTATGTAGTTTGCTTTATAGATAACCAATGTAAATAAGCAATCGTGAACTGCCTTCGTAACTTTCTTTTGATGTGGGTTAATGTTGGCTGTCTACCATGCTCCGATGGACTGCAATATAAACCACCATTGTAAAGATACCATCCAAGTATCTCCTTTTAAATTATTATTACCATAGGCTGAAAGACCAAGGCTATCTATATGATGTATATCTGCCTATGTATCTTGCTTTCCAAAACTAATGTAAATAAGGTATGAAGAACTGACATCATAACTATGTTTTGGGCTGTCATGCTACCATGCAATGTAATATATAGTGCTACGTATAAACATCGTACCTAAGTATCTATTTCCTTGTGCATCAAGGATTTTATTATCAATCTCTAAACTACTGTTACTTGCATGGTTTGAATGATTGGTTCGCTCTCACTTTTTGCGCCATGGGCGCAACCGGGTCATCTAGTATATATAATTGATAACCAACAATGCTAGAGCATTTGGCTTCGACTTTCCTTTAGTTATTCGGGCTTATAGCTATGCTGTTCCACATTGCCGCTCACATGGTATTCTTATAATAATTAATGCTGAGTACTACATTCTGGATTGTGTCACAGTACTCGAAGAGCATGTCCACATTAGATTTACTAATATTTAGTGTTTTGCTTGGTGTTATTAAAGTCTAATGGACAATTGTTCTATTCTTAGGAAGTTTGCTTAAATATTTTCTCAGCACATCTAAGTTTGGTAGTCTAACTGTCGCATATGTAGTTTGTCATTTGGCCATTAGCCCGTTATATATCAAAACTAGATGCTGCAATAGTTTGTAATTAGTCTAGTTTCACCCTCCGTCCCATATTAATTTTTGCTTAAATGGATGTATGTAGCATTGAAATACGTCTGGATACATCTGTTTGAGCGACAATTAATATGGGACGGAGGTAGTATTTTAGTTACCATAGATGTTTACATATTTGTATTGAACACCTTCTGAAAATTTACATGGCTAGATTCACCACCAAAACTGCTTTAGAGACAAACTACAGTTTTGATATTTCATACTCCCTCCGTCCCAAAATAAGTGTCTTAACTTTAGCGCGGAGGGAGTATCATATTATCATTAAAGGTATGCTTAACGTTTTGTTTTTTATGCTGTGCGGAGGTTTTTAAAATTGATTTCTATTTGAACTAAGGGAGTATCAAGTATCAACATATATGAGCTAGAAACCTTGATGTTTCAGTTTTACTCCATGAGACACTACATGCCCATGTTGGTAAGCCAGCTAATCATGTAGCTTCTACTTAGATAAGAGCAAGGAAGTTCTCAATGTGTCAACATTAACAATAGAATTTGAAAGGTGTGCCACTACAAATTGATTGTCGTCTTATTGACGTTCTCTGTTTATAATGTTGGTTTTGTCCAATATGTGAGATGATTCAACTCTTGAGCTTTTGGCGCAATTTCCACAGTGATGAAGATAATGTCTACTCCTCCCTCCGTTCCTAAATATAAGTCTGTTTAGAGATTCCAATAAGGACTACATACGGATGTATATAGACATATTTTAGAGTGTAGTTTCACTCATTTTGCTCTGTATGTAGTCCACATTGGAATCTCTAAAAAGACTTATATTTAGGAACAGAGGGAGTATTTGAATGGCTTTTCAATGAATGATTATTACAAATTGGTTTGACTGATGACATTGGTTGCTCTGCAGGTATCTGAGATGCAGAAATGGCTTGCTTGCTGTAGGTTCTTCCGTGTTGTGTAGGCACTAGGCACTCATACCACAGATCATAGGCAGAAGAAACTACAGAAACTGCTATGTACAGCAAGCCAACAACATGTTTCTTGCTGATTCTTTCATGTATGGCCAGCAACGAAATGCGATCAATTCCATCGGAACTGCCCGTACATTCAATATCTCAAGCCTCTCTTATGTAAGAGTGTGGGTACCCCATATACAATGACAAAAATCGAACAAAAAATGTTGAAAACAAAAGGTTTTGAAAGCAACAAAGATATTTCAGAATTACTACTTATCTAGTGGTAGTAATGTTGAAAACAGGTTATGAGGCAGTATACAATAGGATCCTGCCGAAAAGCCAACACTATTTCCAGGTCCTTAATTGGCCCAATACAGCGCCGTTAGTAAAATTATTTGCAAATTTGTACAGGGATGCAGTCAATTTCATTTCACTAAATTCAACCTTTACTGACAGATCAACTAGTAGGCAACTGCAGCATGTTCCAGCAGCAGCCGAGAGACACATGATGAACATTATTGTATCATTCACTCCCCCAGGCTAGCTGTTGAGGATCATTAGCCAAACTTCAATTGGCACCTAGCTAGAAATTTACAGAAACGTTTCCTTCCTAGCTACAAAAAGCATACGGCCAGAACGTACAGGTTGACCTTTCCTAAACATCGAACAATGTCACACACACGCAAAAAATCAAATCAGCATGTAAACATCAGATACTTTTGTATATAACTGAAAAGACAATTAAGTTTCCAATACGGGCATGTGTTTCTGGACCACGTTAGGCAGTACAAAGCCACAAATTCACAAAGGTAATAGGGGTTACCAGCTCCCTCCCGGTTACAAACCATTTTAACTTGTCCACAGTGCACTGTTATTTGAATCCAGAAGCATCTTTTGCAGTTTTACCAGGGGTAACTTCAGAAGTACCGGAATTACAGAGGGTAACTTCAGATATGTTTAATATTTCTATATTCAATATGATGAAAAAATTAGTGTGTATAGATTACTTTGATTTTGTATTGTATTACTGCCCCCGATCCAAAAAAAAAGTGTCGTGGCTTTAGTTATACTTTTAAGTCTGGCCCACCTTAAGTTTCTTTCGTCCTCCACCACTGTCCATATTGTTTCTGATACTCACATGACTATACATAATACTCCCTCCGTTCCCAAATATAAGTCTTTTTAGAGATTCCAACAAGTGACTACATACGGAGCAAAATGAGTGAATCTACACTCTAAAATATATCTACATACATCCGTATGTTGCAGTTCATTTCAAATGTCCAAAAAGACTTATATTTAGGAACGGAGGGAGTAATAATATAATACCACGATCTGATCATGCACCAAGCTCCAAATAGACTCGGGTGGCCACAAGGGAAACATACAGGCATTCAGATGTTGTCATTGAATTGTCGAGTACAGGCTTTGGATATCCAGGTCCTTCAAACCTAGGACCTCATGAACTGCAGACCACATGTACGTAGGAAATTACAAGTAACGACTACAACTATCAAAAAATAGTGGAAAACTGAAACGAGTTAAGTTGTTGGAAACGAGATCTATCAAGGGTACCACATAATAGTTTGCGAATTTCAAACCTCAGAACACTGATAGATTTGTAGTTGTTACAATCTCAATCTGGTAGAAACAACATGGAAAATAAATGAATTTTGTTATTCAAGATGAAAGCATACCCACCTATATGGCCAAGATTTGAGATCCTACAATCTAGGAGAGGAGGTACAATACAGCTGGGTACATGTACACCAAACTATACAATACAATTGTGCTTATCACTTGACACTTCTCCTAAACTGACTGTTCAACCCAACTAGTTCAGTTTGCTTTTCGGGAATCCTGGAGCTAAGTTCGCTTCTATGAGCGCGCCGAGCAACTTTGGGTAGCTCCCTCTCCATTTACTTACAATAAGGAAAAACTATGAACAAGAGTGGTGCGAACGAGTGGTTCGGAGTATGGCTGTTACCGTTTTCTTCCCTTCTTTGGACTCCTTAGTATTGGATTGTCAATCCAAGTTTTAAGATTTCAGTGCAATTTTACTCGGAAACCATGTTTCTTTAATTTTTGAGGCATTTCGATTGAAAAAATGCGACCACCACAGTTTATTCGAACTGTTTTCCTACACCCCTAATTCCGTGGGACTTTTAGCTAGAGCAACTCCTTGAGAATTTTCCTTTCAAAATTGAGTTGAGATGCTTTCGTACACTCCAATTCTATAGGCTTTTTTAGCAAGAACAGAGTCCTCGGATTTTATTTTATTTTTTTCTACGCGGCAACTACATCATGCAATCAATAAACCTGGCATGACAAGTTAATTAAGGAAAGATTGGAATTCCCTTCCAAGAAAAGAAAAAAGAAGAGGAACAGAAAAGAAAGCGTGCTGTTTTGTTTGATGTGTTCTCGATCAGTAGCTGTATACTCTTCATAATTTCTGAAAACCTTGAAGATGGTGTGTATATACATGACTGAGTAACAGAGTACATCCAGAAATTAGTGAAGTTTCACCACGAAGACGAACATTCAAGGATATACAACATATACACATTACGATAGAAGCAAAGTATCAAACTACAATGCAGCAAGAACATACTCCTATTACCAGAATGGCAGCTCCAATGCACCAGGTCTGCTACTGCTTCTCATTGCAGGACAGTTGCCCAAAGGCGCCCCTGATCGCCGCTACGGCTGCCAGGTACTTGCTCCTCTGTTGAAGGTACCTTCCTTCTCTCACCAATCGCTGTGCTGTGTCATCTAACCCGAGCAACCATTGCTGCTCTGAACGATCTTCGACAAACAACCGAGCGACGACCAAGGAGAAAGACTCCGGAGAATGCATCCTGCTGAGCTGCCTAGCCTGGTCTCCCATTAGTTTCCAGCTGAGCTTGTCTGAAAGCATTGTCACGTCCTTCAGGTGCCCTTCCACCTGCTGCATCAGGCACCCCAGGTTACTTGAATCAGGCGAGTCTCTGTCTTTCAGTACCTGGACTCTTGCGATGACATAGGGCTTTGTTCTGACGACCTCCAGGACACGGAACCGGTCACCGCCGACGCACGTCAGGAAGAAGCGGTCATCGACGAGCTTATCGCACTGAACGATATGGACCATGCATCCAACATCGGCCATCCTACTATCTTTCCTGCTGGAGTAGATGATACCAAAGCTGTGGCCTTCCTGGAGTAGGAGTGTCTGCATCATGATGCGGTATCTGAACTCAACCGTCTGCAGCTGCAGCGTCTGGCCAGGGAAAACGACCGATTGGTGCAGGAGTATGGGGATCTCAGTAGTCTGATGATCCTGATGGGACTGGACAACCTCGTCGACGCGGCCATGCGGATTGGCTCTGCATTTCAGGACTGGTGAACTCTGAAGGCGATTCTTGGTGGCGATTCTTGCTTGCGGTCTTGAGTGAGGTTTTGGCTGATAACAATAAGACTTGGAGTTGGAGGGACTGAAACTGCAACTGTCTGGCCTTGCCAAACTGGGTGGAGCTTGCAGAGTCTTAAAGGCCATGTACTTGAAGTCCTCTTTCAGTGATGAGCCTGTTAAGACATATCCAAAGACAAAGAAAGTGATGTGTTCAGTAACCTTCTGGCAGCAACATGAGTGCCCAGTATCCAGTTATATGGCTACTGAGCAATCTTCAAACATCAACGAGTAACGGCATGCAACAGCTAAACAAAAATTAAATCGACACGCTGAGAAAGATGTTAACACTTTCCTGAAAAGGTTATAATTGCAGTGAAAAGGCTCTGTATCAGTTACTGGTGAGTTGGATAAAAGATTCTACTGTCTCCAAAGAAAATCGGTCACTAGAGGGTACAATTGTACAAATACCAATCATCTGAAGCAAAGTTTGTGCTCATGATCCTGGCAGCTGTAAGCCTGTAACTAGAGTTTTAGACCAGCTTGTAATGGAACAGAGTCTGTCAAAGTGCCCCCTAGTAGTACTGTATTTCCTAACAGAAGATAAATAACGAAGAAAGAAAAAATTAATATAAACCCTGGCTTTGAGAGACGCAATTCGTGGCAACAGTTTGACCAGAAGATCTGATTGAGAAATAACACCATGGGGGATGGATAAGACGAGGAAAAGCCGCGGGATCATATCTTCATATCACAGGCAACAAACGGGAGAAAAAACGCGCGGTGCAGGCGGAGAAGAAAGCGATCGACATGCAGGGAGAGGAAGGGATGCAGCGCCGCCGTTTACCTTTTTTGTGCTGTTTTCAGGAGGAGCAGAGCAGCAGATCGGACTCGGCTCAGAGAGGATAGAGGGGGACGGCCGGCAGAGGGGGAAGAGGATAGAGTGATAGAGCCTGCCACTTATATCAACTGAATATGTTTATCGGATCTAACCAATCTTCTAGACCCGTGGGTGGTGGCCCCCACGCCACACCTACCGCTGCCGCTAGTCGAATTGTTATACTCCTCCGTTTCATAATACAGTACATATAGATTTTTTGAAAAGTTAAATCTCAGATCAAGTTTGTGGAGAAAAATTATTGAATTTAGAATGCCAAACATGTATCATTAGATTCATCATAAGATATAATTTTATATTTATA
Organism: Thinopyrum elongatum; assembly: GCA_011799875.1. Taxonomy (NCBI): domain Eukaryota; kingdom Viridiplantae; phylum Streptophyta; class Magnoliopsida; order Poales; family Poaceae; genus Thinopyrum; species Thinopyrum elongatum. Next base: position 88,948,456 of record CM022302.1, on the reverse strand, counting down.
TTTTTAGTATTATATATATAAATAATTTTCTCTATAAACTTGATCAAATTTCGTAAAATTTAACTCTAAACAAAATCTATATGTGCTACGTTATGAAACAAATGTAGTACTCATCCTGAGATGATTGAATCGATGCCGCCAGAGTGCCCACATCACCAATTTTTTATCATGTAGCACCCCAACGCAACAGACAACGCTTGTTATACACAACTGCAAGTAGGTAGCTAGCAGCAAGCGAACAACAGTGTGCCGCACATTGTTTCCATCGTACAGCTAGAGCTAGCACGCCCTTCTCTCGTGGATAAGGAGGAGCGGGGAGGTGGATCTGGAGAGGAGCGGAGTCTTGCACTTGTCTCGTCGAGACATGGTTCAGATAAGATTAGCCAAGGCGGCATCACTTTGTCGCACACGAGCACGCACACGCACACGCTTGATCCTTCTTAGCCATCGTGCGTGCGTGGCTCTAACAAGAAACAGCTTGGGATTCTGCTGGCAGCAACTTCCCGGAGATTCAGAACGGCACTTCCTAGGCATCGACACATAAGGCACCAAATATTTTCTCAAATGATAAATGTTATACGTGTGGCATGAAGTAATTTCGTTCTCATTTTTTTATAATTAAAGTTGGCATAAAAAAAGAGAAAAGTATGTTTTTGGTTCCTCAAGTTCTCAAAAAGTATAGACTTGGTCTCTCAAGTTTTTTTGGTATACATTTGGTGCCTCAAGTCTCAAAACCGGACAAGTTTGGTCCTAAACCAGATTTTGAGCCCGTTGACCGGGTTTGACCGCCCCAAAACCGCTTGATGAACAGTAATTTCGGAAAAAAACTTCAGAAAAATCTGAAATTTTTTGTGGTTCAGTATGCTTACATGTGCAAGGTGCAGTCAAAGTTTCATCGTCTTTCGACACTCAAGGAGCTCGTGACAAAAAAAATAATATCTACGTCCCATGAACAGTAAATTCAAAAAAAAATCTGAAATTTTTTGGGGTCTAATATGCTTACATGCTCAAGGTGCTACCAAAATTTGGTGGTCCTTTCGACACTCGAGGAGCTCATGGCAAAAAAAATCAATTTTTGCTCAAAAAAATAGCCAAAAATTGATTTTTTTTCCTAGAGCCCGTCTGATGTCATTTCATGACAAAATTTTGGTCGCACCTTCCGCATGTAAGCATATTATATCCCAAAAAAATTCATAATTTTTTGATTTTTTTGATTTTTTTTCGAATTTACTATCCATCGGACAGATATTTTTGTTTTATTTGCCACGAGCTCCTTGAGTGTCGAAAGACCATGAAAATTTGGTCGCACCTTGTGCATATAAGCATATTGGACCACAAAAAATTTCAGAATTTTTTTTAAGTTTTTTGAAATTACTGTTCATCGGACGGTTTTGGGGCGGTCAAACCCGGTCCACGGGCTCAAAATCTGGTTTAGGACCAAACTTATCCGGTTTTGAGACTTGAGGGACCAAATGTATACCAAAAAACTTGAGCTACCAAGTCTATTCTTTTTGGGAACTTGAGGGACCAAAAACATACTTTTCTCTAAAAAAAAAACCACAGTACAAACGCAAATACTCATACATACGCATATACACTTACCATATGAACGCACGCACGCACACCATTTTCCCTATGAGCTGTTGGGTAACGCAGCAGAAAACAAAAATTTTCCGACCTACGCACCAGCCCAGGACCACTATGGAGACTGCATACAAGGTTTGATCATTTTCGTTACCGACTCGTAGCGCAGCGGAAGTAGAGTCGATGACGATCGTCGGTGCAGATCCCCGCAGCTAGGATTTACAACCTCCCAACCGCGAGGATGTACTCCCTCATCCGCCACTCGGACAGCCCTCCGGGAGGCGGTCGGACAGTCCCCCGGACGGTGTCGTGGACAGCCCTTCGGGAGGACTCACAGAACTCGGACCGTCACTCGGACAGCCCTTCGGGAGGACACTCGAACAGCCCCTCGGGCAAAAGGACGAAACTACGACCTCTCTACGGGGTTGCACACATACGGTGCCATCTATCTGGCAGGGCTTCGCCGTCCAGAACTAGTTCCCACCGGAACCCAGACAGCCTTTCGGCACTACGAAACTATTTCGTGGGAGGGAGAGAGAATGCCAGATCATGCATGGCTTGTGTGAGAGAGTTGGAGTGGAGTTGGAGAGCACCTCTCCTCCTCCTTATATAGTGGTGGAAGGGGTGGAGGGGGCTGAAAATTCAGCCCACTAAACATGGGGAAAACATGTTCCCACAAAACAAGGAGAACATGTTCCCACCAAACAAGGGAAAAACATGTTCCCTTGTCCATGGTGTTCCCCCATGGGGCCCCACCTTCCTCCCAACACTCTCCACCATTTGTGGGGGCTGCCCCCCACCATGGGGCCCCCTCCCAACATTTTGTCCAGCCACAAGGGGGCTGCTCCCAAAGGGGGCCCCCCCAAAAACAGCCCCCACGATCCGTGGGATCTTGTCCCCTCACGCTGGGACAAGATGTTTTCCGCGACTATTATTTCTGAAAAATTCCAGAAGGTCCCAGAACATTTCCGGCACCCTCTAAAATTATCTGGACGCGCTCTGGAACATTTCCAGTATGGTGGTTTAATTTAAAACCATCTTTGTTTACCCGGTAAACAACTCCGGCAGCTCCGAAACTTTTTTTTCGGTTTTTTCTCCAGAAAAATTCCAGAAATTACCAGACCAATCTGGCAACCTCCAAAACATTCCCGGTGCTTGCCGAAACCTTTTTGGATCAATGGTTTTATCCGAAACAACTTTTCGGTTTTCCCGAAACTTTTTCAGTGTTCTCTCTCCGGAACTCTTCCGTTGTCTCCGAAACTTTTCGGTGATTTTCTCTCAGACTCCCTGTCTAGTATTCAGCAGATAGATGACCCTTAAGCGTGTGACCCTATAGGTTCGGTGAAGTATAGACATGACACGGAACACCTTCCGATCAATGATCAACATCGGAGCCGTGGACACCCATATTGACCCCTATACCCACACGAATGAATATTCGAGTGAACCTCCAGTTGCCGTGTGCTATTCCTGTTGCTTCACGATATGTTACAAATACCCTAGGTTAGACATGTAGGCATTTCCGTGGATCAACAACTTGTCCACTATGCCAGTTACCTCGTTACCGGTATTGTTCTCTTTTCTCGTTACCGTGTTCCGGCATCCCTGTGATCAAATCACAAAGTGTCTGGCCAGACGATGATGGATACCGTAACACCGAGAGGGCCCAGAGATATCTCTCCATCGTCGGAGGAGCAAATCCCAATCTCGAGCTATCAAGTTACTTGACACACTTTTCCATGAACCCGTAAGCCGCCGTAATAGCCACCCATTTACGGATGACGTTTAACAAGCCCCAAAGTTCATGAAGCAAGTATGAAGAAACTCGACACTCTCATGGTCTAAGGAATTTTGCAAACATTAACCATCTCTGTGTTATTAACCATTAATATGTGACGAATGTAACTCATAGCATAACATCAATTTGGGTCGATTCAACACAAATGTTCCTCTAACACTGTGCCCTCAAAATTGCTGGCATAGACATGCCCATGATCAGGAAAACAGAACCATCATGCAATACTTGAGCTAGTCTTAGAGGCCAGACTAGGAATACATATTACCGTTTATTATTCCACACGTGCATATGAGTCTTCCTCCGAGCCTCGTTTTATTTGCAGACTCGAGAACCATAGCAGTTATAGCATGGAACATAAACCTAATTATGAACAGGGAGATAATCAATAACATTTATTATTGCCTCTAGGGCATATCTCCTACAGACTCCCACTTGCACTAGAGTCAATAATCTAGTTAATGCTAATGCACTTTACACCTGTGGCACACCGGTGTAAATATGCTTCGCTTGTGGTATAGCCTGAATGTTCAACGGATCTGACGACTTCAGCTCCGTGTGTATCTTTGCTTATCCTCGCGTTTTCACGCTTTCACAAAAGTCATATTTTGTGTGGACTTGGCTTGATATGTATGCGAATCACAGGTCGAACCTGGATTCCTCAGACTGAGTTATGGAGCAACTACTTGCAGTAGTGTCCCATTGACAAAAGCCATCTTGGAACCATACTAAGTTCATGAATGAACTATATGATTCAACATCTTCTTTGTCGCTTTAAAAGCGGCAACATACTTTGCCTCTGTTATATAATTCGCCACAGTAACTTGTTTGAACAAATTCCAACTAACTGTGCCACCATATTGTGTGTTACACAAAACCGTCAATTTAAATCGAAAATCGCATGGAGAAATGATGAAGACTGTATCGATGTAACCTTTTACAACGAACTCTTCATGATCTCTACTTGCGAGAAAACTTGTCATCAGTGCTACTATAGTACTCAATGACCCTTTTTCACTGTTGTCCCTTGATCAATACTTTTGATCACTTTGGTATCTATACTCGCAACAACTTTGGGAGTATTGGACATATCTGGTTGTTATACATACCATGGAATACATGATTAATCCAAACACAAGAGTGTGTGGAATCCCCATCATGTATTTTGCTCATCAGTGTTTTTGGGACACCGAGTCTTGCAAAAACTCTTTCCATGTGACTTCGGCAAGAATCACTCCTTGGCGTTTTAAATGCTAAAAAGTTTTAGCATCTTGTCAATATGTATTTATTGCTTAGCCCCATTAGGTAAATCTATCTTCATAGATCATCATGCCTAATATAAAGGCTATTTAGCCCAAGCACTTCATCAAAAAACTATTTTTAAATGAAGTCCTAGATCGTGTCAAGAAATTTATTTCCAATTAACAATGTGTCAAGCACACAACGTTTCTAGAAATATTATTATGCTCCCACTTACTTTCTTGAATCATAAGCATCTTCGTTACCCATTGATGAAGTCAAACCCCTTTGACTATTTCATCAAAACACGAAGATTCCAACTCCATTTTGCTCTCTTCTGTCCATTGCTGGAACTCTGAAGTTTGCATACTTACTAGCATCCTCTGGATTGACAAAATACCTTGGACTGTAACACATGCAAGTCCTTGGTTTCATTTCCATCAGATGGAAATCCTTTTGTCATCCATTGTTTTATATCTCATGATATGAAATATGTATTAATTGCTAGTTCAACCCGAACCGAATTTAAGCATCGCTACGATGAAGCAACCTCATCGTAGTCAACTCCTTGAACTTGTATATTGCAACAAGTCGAGCTTTATGGATAAAACATTTTTATTCATATCAGTTATAGTTCCATAAATATTCGTCAGACTCTAAGTCTTCCGAAAGGTGTATCAAGGTTTTAATCTTGAATCACTTATATGGAAACTATCTCGGATTGTATTGGCATTTAGCCAATTCCGGAGTTAGGGCCCATCAACGCTTCCTTGTGTATCGTAGGTATACTGTTGTCTAACAACAATATCTCGTTTGCGCACCTGAGAGGTTTGCACGAGCCTTGCCTACGTGGTTCAGCTGCAAGTTTGACCGAAGTCCATACATTTTATTGTAGAGACTTCCGTATCAGTCGCAGTAGGAAACTCCGGAATTACGTCCAAGGTCTCTTTCCTTTGATCTGATGGCGAAGATACTGTTTATCTCGTCGAGTTGCACTATTCTCCCACTCACCTTTTTCAAAGAACCATTTTCTTCAAAAAGCATACCATTTTGTGGCAAAAACTTTTGCCTCGGTATAGTGGTGGGGGAATACCCAATGACTTGGGATAACCTACAAAGTAGCACTTGTCTGATTTGGAATAGGTTTGTAACCTTTTACACAAGCCCCATATTCCAAATGTTAAGAAAAGATATAACATGGTTGGGCGTACCATACCATGGTGTCATTTCAACAGACCTGATGGAGCTCTTTTCAGTGTAAAAGCCGCAGTCTCTAAAGCATCACCTTTTAAAAGGGATAATGGCAAATTTATTTATGTCATCTTTGATCTTACCATGTCATAAATGGTTCGATTACATCTTCACGGACTTTTCACTCACAGTGGTGTTCCGGGAGGTGTAAGTTATAAAACTCTTTTCAAAACTCATCAGACATTCGCTAAACTTGTAACTCAAATATTCCTTTCTGCAATCGAATTGTAGAAACAGAATTTTCTTGTTACAATAACTTCTACTTCATTCTTGAAAACCTTTTGAATGAATTCAAAAGATCTAGACTTATGTCTCATCAAGTAAATATACATATATCTACTTGAGTCATTTCTGAAGATAGATAAATCCACTGTTTGCAATAACATTTATCGGACTACATACATCAAAATGTATGAACACCAATAAGTTCTTTGCTCGTTCCTTATGGCCTGTGAACGGTATTTCAGTCACTTTACTTTTCGGAGGAAAGTTGCAAGTGTCAGATGATTCAAAATCAAACAACATTAAAATCCATCATAATAGAATTTATCCATGCGGGTTTCTCCAATGTGACCAAATGCAGTGCCACACTTGTGTGGTATTCTCTTAGTCTTACGACATTTAGCGTCAGTGTTATGGATGTATCATATTACTATCAATATTCATAACATACATCCCATCTTGGATGGAAGTATGGCCCTTCATGTTTATTCATAATACTGAACAACAATTGTTGTTTTTATGAACAACTCTTTTGCAACAAACATTGTGCAATGGGCTAGAGTGTATGAAACTCTAAAATGAATTATGAATGTAAATCCAGAGGTAATATATTATTATCATTATTCATAACATACATCTTATTCATAATGAAAGTATGGCCCTTATGTTATTCATAACACCGAACATAAAAAGTTCTGTTATGAACAACCTTCTTGCAAGATACCTTATGCAAAGGGCTAGAGTGTGAAACTCTAAAATGAATTATGAAAATAAATACAGACGGTAATACACCGATGGAAGGTATAGTAACATTTACTATGTTCCCTGTGTATACCTAAACCTCATTCCTGGCTAGTCTTTCAAGCCATAGTAGTTCTTACATCGAGTTGCAACAGAAAGCAATCGAGCGGGTATCTTTGTGATTAACTCACAATACCCAAGAACTATATCTTTGACTAGCCTTCTATACATCAAAAACTTGTATGACATTCATACATGAGCTGGATATTCCAGTCTTCTTTTTTTCTGCCTTTATACTTCTAACAGTTTAACTTTCAGTATTTCTCCTACTCTCAAAAGAAGCACCCAACTTAAGAGTGGCGTTAGCCCCGGACTTCCTAGGCGTGAAAGTTTCACTAACACCCTTCGGACACTTCCTTTCTCTTTAAGTTGTTGTTTTATTCACCTTTCATCATATGACAGGCGTTCTTCTGGATCCCTCTCCTATCAGTCTAATGCATAGTAAAACTCCTTTACTAATAGTTTGCAAACAAACATTGCTTTGGATATCTCATATCTTTTAGCCTTTGTCTGTCTCTGAAAATGATTTTCAGATTCCATGAATATCACATAACTATCCAAACTTTCGAAGTTCGGGTCTCATGGAAGCAAACATATTGCACTTGACTGAAACAGAATTCTAGCTTTTGGATCGAAGGACGACAGTCACATGATCCATAGCATAAGCGAGAGAATACCGAAAGTATGCGATAGGACAAAGTCCTTCTCGGCACTCTTGAGGACAATCCTCACATTACGTTACCAACCATAAAGTTTTAATCAGATATTTAACAGCTATTCAAAATTAATAGGGAAGGTGGAAACGCGAGCCATTATTCTACAACTATTATGCATATAACACTTAGACAGTGTTCACAATTAATTGCACTGAGAATTAAACAAGATAATTCTACAGTGCGCTCCCACTCAAATCAATATCTCTCATAATTGATTGTGAGTGATTCAAGATCCGCATTTCAATTCAACGCCATTGATGGTAGCATCACTGATGACGAAAATCTCAATCGGTAGGCAAACTTGCCAATCACATCTCTATGTGACTCGTGTTCATCTTTCGATGCGTGTGTTCCGAGCTCATGACTTTCATGCCTGAACTTCAAGACAACCAAGTGATCTCGCTGCGAGGTCTCAACTCACCCGCCTCACACATCCCTAATCGTTCGTACCCATGGTAGCATGTGATACCCCGAAAAGTTAGGTGCCGTGACGGTGCTACACTTGGGAGAACACTAACTACTTGATATTTTTGTGAGAGATCACCCTAATAAAAGCGACTACCGCGCAATCAAGAAGGGTGCATCATAAGGGATAAACATCTCAGGCAATTCATAATAGCATGATATGGTATAGCCCTTTCTGACGGAGAAGTCTTGTATTTCTTCGTCTTCGGCATTCGCTTCGGTGTTCACCTTCACGAAGATTGCCACCACCTTGTCGATGCACCAGATAATATTGCTATCTCTATAGCTAATAAAATAATGCATTACTTAAGGTTGACACGCAGGTCAATAAAGTGACAATCATATGGCTCCAGCCATCATGCCGAATCATGACACGTAGGTCATGTTAATCAATTTACATCATATAGTCATCTCATACATAATCAAATTATTATGAGCACTGCTATACCACATCATATGCACATGCAAACCCTCCTGCAAAACCAAGTTAGACGTCTCTAATCGGTTCAAGCGAAAACTTGTTTTACGTGGCTTCTAAGGTTTCAAAACAAACCGAAGCTACCAACGTCCATCGTCAAGTATGATAATTCAAGTCGCTAGATTAAGTTTCCAGGGTGTATGAAAACCGAGATAATAAAATCTCGAGCCCCATACTAAACTTCGTCATACGCATGACCCCCGTGCAGATCATATCTGCATTGCCCTTTCGTCTGCGAAATTTCATCTTTCTTTTTAACTACGGTGGAATTCAATGAACTGTTAGCACTTCGTTGATCAATCAGGATCGCGGATTGCCAGAACATTGAAACTCCACCATGCTGTTATCAAGATCAGAAATATGCAAATTCCAGGGAAGCAACAAGAACATCAGGTTACAGATTTCATCTGCTACCCGCACAAATAATTTTCAGTAATAGAACTCATCTACTACCTAATTATTTTGTGCAACACCCATACATCACTATGTATTCTAGATCGCAACCTGCATCTACGCATAGCACGGCTCTTGATGCCACTGTTGGGTAACGCAGCAGAAAACAAAAATTTTCCGACCTACGCACCAGCCCAGGACCACTATGGAGACTGCATACAAGGTTTGATCATTTTCGTTACCGACTCGTAGCGCAGCGGAAGTAGAGTCGATGACGATCGTCGGTGCAGATCCCCGCAGCTAGGATTTACAACCTCCCAACCGCGAGGATGTACTCCCTCATCCGCCACTCGGACAGCCCTCCGGGAGGCGGTCGGACAGTCCCCCGGACGGTGTCGTGGACAGCCCTTCGGGAGGACTCACAGAACTCGGACCGTCACTCGGACAGCCCTTCGGAAGGACACTCGAACAGCCCCTCGGGCAAAAGGACGAAACTACGACCTCTCTACGGGGTTGCACACATACGGTGCCATCTATCCGGCAGGGCTTCGCCGTCCAGAACTAGTTCCCACCGGAACCCAGACAGCCTTTCGGCACTACGAAACTATTTCGTGGGAGGGAGAGAGAATGCCAGATCATGCATGGCTTGTGTGAGAGAGTTGGAGTGGAGTTGGAGAGCACCTCTCCTCCTCCTTATATAGTGGTGGAAGGGGTGGAGGGGGCTGAAAATTCAGCCCACTAAACATGGGGAAAACATGTTCCCACAAAACAAGAAGAACATGTTCCCACCAAACAAGGGAAAAACATGTTCCCTTGTCCATGGTGTTCCCCCATGGGGCCCCACCTTCCTCCCAACACTCTTCACCATTTGTGGGGGCTGCCCCCCCACCATGGGGCCCCCCCCCAACATTTTGTCCAGCCACAAGGGGGCTGCTCCCAAAGGGGCCCCCCCCAAAAACAGCCCAAAAACAGCCCCCACGATCCGTGGGATCTTGTCCCCTCACGCTGGGACAAGATGTTTTCCGCGACTATTATTTCTGAAAAATTCCAGAAGGTCCCAGAACATTTCCGGCACCCTCTAAAATTATCTGGACGCGCTCTGGAACATTTCCAGTATGGTGGTTTAATTTAAAACCATCTTTGTTTACCCGGTAAACAACTCCGGCAGCTCCGAAACTTTTTTTTCGGTTTTTTCTCCAGAAAAATTCCAGAAATTACCAGACCAATCTGGCAACCTCCAAAACATTCCCGGTGCTTGCCGAAACCTTTTTGGATCAATGGTTTTATCCGAAACAACTTTTCGGTTTTACCGAAACTTTTTCAGTGTTCTCTCTCCGGAACTCTTCCGTTGTCTCCGAAACTTTTTGGTGATTTTCTCTCAGACTCCCTGTCTAGTATTCAGCAGATAGATGACCCTTAAGCGTGTGACCCTATAGGTTCGGTGAAGTATAGACATGACACGGAACACCTTCCGACCAATGATCAACATCGGAGCCGTGGACACCCATATTGACCCCTATACCCACACGAATGAATATTCGAGTGAACCTCCAGTTGCCGTGTGCTATTCCTGTTGCTTCACGATATGTTACAAATACCCGAGGTTAGACATGTAGGCATTTCCGTGGATCAACAACTTGTCCACTATGCCAGTTACCTCGTTACCGGTATTGTTCTCTTTTCTCGTTACCGTGTTCCGGCATCCCTGTGATCAAATCACAAAGTGTCTGGCCAGACGATGATGGATACCGTAACACCGAGAGGGCCCAGAGATATCTCTCCATCGTCGGAGGAGCAAATCCCAATCTCGAGCTATAAAGTTACTTGACACACTTTTCCATGAACCCGTAAGCCGCCGTAATAGCCACCCATTTACGGATGACGTTTAACAAACCCCAAAGTTCATGAAGCAAGTATGAAGAAACTCGACACTCTCATGGTCTAAGGAATTTTGCAAACATTAACCATCTCTGTGTTATTAACCATTAATATGTGACGAATGTAACTCATAGCATAACATCAATTTGGGTCGATTCAACACAAATGTTCTTCTAACACTGTGCCCTCAAAATTGCTGGCATAGACATGCCCATGATCAGGAAAACAGAACCATCATGCAATACTTGAGCTAGTCTTAGAGGCCAGACTAGGAATACATATTACCGTTTATTATTCCACACGTGCATATGAGTCTTCCTCCGAGCCTCGTTTTATTTGCAGACTCGAGAACCATAGCAGTTATAGCATGGAACATAAACCTAATTATGAACAGGGAGATAATCAATAACATTTATTATTGCCTCTAGGGCATATCTCCTACATGAGCATCTACGGAGGAGCCGACACATTATTTTAAGATTGAGGAAGTCACCACAGACGATTTTTAGAGTCGACGAAAACGTCTTCTCCCGCTAAATGCACATGGCCGAAATACCTAAAATAAATCCAGAAAAATACGAGCACCAATGTCAAGTCTAGAACTTAAATTCGGATGGGTTAGGATATCACTGTCCTCCTAATCATCCAACCACAGATTAATTCACAGGCACCAAATGTGTTAAAGCATCTCCAACAACTCTCATTTCCGTAGAATACGATAGAAAGATGACACTTCCTGTAAATATTCCCCTTAAACTTAGACGCCTCATTTGATACGTCATAGTATAAGAATTTCATGAGATAAGATTCCTACAGAAGAAAAAAATCTTTCTTTAGAGCCTTTTCAATTGTACGAATGGATTCTTATTCTTATATAGAATTGGTTCTTGCTCTTCACGTTTCAAAGGAAGAAAAATCATTAGATCAGATATTTAGTATTATAGATATAAATAGTTTTTCCTGTAAACTTAATTAATTTTATAAAGTTAGACTTATAAAAGGTCTATATGGACTACATTATGAAACAGAATGAGTACTCATCTAGATATGATTGAATTGATGCCGCCAAAGTGCCCATATCACCAACTTTTATCATGTAGCACCCCAACGCAACAGACAACGCTTGTTATACATAACTTCAAGTAGGTAGCTAGTAGCAAACGAACAACAGTGTGCCGCACATTGTTTGGCACGCCCTTCTCTTGTGGATAAGGAGGACCCCGGCGGAGTGGAGTCTTGCACTTCTCTCCTCGTCGGGACATGATTCAGATAAGATTCGGCATCACTTGTCGCACGCGCGCGCGCGCGCGCGCACGCACACGCTTGATCCTTGTTAGCCATCGTGTGTGCGTGGCTGTAACAAGAAACTACTTGGGATTCTGCTGGCAGCAACTTCCCGGAGATTCAGGGCATGTACAATGGTTGATAAGATAGTCTTATCTTAAGTCTTGCATGTAATTTAGAGATGACAAAAAAAATTTACCTACAATGGGTCATCTCTTAGCCTTATTTTCAATAACTAGTCATTCCTAAAAATGTGATGAGACATATTGTACTAAGAGATCATCTCTTGTCTTCTCTTAAATAAGAGAAGACATGCCTTTTCTTAAGAGTTCTCTCTCCTCCACCTCATTATTTATCCTATGTGGCACTCCTAAGATAGCATCATTGTACATGCCCTCAGAACGGCACTTCCTAGGCATCAACACGTAAGGCATCAAATGTTTTTTTCCAAATGATAAGTGTCATACGTGTAACACGAAACAATTTTGTCCTCATGTTTTTTGTAACTAAAAGTGCCATCCGAAAAGAAAAGGCAAACCCAGCACAGATGCAATACTCATACATACGCATATACACTCATCATATGAACGCACACATGCACATCTACCCTTGTGAGCATCTAAGGGAGGAGCCGACACATCATTTTAAGATTGAGGAAGTCGCCATAGACGTTTTTATAGTCGACGAAAACATCTCCTCTCACTAAATGCACATCGCTGAAATGCCTAAAATAAATACAGGAAACTGCGAGCACCAATGTCAAGTCTAGAACTTGAATCCGGATGGGCTGGTATCACTGTCCTGCTAATCATCCGACCATACATTGGTTCACAGGCACCAAATGTGTTAAAGCATCTCCAACAAGTCTCATTTTCGTAGAAAGATGACACTTCCCATAAATATTCCCCCTAAACTTAGACGCCTCATTTGATACGTCATAGTATAAGAATTTCATGAGATAAGATTCCTACTGAAAAAATTTCTTTAGATCCTTTTTGTTTGTAGGAGTGGATTCTTATTCTTATATATAATTGGTTCCTGCTCTTCACATTTCAAAGGAAGAAAAATCATTAGCTCGGATGTAATTGGAAAAAAAATATCCTAGCCTACGAACCAAATGACGTATCTTTTTCTATATGATTTGACATTTTTTGTAACTTGAAATCCTACCATGTGAACCAAATGACATCACTTTTTCTACATGATTTGACATTTTCCATAACTTTTCCTATTCCTATGAACCAAAGAGACCCGAATGAGATCGTTTTCGTCGGCATATGCAGCCATGTACCATGTTCTCGATGAAGCCAGAAGGTTTCATGTAAGTCACCGTGAAGGAAGGCATTCTTAATGTCCTGTTGATGGATGGGCCAAGAATTGAGTGTGTTGATGCTTAAAACAACTCGAATGGTTGCAGGCTTGACCACCAGACCGAAGGTCTCTTGTCATAATCCACTCCCTCTTGTTGTGTAAACACGCGAGCGAGCCATCTCGTTGTGTACCGCGCCATGGATCCATCTGTGTTGAATTTGTGGCAAAAAAATCAACTTCCTAGTGAAGGCATTCACACTAGCTAGCCTAGGAACCAAAGACCAAGTCAAAATTTTAATTAAAGCATCAAATTCTTCTATCATTGCTTGTCGCCAATGGGGATCTTTGAGAGCAGACCAGTAGGTAGAAGGGATAGGAGATGTGGGTGATGAGGAGTCAGCGGCAAGGATTAATCTACAGGGCATAAAATGTCCTTGTTTGGCGCGGGTGGACATATTGTCGGAGTTCCTGGGTAGCTCTATGGGAATTGCATGGCGAAGGAGTAGAGGGCGTGGCGGAAATCGAGGAAGATTGGGTGGGGTTGTGGCCAACGGATCAATGCGGTCAGGCACGTCAACGAAGCACGATCTGGAGGCAGGCGATTGGGGCGTGGAAATGGAGGAATATCCTGACAAATCTAGGACAGGGGAGGCAAGCGTGTGGATCGAGGACAGGCTGGTCTCCTGTGCGGTCTGTCCACAAGTGGAGCGACACGTGGACAAAGTCGATAGTTGGGCGGATGGTGGGTGGGAGTTGATTGGTGTGGACATAGCTGGGGAACCTGGGTGGGGCCCGTACGAGATTGGGACGGCGGTTGGATCCGGGAGGATCGTGGTAGGTGGGATAGGAGTTAGTTGATCCGGTGTGAGGGAAAGGTGTGTGGGCGATGGTGTGGGTGGGATATAGGGAACGTTGATTCATCAGAGATAACGTGTCGAGAGACGATCACCCGTTGCGAGAGTCAAAACACCTATATCCCTTATGTTCGAGAGGGTAGCCAAGAAAAATGCATGGAGTGGAACAAGGATATAATTTGTGGGCGGTGGTGGCATGTAAGTTGGGAAAACATAGGAAACCAAATACACGAAGGTGATCATACGAGGGAGGAGTGTCGTGGAGTAGGTAGTATGGCGTAGCACCGATGATGCCACGAGAAGGACAACGTTAAGAGGTGGATGGTGGTATGAAGAGCCTCTACCCAAAAGAGTGGAGGGAGGTTGGCGTGTAGAAGTAATGTGCGAATGACATCATTGGTGGTACGGATCATAAGTTCTACTTTGCCATTTTTGGGCAAGGTGTGGCGCAAGAGAAGAGATAAGCAACACTGTTGGTAGTGAAAAATGTATGGAGTGAAGAGTTGATAAACTCACCACCATTATCACATTGCATGCTCCATATAGTAACATTGTATTGCATGTGAACAAAATATAAGAAACGTAGTAGGGTGGTGGACGTGTCAGTTTTTGGGTGTAAAGGAAATGACCAAGAAAAATGAGTGTAGTCATCGAGAATAATAAGATAGTATTGAAAACCAGAAAAGCTTACAACCTGAGATGTCCACAAGTCACAGTGAACTAAATCAAATGGTTCATAAGATTTTCTAAACGAGGAAGGAAAAGGGAGGCGGGGTTGGCGGCCTAATTGACGGGCGGTAAATGGAGTATGTGGGGCTTTATTACATGATGAAAGAAAATCTCTAGCTAAGATAGAAAGAGATTGGGTGCTTGGATGAGCAAGCAGTCGATGCCACAAATACGAAGTGGTGGTGGTGAGAACGGTGCGCCGCGCATGTTATCATCGTGCAAGGAGTAGAGACTGACAGAGCTGGTGGACATCATGATGACTCTCCGAGTGCGACGATCCTTCACAAGAAAGCCAAATGGGTAAAACTCAATTAAACAAGAATTGTCTTTTGTAAATTGCCTAACTGGAATAAGGTTCTGAATAATGATTGGAGAAACTAGGAAATTGTGTAGACGAAAATTATGAGGGGGAAGTATGGCAGAACCGGTAGCCATACTAGGTAGATGATTCCCATTGCCAACAATAATAGTAGAAGGATGAAGCTTTAAAGAAGAATTTGACAAGGTAAGGTTACCAGGGTTTCCCGTCACATGGGAAGAGGCACCGCTATCAAAGTACCACTCAGACGCATGGATCTGGTTGGGGAAGCTTGCGTTGCTGCTGTGAGCCACTTGGAGCATTGCCATGTACTCCCACGATGGCGAATAATATGGTGCTAGAGGTGGTGGAGACACGATCCAGGCCAAGGACCAAGGATGCCGGCGGCCTTGGGTGGGACCTATCAACATGGCAATGGGTACCAGCAACCCGCAAAACCGACAGGTAAAACCCCGATTAGGGTAAGGGTTTGGGAAAATAGATACCCATGGGTTTATAAATGGGTAAAATTGTACCCATTGGGTAAGCCGGGTACGATTACATGAAGGAAATACCCAGACCCGCGTACGGGGATGCAACCGCTAGCCCGACCCCAAATCCCCTTCCTTTACTCATGTGCATGATCTTGTTTAAATGTGTTGATCTTGTTTTCTAAACTTATCATTTTGTCTCTGATTTTTTTTGATCTTATTATATAATCTCCTTCATTCGATAATTTCAAAGTAGGGGCTGCAAAAGTAACTTCAATAAGAGAAAATTGTGCCCATCTTGTTTGTCTTGTAGTTGGAAAAAAGAAGAAAGAACATATGTGAATGTTTCTCTAAGAAGTTCAATTATAGGCTACTCATCCATTAATGTAATTGCACATTGTTTGGTGCCATCTAGTTCATGCTTATTACTATCCACTTTTGAAAATTAATACCCTTTGTTTATTTAATCGCACAACAAATCGTGATATATATGTGCTGAAGTGGTAAAATGTGGTATATAGGGGTCGAAATTTTAAAGTATACATGCTAAAATATTATGTATATATGCAGAAATGCTAAAAATACATGATGGAGTGTGAATTGGGTAAGTTGGCCGAGATGGGTATTTTTACCCATGAGTATTACCCGCACCCAACCGGGTACGGATATGAGAACAATTTGAAACCCGAGGTGCGGGTACGGGTTTGGGTGAATGATATTGAAACAGGTAACGTTTGGGCGAACATTACCCGCATCCGAACACGGTTTGGGGACAGGAGGGCCATCACATAGGACGCAAAGTAGCCCATGAAGGGAGCTTGCTGGGGCTGGGAAGAGGGACAACGACTGATGGTGTGCTGGACCAGGGGTACTGCTACTTGTGAGCTGCGTTGGGATTTTCTCGAAGAGGAGAGGATGATGCAGTACAGTAGAGATAAGTATTTTTCCTCAGTTATGAAACCAAGGTTATCAATCCAGTAGGAGAACCAAGCAACACTATGTAAATAGCACTTGCACACAAACAACAAATACTTGCAACCGAACGCGAACAAGGGGTTGTCAATCCCTTGACGGTTATGAGTAAGATTAAATTGTATAGTTTTTGATTGATAGATCAGACAAAAATACAAAATAAAATAAATAAAAGAAAATTGCAGCAAGGTATTTTTGGTTTTACATACGATAAAAGATAGACCCGGGGGGCATAGTTTTCACTAGAGGCTTCTCTCATAAAAATAGCATACGGTGGGTAAACAAATTACTATTGGGCAATTGATAGAAAAACAAATAATTATGACGATATCCAAGACAATGATCATACATAGGCATCACGTCCGAGACAAGTAGACCAAAACAATTATGCATCTACTAATATTACTCCACACATCGACCGCTATCCAGCATGCATCTAGTGTATTAAGTTCATGGGAAAACGGAGTAATGCCTTAAGCAAGATGACATGATGTAGACAAGATAAACTCACATATAAATAAACCTCAACTTTTTACCCTTAATAGCAACGATACATGTGTGTCATGTCCCTTTATATCACTGGGATTGAGCACCGCAAGATCGAACCCATTACAAAGCACCTCTTCCCATGACAAGTTAAATCAATCTAGTTGGCCAAACCAAACCAATAAATCAAAAAAGAAATATAAGGCTATAGTAATCATGCATAAAAGAGTTCAGAGAAAACTCAAATAATATTCATGGATAGATCTGATCATAAACTCACAATTCATCGGATCCCAACAAACACACCGCAAAAAGTCATTACATCAAATAGATCACCAAGAACACCGAGGAGAACATTATATTGAAGATCAAATAGAGAGAATAAGCCATCTAGCTACTAACTATAGACCCATAGGTCCGTGGTAAACTACTCACGCATCATCGGAGGGCAGCAAGGATGATGAAGAGCCCCCTCCGTGATCGAATCCCCCTCCGGTAGAGTGCCGGAAAAGGCCTCCAGATGGGATCTCGTGGTTTTGGAACTTGCGACGGTGGAAAAAGTATTCCGTGGATTCCCCTGTTGGTTTCACGATTTTAGAGAATTTATAGAGGCGGAGTTAGGTTAAACGGAGCCACGTGAGCCCCACAACACACCAGGGTGTGCCTACCCCCTGGGAACGCCCTGGTGCCTTGTGGGCCCACGGTCCATTGCCTGGTCTTCTCTCGAAGCTTCTAGTGTCTCTTTTGTCCAGAAAAAATTCTCCAAAAAGTTTCGTTGCATTTGGACTTCGTTTGGTACTGATATTCTGCGAAACCAAAAACAAGCAAAAACAGCAACTGGCACTGGGCACTAAGTTAATAGGTTAGTCCCAAAAAATGATATATAATTGCTTGAAAGTGTATATAAAACATCCAAGATTGATAATATAATAGCATGGAACAATAAAAAATTATAGATACGTTGGAGACGTATCAGGTACTTACCATGCCGACTCCCAGCCAGGTGGACCGGGCCGAGTACCCCTTTGTCGATTTCGTCCTGGGCCGCTTCGGACAGGCCATGACGCATACACAGGAGATTCCACAAGACTTGGCATACAAGATGAGGACTTCTCTCCACCTACGTAGCCGACTAGGACTCTTGTTATCCTAGTCCTCCGATGCTCTTATATAAATCTGGGCTAGGCTAGTTAATAGATCATCTCATAACAACTCAACTCATAGACATACGATCTCATGGTAGATCACATGTACTCTGTACCCCCTCGAAATCAATAAATCAAAGAAGGACATACGGTATTACCCCTCGAGAGGGCCCGAATCTGGGTAACTCTTGTGTCCCTGTTACCTTCGTGCCAAGAGTACCAGCTCTGGACCCCCTATCCGAGATCTTCTGGATTTGACTCCATCATTGGTGGCCCATATAGGTCCAATCGCGTAGTCGCTATGGTATGATGGGAATTCAGATAGGTTCCGGCATGATCTATGCACCAGAACGAATCTTTATCTTCGGCGTCGGCATCTTCGTCGCCGAGTTGACTGATCACCTCAACTAGGTAGAGGACTACACCCCATGTTGGATCATCAAGATCGGACGGGTGTCTTCATCAACGTCAACTTCGGTCCCAACCGAGATCATGGAGAAATTCGTCCATGGAGCTCGGGGGCTCAACATCAACATTGCACTCGCTCGTCAGTGCATATTTTTCTGGAAAACGGATTTGTTTCTGTTGTCCCCGCCCCCTCGAACGTTGCTTTGCCGATTGCTTCAGTTAAATTGTGTGGAACTGAGTCTACAACAACACTATAAAATTTCATCGCGTTTCGATGAAGGAATCTCTGGCAACCGCTGATATACCAGAGCCCTGTCGGATCTAGATGGCAATCTACGCGAGTTCAGGGCGAAGAGTCTAGCCATCATCTTAGACATCTTTCGAAAGATCCAACCGTTCATCTACTGTGAAATTCTTATATAAAGAAGCCCTCAAAATTCCAGCTCAACCTGACGGTGTAAACTCCGGACTATACCTGAGTAGTGCATCAATTTTTGAATCGGTTTTCTGTGCGAAAACAAATCTGACCCAAGTTCGTCCTTTTTGGAGGAATTTTTTTTGTAAGGTATTGTGTTTTGATCTCAAACATGTGCCCGCAATTCACGGGTTGCGCCGGTGTCAAACCGGGCGGACCTTGTTGCTCCACGGGTGTCGACCTGCGCTAGCCACGCCGTCGCTTCGTCGGGCCGATGTCAACCACGTCATGTCGTCACCTTGGATAGCCGACCAGGAGTTCGGCATCGCCAAGACCATCATGGCCCCATAGAGTGCGCGGGTTGGGCATGCTGGCATCTCCGAGCCGTTACTTCTTCAAGCCGACGTCGATCTCGTCACAAATTCCGACCTACCTCGGCATCATCGCACCGTCTCTTCATCAAGCCGACGTCCACCATGCCGACCTGCTTCGTCACATCGATGGACGTGGGGATCCGACGTCACTACGCCGACATGCTTCGTCACCTCAGCCTGGGGGCTTCGTTGTCGCTTCATCGACCTTCTCCGAGAGCTCCGGCATCATCCCACCAACCTGCTTCATCATGATAGCTGGATTGGGGGCTTCGCATCGCCATGACAACCATGTCGTGTCGTCACTTCATCAAGCCGAGCTCCTCACCGCGCCGCATCGGGAAAATGTTGGGGGTTGGGACCTCGGCCAAGCCGAGGACTACACACCATGTCGGATCTGTCAGAGATCGACAGGTGTCTTCTTGTCGCCACAAGCCCGGGTCGCATCCTCAACACCGAGAACATTAACCAGCTAAGTCACTTTCATGCTCAAAAAATTTCTCTAGCTCGGTCAAGCATTATATTTGTGTAGAATAAAAACTTTGTTCTAAGACACTTTTCTTTACATAAGTCAACTGGGGGCTCTTAAACTTATATGTGTCGTTTTATAATAAGTATTTTCTTCTTAGTCGTTGCATAGTCTTTTCTACTACTCCTTTTTCTGGCTCGAGTTCACGTCAAATAGCCAGATAGCCTTGCTTTTCTATATGCCGCTCGAGTTTAGTTTGTCAAAATTTGCGTGAGAAGCACCCCGCCTTCGGGACAAGGAGGTTGAAGCCGAATACTGACCCACTTGAAGCTTGGAGATCGGATGTACATTTTAAAGCACGACGGAAGCACAAATTAATTTTAAGACCAATTTTGGAATGGCACAAAAAAACTTAATTTAATTCAAGTGTAAAGTTTTTACGTAAGTTTTTTTGGCTTTCGAGCTTATGACACTTTTAACCTATTTGTATGTTTTTCCCAGGAGGCAGGACATCCTCTTGGCCGAGGTGTACCGTGTGCTATTTTGCTCGGGAAAGATCTTTTCCCGCCCACAGTTCAACATCTTCCTTGCCAAGTAGCACCTCGGTGATGGTGAAATGCACATGCCGTTATTTGGCTGAGCTTGTTCCCGAGGATATGCGATCCTAGGGTCGTCCATGTTTCCCAATCCTAGTCTCATGGGCTACTGCTTTGAAAATTCCATGCAGAAAATTTAAGTGCAATACGGTTTCTGAGGAGATTACGAGCCCCTGGAGTCGGTTGGTCGCATCCAAGCTGAGTCTCGAGGGCTACTGCACACCGCGTTTCTGTTCCTAAAGTGTGCTACCAAGCAAGGATTTGATCCTCGGGCCGATTTGCTAATCGACCTGAGTCTCGAGGGCTACTGGGATCAGTAGTTTTATGTAATCCTTCATGTGCATACCGGATTTTAGGCCGGCATACACCTGGAGGGCTACTGACTATACATATCGACAAAGAATAAATTGCACCAATAGGAAAAAATTCTGCAAAAAATCAGCCTAAGACCTAGGTGGTGCACCACTTTGGAAGAAGTCCGGCATGGAAGTCAGCTGCGAGTGGCTGGCTACACAGGAGACTTTTCCAATGTGAAGCTCAGCTAAACTCCTTCCACTTTTTCCAAATAGAGGTGGTCTGCGTCACCTCGAATGCAGTCCCCGGCGTTGGAGCTCGGCTGTAAGAAGACACCACTACGCAGGAAAAAACTTCAAACCCGAGGTGTGGCATGAAAATAACAAGGCATTGATAAAGGTCGAGAACTTAATGGGGCTCCTTGGATGCCCGACGTGTATACTCTTCAGACGTACTTCGGCGATCCATAAAGAAGAAGATGAGAGGATTTGTTGAATCAGCTTTCAAGATCGACGGCCGAAGACGAGGAGCAGTTCGGAAGAACCGAGGAGCGTCCTCGACTTGAAGACCGGTTCAGGGGCTACTGATGGTGTCCTAGACCAGGGGGTACTTACCATGTCTACTCCCGGGCAGGTGGGCCGAGCCAAGGACCCCCTTTGTCGGTTCTGTCCTGAGCCACTTCGGGGCAGCCCATGACGCATACAAGGGAGGTTCCATAAGACTTGGAATACAAGATGAGGACTCCTCTCCACCGACGTAGCTGACTAGAACTCATGTTATCATAGGCCTTCGGTGCTCCTACATAAACCGGGGATAGGCTAGTCAATATATCATCTCATAACAACTCAACTCATACACATACGATCTTGTAGTAGATCACTTGTACTCTGTACCCCCTCAAAATCAACACAATCAAAGTAGGACGTAGGGTATTACCTCCTTGAGAGGCCCTAAACCTGGGTAAACTCTTGTGTCCCTGTTACTATCGTGGCAAGACTACCAGCTGGGACCCCCTACCCGAGATCTGCTGGATTTGGCTCCATCAGGGACCATAGAGTCACTGCGGCCACGGGCACACACCACCATCGCCACAACGGTTGTCGTAGTCGCGTCCAAATGGAGGCACGCCCTATCTGCAGTCAGAGCCACGGTTGGATGATCCGCTAGTCGATCGGCGCGGTCGCCCGAGCGACCGTGGGCACCGAAGCCACAGCTGCTGGAGCCATTCCCGCTGGTGAGGGCAAGCGCAGAGGCGCTCTCCTCGGCAGCTCGCTATGCCATGTTCTCTTCCACGAGTTTGGCATGAGAGAGGACCGTGTTGAACGGCGGCAGAGGCACAATGTCATCGAGCACAAATCGAATGGTGTTGAGGCGCTTGTCAAGGCCATGCAAGAACTACATGGTGAGATCCACCTCCATGACAGGGGGAGTCCATGTTAGCGAGGCCGTCGGTGAGGAGCTTCATGCGACGAGCATGCTCGGCGACCGGTAGGTCTCCCTGCTTGAAGTTCCGATATTGCCGCTTGAGTGTCATGTACCGGGCAGCCCGATTGGCCAGGAAGTACTCCGAGATCTTCCACAGGGCGTAGGAGGTGGTGGCTCCGATGACATGGTCGATGAGAGGATCTGCGAGAGTGGCATAAATCCAGAGAGCGATGTGGTAGTCGATCTCGTGTTAGGTGGCGTCGGGGTTGGTTGTGGTAGTTGTAGGCTTCAGGAGAAATTCGATATGTTTTGTGATGTGGTCACTAAAGATGGGGTGATGAGTGGGAGGTGCCGGCGTTGGGGGCGGCGGACAGTGAAGAACAAAGGGATGAACTAAGAGTTGCCGCTGAGGAGACAGGGGTTTGTGCTGAAAACGAATTAAGGAGAGGAACCATTGTGGGTGTCGGCGCCAGCGGCGGGGGCCATGGCGAAGAGAGCTGCCGGCGAGGAGGCGGAGCTGGTGGCAGCGGAGGGGCAGGCTTCGTTCTCAGCCATGGCGACGACACCTAGTGTCTGATACCAAGCTGGAGAGGAATGTTTCCCTTAATTGAATCTTGTGTTACACTAATTACATGTATATAATATGGAAGAGAGAAACCGATCGCCCCTGAAAGTTAGGCACGCAGGCCTTGGGCGACAAGTTAACAAGGACAACATCGCGAACCAACCTATGGTTGGATGGTTAGAGGGATTGTGGTATCCCCAGCCCACCAGGGTTCAAATCTTGGTGCTCGCATTTATTCCTAGATTTATTTCAGGATTTTCGGCGATGCGCATTCAGTGGGAGATTTCGGAGGTGCACATAGGGGTAGGGTGTGCGTGTGTGCGTTCATTGGGGTGAGTGTATGCGCGTGTATATGAGCGCTTGCGTCTGTACTGTGTTCAAAAAAAAAAACAAGGACAACATCTTCATAAGTTTATTACTTTATCCGTCTCATATTAGTTGTCTTAAACGAATATATGTGTAGCATTAAAATCCGTCTAGATACTTTAATTTTAGCGACAACTAATATAGAATGGAGGAAGTACTAATAAAAAAATTAGTCATTTTTTTTGCCGTGAAATCACAATAAAAACAGCCAGGACTGCATCGTCCTTGTTCATCTTCATCTCCCGCACTACCTCCCAGCCCAGCTATAACCGGCAGCCTCTGCCACCCATGGCATCGGCACTCCTACGCCGTCTCACCGCCCCGCCCTTCCCCGGCCACCGCCCATGACCATCCCCTCTAACCCATAAAACGTGGTGGCAAACCCCCACCCTGCACCAGTCAAGTTTGGACTTGATCCTGCCGGTTATCACCGACTCCCGCTCGTTCACAGCTCGGCCTCACGGGTGTCAACGCTTGTCGGTCACCAAAAAAACGTCTTACATAATGAAAGGGACGGAGGGAGTATTTGCCAGAAGAAAAGAGGGATCACGATCCATGCTTCATTGCAGCGTTGCGTTTGACTTCACAACTTCCTTCATCCACCAATCAGACGGTATGATAGATTGGCAGAAAGAGAATCCACCAATAGCGATCAATTGATTGTAAATCACAGGAATAAACTTTCATGTTTTCCAAACAAAAATGTTTTATTGAATAACCTAGGGTGGGCATGCATCAGTACAACCCATTGGTTCCCTACTCTGACACATTACATTCTGCAGAATTTTCAGGTTGCCGCAACATAATAAATGTAGCATCTTGACAAGTAGAGAAATGCACCTGCTTCCACCAGCAGAGTGAACTGGGAGCCTGGTAGCTTATAGGGGATTAAAGCACGTCTGCAACAAAACACTGGGATTTGAAGGCCGGAACCACTACACATACCGACAGTTAGTGCTATGATTTCCATACAAACAGATAATCAAAAGGTTGGGCTGCACTTTGCCCTACTCACGAGCAGCTTGATCAAAGCTGTTGTACCAAAATCGGATAAAAGGTGCAGTATGTATAGCAAGGTTCTTTGAAGCCCTGCTTGCTAGCGGCTGATGGGGGTGTGCATCCGCTCAACAATTCTGTTGATGGCATCCCGAGTCATCACGAGGGTGTCATGCTGCAGGATGCTGTAGACATTGAGGCCCTACATTTGAGGATGTGAAACATCAGCACGATCTTCTTGGGTCAAAATATCTGCTGGGAAAACTACAATGGGACTATTCGTCATTGTTAAGCTGCTGAGGTACCCAGACACTTACAATCGAAGGAATCACATTCACGTAATGAAGATTTTGAGTAGCCAGCTTTAACTTCTTATCAATGTCGCCTCCATCCACCAACAAAATCTTCTTCGTATCGTCCATCTGCTTTATGTACTGCACAATGTTTTTCGTCTTGTGGCTAGGGACTTCTAAGTCCTCAAAGATGCAGAGCTACAATAAAACATGGTCAAGTGAACTTTACATGCATATGTATTTACTGCAAAGAATGGTTTCAAATGGAGAGATCCAGACTGACTCTTGTATACATATATTTGCGTTCATGATAACAGACGGTCAAGTTTCCTTTGCCACTTTGTGTGCTCGAGAATTTTTGGGAGCAGCACCAGAAGAAAAAAAAACATCGCATAAACAAATTTATTGTTACACATTACTTAATAGATTTCAATAGCTTTCACTCTTTCAAGAAGCCACGGAAACAATACCAGCTGAATGTTACATCTCATAAGCAACAACCCTAATAAGATTAAGTAAACCGTCTAAGAAGACAAGGCAGTCATAGAAACCATTCTACAAACAGTATTGATCAAAAAGTATAACTAGTCCATGCTCCATTAGAACTAGGTAAGTGGTCTGTTCTCTGAACTTCAGGAAGGATCTATGAAGTACACCCTCCGATCCAAAATAAGTGTTTTTGTTCAAATTTGACCTAAAACCATTTGGATCCAAAATATAGTGAAAGGATCTATAAAGTGTAAACATAGCAAAACAGTTCCTCAGGCATCTCATAGTGGCATGCTGATCAATAGCTTGTGCAACAGCACAGCAATTCTTGCATAGTTCTAGCAATAAGAGACATGATCATTACTGTGGCCTGAAGCATACTACTAAACAAGGTTCTTGATTCGATGCAGAATTCATTTCATAGCACAAATTGTTATCTTGGGACAAGGCAGGAGCTAACTACACACAAGAACATCCAGGAAGACACAGAATGAATTAGTAAGGCAGCAGATACCTTCCCCTCAGCTGTTCTAGCAGACAAAGCTATCTTAAGTCCTAGACGTCGTACTTTCTTCTGCAACTTGAATGCATGGCTTCGTGGTTTCGGGCCATGCATAGTTGCACCTCCTCGAAACTGTTTCAGTTTGAATCTGAGTTTAGTTGAAGCCCAAAGAAGATGAGATATCTCCAGAGCCTATTCAATACAATTTATATGAATGGAGGAATGTTAGTATAACCTGACAACCACGCAATGTTCCATGACGTGCTCTTCCGGTTCCCTTTTGCTTATAAGGCTTTCTTCCTGTGCCGCTCACTTCACTGATAGTTTTAGTTGAGTGTGTCCCCTGTGAAAGACAGATGCATGCAATTATCAGAAGGTGCATTAGAAGGATAGAACTTAAATATCTAAACTTAAGAAAGTGACTGATATTACACAAACATATTATACAGTAGATCACGTGATTTGGGAGCTTGTAAGCGGAAGACAAACAGAACAAGAGAGATGAGAGATCATAGTGTGCACCTGTTGCCTTTTCGCAAGCTGCCACCTTACTACCCTGTGAACAATATCCTTCCTAATTGGAACGTCAAAAACATCACCATCCAAAACCATGAATCCCTTGTCCTCGTTATGGAAGTTTGTTACTCTAGCTACTAGGTCCTCATACTGCCCTGTAATAAAATATTACTTACAACTCAGCATAATGTGAAGATCACATATATAGCTTTCATTAGCCAATTATTATACAATTGAACTAGATAAAAAGTGAAATCAAGTTCCGTCCCATTATAGAAAATCTTGTTCAGAGAAGCTAGATTTTCAATCAAAGTAAGAGCGCAGAGTCAACTAAGAAATCTCTGTTGGTTAGATAAAAATAGAGCAGGTGCCACTTTATCCATTAATCCAAAAATCTAATTTTTATAGTCAATTTTCAATTCAAGGCTTTGTTGCTACATTAAAACTGAACCCGATTACGGGTGTCCACTTTAAGCGTTGGCAGACCAAAACTACCTTGTGGCTCACAGCGATGAATGTGTTCTGGGTTGCTGGTGGCACTCCCGAAAGAACGATTACTCCTGATCAGAAGGCATTACTCCTGATCAGAAGGCATTTAGGGAGGCCAGCACCATCTTCCTTAGAGCCGTTTTGAGTGTGATCGGAGACAAGTTAGTTGACGCATATCTCCATATGCGGGTTGCCAAGAACTTGTGGGATGCGTTCGAAGCAAAATTCGGCGCTACTGATGCTGGGAGCGAGTTGTATTGCCATAGAGCAGTTCCATGACTAAAGGATGGTTGAACCAACCTGTACTGGACCAGGCCATGAGATACAGTGCATCGCTAAGGAGCTCGAACTCCTGAAGTGTGAGTTACCAGCGGGGAGTCAAACTTGTCTGGTAACTCATACTTCAAGAGTTCAAGCTCCTTAGCGATGTACTGTTATCTCACGAGCCTCATCCAGCACAGGACAGTTTTCAACCATGCTGCAATCATGGAACTACTCCATGGCATACAGCTCACTACCAGCATTAATACCACCGAATTTTCCCTTGAGCGCATCCCACAAGTTCTTGGCAACCGACATATGGAGATATGCATCAACTAAGTTGTCTCCGATCACACTCAGAACGGCTCCGACAAAGACAGTGGTGGCCTCCCTAAACGCCTTCTTTGATCAGGAGTAATCATTCCTTCAGGAGTGCCGTCAGCAACCCAAAACACATTCATCGCTGTGAGACGCATGGTAGTTTTGGTCTACCAATGCTTAAAGTGGACACCATAAAACAGGTTCTGCTTTAATGTAGCACAAAAGCCTTGAACCAAAAATTGCCTATGAAAAGTGTTGTTTTTATCTAACTCAAGAGAAACAACATTGTGATAGCAGCAGATGGATAAGAAACACTACAAACACACCAAGCTCTCGGTCTGGTGTCCAGACAGTCTTGCTAGATAGAAGTTCCGGTGGAATCAGCACTTCATTTGCTGGAGCCATAAGAGTAGAATACCCATTGGAGTAGACATTTGGCAAAATCTGTAAATGATGAAAGCTAACTGAGAAGGCAGAACAAGAATCAGATGCCATGAAATATAGCCAAGACACTTAATAGTTAATACATAACAAGATACAAAAAATAAACTTTTGAACATAACACATTGTTTCTATTTGCTAATCCTTACTGAGATAGAACTCGAGCAAGCCCATATTTGTTAATGATTGCAATCTGGATCTGAAAGTACCTGAGCAAGCTGATACCTAAACCCAATCACACTCAATCAAATGCTACATTTCCAAACTAGAACTAGAAGCGACCAAGTATAAAATCCACCACAAAATCTGTTCACAAAGTGGTAACTGGTCATCAGTCAGGTCCTAGAAGGAGGGGCAGTTTCAGCACATAGCCACATACATCTATCTGGGCCAAACAAGTGAGGGACAGGTTCAGTTATCCATTGCGCACAAGCCTGACGGCCATATCCAATGGCAGCTGTTATTTAGCATCATGTCTTGATTACTGTTGATTGTAATTCAGTTAAAACAGGCACTCTGTTTAGCCATTTAACTCTAGTGTTCTGCCACTGTACTCGTGGAAGCTGTTCAGTTATCTATGCCTCTCAGGTGGGGAATGAGAAGTAAGAAGAAAAATTCCCTGAAACTTAATTTCTTAGATAGCAGCATATGCGATTTCTTCTTCCCATATATCAGGAATGTGACCCAAACACACCAAAAAGAACATAGTCAATTGCTCCACAAATCCTGACTGATTGATGGGATCTTGGTTCCATCCCAACGGACGCGCCCAAATCCATAGTTCCTAAAATCCTCGTAAACCCTACCCATCCAGCGAGCAAAAAGCGGTCTCACGTATTCGAACTGGCGGAGCACGTCGCACCAGCCCCAGGGAGAACAAACGTGACAGAAATGGGGAGGATGGGGTTCAAGAGCCAGACCTTGGCGAGGAGCGGGGTGTCGCGGCCGGCGACGCCGAGCTGAGGCGGGCAGGCCACGGCTCGGCGCAGGAGGAACGCGGCACGTGCGAGGGCGTGCATCGGCTGGCCGCGTCCTCTCCACCCGGCTCCAGCAAGGCTAGGCTGGTGGTTTCCGCGGCGAGGCGGCGGCGGCTGGCGGGGAGGGAGAGAGGAGGGAGCAGGAGGGTTCTGGAGGGGAAAGGGTTGACGGGTCGGGCTCGGCTCTGCCTAGCTGGGCTGCGTGTTTTTTTAGATTAACAAGGAGGGCTCCCCGGCTCCCGGAGGTGGCCGAACGAACCGGCCCGGCACGGCACGGCCCAGCCTGTGCTAATCATGCCTGGTGGCACGGCACAGTCGACATGGGCACGATTAGTAAGCGGGCCGTGCGTGTCGGCCCACATGCTGCACCTAGCAGCCCAGGGACGACTGAGAGTAACTAGTTGGCGAGCGCTTCTTCGGGAGCCTCCCAACGATCACTTGACGCGCTCTCAGCCGCCGCCACGTATCGCGCTCTGGGCGCTCCCTCTGAATTTTGTTTTATTTTCATCACATGTTTTCAGCTTTTTAAACGGATTTTTTTTCTGGTTTTTTGACTTTTTGGGTTTTCACCGGTCTTCCTTAACTTTTGGACAAAAATTTTTTCCAAAAAAAAAAATTACACGAAAAACACGTTTTTTCTTCCGCGGGAGGCACGGCCATGCCTCTCAGAAACGAAAAAAATATATATTTTCTGTTCTTTTTTCATGAGAGGCATGGTTTTGCTTCCGCAAGAGGCATGATTGTGCTTTCGCGAGAGGTACGGTCGTGCCTCTCGAAAAGGAAAAAAATGTGTTTTCTGTTATTTTCTTTCGCGAGAGGCACGGTTGTGCTTCCGCGAGAGGCATGGTTGTGCTTTCGCGTGAGTCACGGCCATGCCTCTCGAAAACGAAAAAAACGCGTATTCTATTTTTTTTCCTTCTGCGAAAGGCACGGTTTTGCTTCCGCGAGAGGCACGGTTGTGCTTCCGCGAGAGGCATGGTTGTGCTTTCGCGGGAGGCACGGACGTGCCTCTCGAAAATGAAAAAAACATGTTTTCTGTTATTTTTCTTCCGCGAAAGGCACGGTTTTGCTTCCGGGAGAGGCACGGTTGTGCTTTCGCGAGAGGCACGGCCGTGCCTCTCGGAAACGAAAACAAAACATGTGTTTTTTTCTTCCGCGAGAGGCACGGTTTTGCTTTTGTGAGAGGCATGATTTTACTTTTGCGAGAGGCACGGCCGTGTCACTTTCGGAAAGGGAAAAAAATGTGCTCCCGATTCGGTTTTTCCGTTCGGGTTTTTTTGTCTGGTTTTTTTCGTGAAAAAAAAGTTCGTTAAAACCTAGCAACATGAGATCTAGTTTTGAAGATCACGACGTGAGAAATTCAATGGTGAAAACGGTTCGAGATTTAGATGCACGGTTGAAGAGATAAAATATTTTGAATAAATAGATGTATGAAAAAAAAAGGAAAACTCCCAGGTTGTGACAAGTGGCGCGCTTGCAGTGCGCCACTTGTAGCGCGCCACTTGTCGCAACCTGTGGAGTTAGGAGTAATATTTGAAAAGAGTACTCCTTAATTAGTGATTTCGGGCATGACCGCTTACCTAATCGGGCCGGCTCGTTGGCACAAGGCACCGTTGGCCGTGTACTTTCGGCCTGCTGGCTATTTTTTCCTATTTGAGCTGTTTTATAGCCTATAAATATTTTTAAAATCTAGGAAAAATAAAAAACTAATTGTGTCGTGTCGTGCCGGCTCGCTTGCCCAGCCTCCACGTCCAGGCACGACCCCTAGTGTGCCGCATGCCGGGCTTGGCCCGTTTAGCTTGTGTTGTGCATGTGTGCTAGCGGGTAGGCCCAGCTGACACGACCCATTTGGTCAGTTTTGCCGGCTCCATTGCATAGAAACCCAGATAAAATGAAATTGTTTTGTCCAATACAGATATAACCAACGAGATAAAATGAAAACCGAAAAGAGCACCATACACTCGGCGCTTTAAGCTATTTACAAAGTGCTAGTAAAACTGAAACACGAAAAAACAGGGAAACATGCTACCGCGAAAGGCACGGCCATGCTTCTCGAAAACGAAAAAAACATGTTTTCTATTTTTTTCCTTCCGCGAAAGGCACGGTTTTGCTTTCGCGAGAGGCATGGACGTGCCTCTTAAAAACGAAAAAAACGTGTTTTCTGTTATTTTTTTCCGGGAGAGGCACGGTCGTGCCTCTCGGAAACGAAAAAAACACATTTTTTTTCCTTTCACAAGAGGCACGGTTTTGCTTTTGCGAGAGGCACGACCGTGCCACTTTCGGAAAGGGAAAAAAGTATGCTCCCGATTCGGTTTTTTCGTTTGGATTTTTTTGTCCGTTTTTTCGTGAAAAAAAAGTTCGTTAAAACCTAGCAAAATGAGATCTAGTTTTGAAGATCTCGACGTGAGGAATCCAATGGTGAAAACGGTTCGAGATTTAGATGCACAGTTTAAGAGATAAAATATTTTGAATAAATGGATGTACGAAAAAAGGGAAAACTTCCGGGTTGCGACAAGTGTCACGCTGTAATCTTTGAAAGGAGGGCTTGACCGCTTACCTAATCGGGCCGGCCCGTTGGCACAAGGCACCGTTGGTCATGTACTGTCGGCCTACTGGGCTATATTTTCCCTATTTGAGCTGTTTTATAGCCTATAAATATTTTTAAAATCTAGGAAAAATAAAAAACTAATTGTGTCGTGTCGTGCCGGCTCGCGTGCCCGGCCACCAGGTCCAGGCACGACCCCTAACGTGCCGCATGCTGGGCTTGGCCCGTTTAGGTCGTGCTGTGCATGTGTGCTAGCGGGCATGTGTGCTAGCGGGTAGGCCCAGCTGGCATGACCCATTTGGCCATCTTTGCCGGCTCCATTGCATAGAAGCCCAAATAAAATGGGATTGTTTTGTCCAGTACATATATAACCAGCGAGATAAAATGAAAACCGAAAAGCGCACCATACACTTGTGTTGGAGATATGCCCTAGAGGCAATCATATATGATGATATTTCCTATGTGTTTATGAATAAAGATAGTCCTTGGACATTATCAATGATGTGTATCAGCAATTACGTGACTTGTTTGTGCAACTATGCATTGTATGATGACTGTCCTAAAAGGTCCCTAGTCGAAAGGGCTGTGTGGACGCGCAGCCGACTAAACTAGCATATAACACTGTCAAATGGCTTGGTCTCACTAGCCATGGAGCATTGGATACTAACCGGATAATATGGACTCGGAAGGGTCTCACTGGTACAGCGAGATGCTATACAAACGGTTTTTAACCCTTTCCGCGACGGCGTTTCGAACCGTCGCCAAGTGAGTGACTGCGATAGGGGGGTCCTTCCCACACGACCCAGAAACCGTCGGGGATAGGCCCTTCTGTCACACACGCTCGGCAAAATGAGGTCATGTGCGACGGGCGAGCGATCAAATACGGTTATATGTATAGTTGTGCTAAAAAAATACAATTATACAAGTCAAATCGTTTCCGGTCGTAAGTACATCACACATAGTCAGTTCCGGCTAAACGTTTCCGTTCGTATGTACATTCCACACAGTCAATCCAAGGAATACGTTTCCGTTAGTATGTATGTTTCACACAGTTAATCCAAGAAGTACGTTTTCGTTCGTATATACATCCCACACAGTCACTCCAAGGAAAACGTTTCCGTTCGCAGGTACATCACACATAATTTTTCCCATTAAATCGTTTGTGATAGCGTTGCCATTGCACACGATATTAACAATTTTATCATTTGTGTTATTGAATGCATCACACACGGTGCGTAGAAGAAACTGTGTGGCAAAGTCTGTCCATCATACAATTTTTTTATGTGATATACATTTGTGTAAGGTGGCCTAACGCAAACAGTTTTTAAGAGGATGTCGTGTGTGATTGTTCATTGATCCAACACGGTTTATTCCTAGAAACTGTGTGCATTGCCTGAGGTCATCGACCACGGTGTTTTCTCTTGCAATAGAAAAACTCAATTAGCAGGCTAATTGCCCTATTATTAATAATTCATTTATTAGTCTAATTGACATTTCATATTAAGGAAGCATGATTTTATAATTGAAATACATCAGAGTACAACATCATATAGCTTCAGCATTCAGCTACCCCATTACACAACTGCACCAGCACCAAGTTTCACATGCAACATCTATAACCTTTCGAAATTAGCATCATAGACGGTACATAGACATATGGATCTCATCTGGAAAACTGCTGAAGCGGAAGGCGAATATTGAGCCTTCATTGATGTTGAAGGTCTTTGCAACTTGAGGCCAGTGCCTGTCCATCCTTCGTCCTCTTTAGAAACACTTCAATATTGAACCATGGGTGTTGTATGAATACATTCCTCGCCTCCCGACCATACAGATGGTTTGAGAGGTAATCATCAGTGAACTGTTTTGGAAAGGCCTGAAAACAAGAATATGCATAAATATCTTCTCTAGATTTGAAATGGCGCAAAGAAATTAAAAAGACAAGGTATAATAGTTAGTACCATCCTGTAGTGAACTGATGTCTTCTTCATTGTGCAGACAAAGATCTTGTTATTTTTTGTCGCTAATTTTTTTATCGTAATAATCTTTCTGAGTTTCTTGACTTAACTGATATTCATGGACAACTCATTTTCACATATGCAAAAAGGGTCAAACAGTGGGTCAAAACCTCTGACAGGAGGACCTACATGTGCAAGACCAAATTATTAAAAAACTAATATTTAAAAGTAAGAAGTGGAAATGTGTGTTATTAACTGCAACAGGCCTAATATTTAAAAACAATCAAACATAGTCATTCAAACTTATATTGTGCAGGTCTAAGTACACTAGTTATTGGCCCTGTTTGGATCCATGCGTTAGAGTTAGTTTGAGCTAGTTTGGGCTCAAATAGCCCTAAAGTATCCAAACATAAGGGCTAGTTTGAGCTAATTGCGTCGAACCCACCCAAAACAACTATCCCACCCAAGAGGTGCTGATTGGGGCTAGTTCTCCTAGTGCATTTATTGTCAATCTAACACTGTCATCCAAACACCTCTTTGCCTAGAGTTAGTTCAGAGTTAGTCATTGTTGAGTATCATTGTTATTTAGGAAACGTAGGATAGCGTAGGATTTATTCTACCTTGACTTGTACTCCAAGATGACCATGTACTTCTATATATATGCCCACGAGGCTCAAGTAATACAATCAACTATTCCACCAATCTCTCTCTCTCCCTTTTAACTGTCACGAGCTAGAAACTAATTCTAACCTCTAACTAAGTTAGAGTATCCAAATAGTGCCATTGTTAAATTAAATGGAAAGGCGTGGTAAATACTCCCTCCAATCCTTTTTACTCTGCATATAAGAATTGTCTGAAGTCAAACTTCATAAAGTTTGACCTTATTTATATGAAAAAATATCAACATCTACCGTGCTAAACTTATACAATATGAAAATTTAAGTCATGACACATGTACTGATATTGATTTCATATTGTGAATGTTGATATTTTTTTTTCTAGAAAGTTGGTCAAACTTTACGAGGCTTGACTTTAGACAAATCTTATATGCGAACTAAAAAGATTCGGAGGGAGTTCAACATGCTTAACAGCAACCAAATATAGTCATTCATAGAGCTATTGTTAAAATTGGTATTGATGAAATTGAACTGCACAGTTCATACTAGCACATATAGAACATAACACTGTTAATAGCTGAAATAAACAAGGCATACTACGATCAACCAAAAATGGCAATTGAAACTGGACATATGCTAACTACAAAGAACCGAACAACCATAAACCGTAGAAATAAACAAGGCGTAATGCAAACAACCAAATATAGCAATAAATACTGGACATGTTCTCACTACAAAAGGGGTTCGAGAAAACAAATCATGGGTTTCCTCACTTGTCACAGATTGGCTCCTCCTCGTGGTCACCATCGATGAGGTCTGACTTGCCAGCTGAGGATCCCAAGCCAGCGCCGCAGAACGTGTCCTTCAGAAATGACAAAAGGGGCTCCATGGCGATGAAGGATGGCAAATTGTTCATAATGAGCCGCAGGAGATCAGCGGCAGGGCCATCGATGAAATCGACGGCTGTCGAACCCGAAGGGTTGGGGGTGGGCAACTTAACCTGTGACATAGCCCGCGTCAAGCCATCGGTGTCGACGACCTCGATGTCGTAGCCGGTGTCCGCGACATGCCAGAATACTCTAGCCCGCTGATTGAAAGGCTCAATCCAAGTCCAGTCATCGTCGTCAGCTTCCTCAGCGACCACCTTGCCGACGTCGGGCGAAGAGGCCGCGGTAAAGCTCTTTTGGGCCATTCGCTCCTCGAGCTCCCCGAGAAGCGTAGCCGGGCTTAGGCTGCGATGCTCTGGAGTGGGGGAGGGGTGGGGATGGGGATCTCTGGGAAAGGGGGCGTTTCGCAGGCATCATCTAAGAAACTCAGGGCGGCGAGGGTATGTATATCGGTGGGTAAACTGCACGGGCAGACCAGCAGAGGTTGACGATGGAGGCGGCCCAGCGGCGTCGGCGGCGGCGACCTAGCTAGGTTTGGAGCGAGGGAGGGGTGGTGTGTATGTGTGTGAGCGGGGGATTTGGGGTGAGCGAAGGATTTGGGGTGTGTGTGTGGAGGGGGTCCAAGGTGGTGTTTGAGGAAATGTCGCGGGTACTGAAAATTTTACTAGGCGGGAGTAAAATGGCGGGGCTACCGAAAATTTGGATCAAGGGATCGAAGCAGAGCGGGGCGGGAGTAACGAACATCACACACGGTTAAAACATAATAGTCGCGTGCTATCAAACAGAAAACCACTCCAGCCGAGCAGATATTTTTGAGATTGCGAGGGATGCAGGCGGGAGTAAAATGTCGGGGCTCTAGTTCAAAAAAAAATCTGGGCTACTAAAAATTTGGATCTACTGATTGAAGCAGAGCGGGAGTAACAGACATCGCACACGGTCCACACATACTAATCGTGTGCTATCAAACAGAAAAACCCTCTACGCGGGTAGATATTTTCGAGATTACGAGGCAGTAGATATTTTCGAGAGCGGGAGACAAGCCTCGTGGAGCCCAATCTACTGTGCTGATGTGAGTGACTGCAGGGGCATGGGCGTGGCACACGGGTAGTCTGACCGAACCATGTCTGTTGCGTACCCAATCGCAGACGGTTTCCGCATCCAACTCGTGTGCTGTTTATAAATTTGGCAAAAAGAATAACGCAGGAAAGGGTCAGAACACGAACACACTTGCATGTGGACCAAATATATGTATGAAAAGGGTGGTTTGATGTTCGAATACCCAATGCACAACTTTGATGTGGCACCTGTCGCACAAAGCGCACAGTATTGTTAGTCAGCCACCCCCTATGAACCCCACTTCGTGTCGATGGTAAGGGAATCCTAGCTACGAATGCATGCCCCCAGATAGTTAGGTTTGAAATCTCACCCTACCGTAACACAGAACCTATAGGAGTCCATCATATATATGGTCAAACTTCCCCTTTCGCTTCCGGACAAAGGTGGACCGTGTCCCAACCCACAAATGTGTGCTTGTGGCGGGAGATGGGTGAGACCACATATGAACCACCTGCGGGTGGCCCTATACTATATGTATGAAAAGGGTGTGGTGTGATATTTAACTATACCATTCACAACTTTGATGTGGCACGTGTGCCTCACAAAATAACCAGACTTCCCCGACCCCACGGAGGTTGCGGGTAGTGCGAAGTACCCCCCCACACACACACGTGTCGGGGGGAGGGCATCTCACCAAGACGTACTGTAACACGGACCAAACAGAATCCAACTTGATCGTACAACCTCTCTCGCTCGTTGTTGGTCAAAGTGATGGACATCCACACGACCCCGCAAAATGGGCTAGCTTGTCGCCGATAAACTCGCGAGGGAGTACTGTCTGAAGACAAAACCCACTCTGTGCATGTGGCCCAATTATGTATGGAAGTGGTGTGTGTGGTGTTTGAATACGCAATGCGCAAATTTGATGTGGCACCATGCTTTGGAACCATAAAATCCCCACACTGATAGAGGGTTCACGATGCGTAGCATGCATGCGCTCAAACTTAATTAGGCCTAGAATGATCGACCTACTACTATACGGTAACACGAACCAACAAAAAAGAATCCACCCTGGTAACCTTTCTCGTCATCAGTCGAAATGATGGATGTCCACGCGGCCCCACATATATAACCAAGCGTGTGAGAGTGTGCAAAGATAACCATTGCATGGATGTGTCCCAAACATATTTATGGAGGTGCATGATGCATGCATATGTGTTGAATTAATACCTAATGCACAACATTGATGTGGTGCATGCGTTCAAAATCGCACAGGTCCCCACACAGAGCAAGAGGTTCATGACGTGTCGTGTGCTCACCCCGTCCCCCTTCGATCCAGCGGGATGGATTCATGTGTACACATGCGCTATTATATATGTAATCTCACCTATATCGCGAGACAAGCAAAAAATTAATCCCCTCCTAAGTCAAAATAATTAACCTCTCTAGTTGTCGGTGAAAGTGATGGACCAAGCGGGCCGACAGATGGAAGCATCATCGATAACCACGTGAGTTAGTGCCACAGGACAACCACCATCACTTGCATGTGTGCCAAAACATATATATATGGAGGGGTGTATGGTTGTGATGTTTTGAATACCTAATGCACAACCTTTGATGTGGCATTTGCCTCAAAAACCGCAAAGTCCCCACACAGAGTGAGGTTCATGTGTGATACCTAGTATACGTTGGTCCCATCTCCCTTTCGACACGTACTATATATATATATATATATATATATATATATATATATATATATATATATATATATATATATATATATATATATATATATATACTCCTACCCTAACACAGCCCTAAAAGAATTAATCCTCCGTGTTCGTCAAATGTGCCTCTCTCTCTTGTTGGGTCAAAGTGATGGAGGACGACCTCTCGCGGGTCCACAGATGGAAGCGCCGCACGCGAGTGAGTTCCTATAGGGCAACCACCGCCTGCATGGTATTGCGTGGTGTTTGAATACCAATGCACAACTTTGATGTGGCACTTGCCTCGGGAACCGGAAAATCCCCACATGGAGCGAGGTTATGACACACACACACACACATATACGGCACCACCACCTCCACTCTGAGGCATGTCAAACTTTTTCTGCAATGAACATGTGACCAAAGGAGTGTCATGTTAAAGTTTGAAAAAAAAACAGAGATCATTCGACCCGTTTTATACATGTGCACCAAAATGGATTGCAAAATCAAATTTGAGCTACATGTGCACCAAAATGGATTGCAAAATCATATGTGTGTCCCTCGGTGCATGTTTCCCCGTGAAAGAAATTTCAAAACATTGAGAATATTGATTTTTAAAATTCAGTAAATCCAAAACTTAGTTGAAATTCATGAAACTTATCTTGGTGTCATATATGGTGTGGCACCCCGGCTCAGAGGAAACCAGAACGTCCCGTATTCCAGCCCAGAGACAAGTCTTCTGGAATACGGCACTGTTGGCATAGAACAAATCAGCTCTTTATTACTATGGATAAGGTTACAAGGGTACAAGGATTACATCGGCACGGCGATACTACGCCTGCCCAGGGTAGCTCTATGCTAACAGCGGATCAACCCAAGAAAGCAGAGTCACATCTAGCAGCGGAACGACGACGACGGTGGTGAACTCCATTCCGCAGGGACTCTGGCTGGAACGCGTATCCTAGCTCGCAAACTCGAAATCCTCGACAAGCAAGCAATCATGGCATGACTTGCAAACTGGCATGACACGCCAGGTGAGTACTTTGAATGTACTCGCAAGCTCACAACAACCAAAGCAGTCAACACAAGCAACAACATGGCATTACAGGTTAAGCAGGTGTAAACATGATGATGCTAGAACAATAGAGGCATGGCATATGAGCAGGATGACACTACATGCAACAGGTTAAAACTATCATGACGCCACTTACTCTGTTCTAGGGTTACCTCGTAACCACCACATGTAAGAACTTACCATCGAGTGTGCCATATGATAACCTCGGGACCAACCAAACTTGGTATTACAATACGGTAGTGATAACATGATCACAAGGAGCTTGGTCTTTACCCAAGATCACCACATAACACTATCAACCAAATCCGGTATCCATGATACCACGGTGATCCTCTCTCGTGATCATGATCAACCAACATCGGTATCCTTGATACCACGGTGATCCTCTCGCGATCACATAAAGATCAACCAAGTTCTTTCTCATCGAACGGGGTTGTTATAAGCAAGATTATTATACTGTTGACCCATAGTGTGTCCTACTACGAACTGTGCCCATGACCGAGGACGCAGCTATCGATAGATCATACACTCTGCAGAGGTTAGTACACTGTACCCACACCACAGAACTCATGGCCTCGTGCTCCCATTCGGGTGGACCAACAACGTTCCGACAAAACCCAATCTATTGCATGGCACTCTCCCGGCCACTCCGACAAACTCCCCTTTGGGCTATGTCATGGGTGACCCCTGTGTCACTCTGGACACCTGCCACCGTCGTGGACAAACAAAACTGTCCCAAACGAGGACCTGAGCTCAATACCAAAACTGGGTTCACAAGGTTATAGCCGCCTACCTGATCAGGGTAGCACCCACTCATAACCTTCCCTGGTTGGAGGTACCAGCAAGAGGCATGACAATAGACCGAATTAGGGCCGCCCCATCCCGGCAAGTGTGGTTGCACTGGTGAGCTCGATTCGGTGGCGCACTATGACTCAGCCAACAGGTGTTCGAGTTCGATTAACATCCGGTTTAACTTGATTGTAAATGAGCTGAGTCACGATAACATGATGAAACCATATTGCATATGAACATGATATAACCTAAGCAAGGATGGGAAGCATGATATCTGAAGCATAACATCAACAACATGCTAGCATTTAACCAGCTAAATGCAAACGAGCATGGCATAGCGGTGAGCATGAACAACTTCAGTGTGTCCAAACGATAAAGAAGTATGCAGACATGCCATCACCATAGCATGAACTATTGCAAGTATCAACCATGAGCATAATGCTACCAACGAGTACTTGATAACTAGCAAGATGCACATGGACAGAATATAAGGATGACACATGAGCATATACAGTATCCTCAAACATATTAACATGCACACATTAATTAATTATTCAAGTAGGAAACCATAGCTACTGCAAATCCATCATGCAAGTGGCTGTCGTGGCTTGCCTTGCACCAAGGAAATGGGAAGAATGCTCCTGGTCCTCTCCAACTACTCAAAACAATCTGGAAAGCATTTTTGAAAACATTTTTCAAATATCACATAAAGCATTTTCTACTGTCTAGAAATTCTAGACAGCAGATAAAAAAATACCAAAATTTTCCAGAAAATAGAGGAGCTCATAAGAAAAATAATGCAAAAAGAATGAACTCATTTGGACTTATGGTTTAAAAGATATTGCTGGTCAAAGTTCAGTCAAAGTTCTAGAATTAAATGATTTTGGCTGAAAAACAGAAAAACCCAGGGGCGGCCACGTCGAAGGCGTAATCCGGCCGGGCGCCTTCACTTATGTACCGGTTCGGGCGCGGCTGGAGTCGCTGATGTGCGGGGCCCGTTGTTAGTTTTAAATCGAGGGAGAGAGAGAGACCAGAGTGCGGCGGGGCTCACCGGCGATGTTCACTGGCATAGAGACGGCGATGGCGCAGGGAGATGGTCGGGATGGAACGGGCGGTCGATGGTGAGCACTCCGGTACCCGCAGCGTCTCCAGGGACGGCCCGATGGCGCCGCCCCCTTCCTCTCCAGCGGCGACTGCGTTCGGGGGTCGCCGGAGACGGTGATTCCGGCAGCGGTTCGACCAGGGAAGAGGTCAGGGAGGGTCAGTGGAGTGCCACGAGCTCGATGGTGGCCTCATAAGGAGTTGGGGTGGGCGGAGTATTGCTGGCGGAGCTCCTCGCCGGAGATG
Organism: Thinopyrum elongatum; assembly: GCA_011799875.1. NCBI lineage: Eukaryota > Viridiplantae > Streptophyta > Magnoliopsida > Poales > Poaceae > Thinopyrum > Thinopyrum elongatum. The sequence goes on along the minus strand of CM022302.1, from coordinate 88,907,890 downwards.
GAGCAAGAGAGCTTCCCAGCTCTGCTTCCGGGCACGGGAAGGCGATTGAGAGGTGAGGGGATGGAGTGGTGAGGTGAAGCGAGGTGGGGTGCGGCTTTTATAGCCGGGCAGTGATGCCAGCACCGGATCCCGCCGCGGGGAAAACGCCAGCGTCCGCGTTGCGCTGGCAGTCGCGCTGGTGCCTGAGCCACGTGGGGAGGTGACGGGAGAGGCAGGGGAGTTAAGAGCAAGGCAAAAGCTCGCCGGGAAGCTGCCAGCCAGCTCACCCCGTACGACCACTGTGCTGCTCGTGCGCGCACTTGGCCGTATGCGGCGGCGAGGCTCGCTGGAGTTTGGAGAGGGTTCTGGAGTGGGTACGTGGACGGTGGCAACAAAGTCGGCACGACAGGACAAGGAAAGGCAGCGCGAGGTGGCCGGAGTGGTCGTGTCCGACGCGGTCGGCGTGCAGAGCACGACTTTGGCTCGGGCAGACGCGTGGTCACCACGTGCATTGGCGCACGCGGTGTGCTCTGGTCCATCCAGTCATGTCTACACAGTAGTCCATGCTCCCTGAGGCATCACAGAAGTGATAGATCAGCAAAAGAGACCAAGAGTAGATGTGAGGCTTCACTGGAAGTTTGCTGTAGCAAACTTGACTGAACAACTGTGAGCAACAGGGAGATGATAAGAGCCAAGTGTGATGTCTAGGAGGTTTAGGTTAAGAAGGACTATAATCCTGTGCAATTTGGAGGGATTTGGACCAAGGGTTAATATAGTTGCTTTGCAACTGACCAATCTGGTCCAGAAAACAGATCTTGATGTGGCACTCACATATAGTGTTGCCTTGGGCTGAAAATGGGCATAGGATGATGATTTTGTCATATGAGAGTGCCATGAAAATTTCATGCCATTTGGACAAGCCAAAATGGTACTTCCTTCATAATGGACCTCTCTGACCAGAATTTTAAGAAAATTTCTGAGGAAAAATGGCTAGATAAAACTTGCCCAAATTTTATGGAGATAAGTTATATGGGTAGGAGAATGCTCTGGTAAATTTTCAGCAATTATAAAGCAATATAAAATATAGTTGCTTCACAACAGAAAAAATATGACCAGAAGCCAAGATTTGATGGTATGCTCACATAGTTGATTGGATAGGGTTGAAATTTGGTGGATAATCATGATTTGAGCATATAAAGATGCTTGCAAAATTTCAACTCATTTGGATTAGCCTAGCTAGTACTTCCTTCGTTAAGCTTTCAGCTGACCAGAAACTTTGGAAATTGGCCAAGGAAGATTTACTAGCCCACTTGAGTTGAATTTTGGCAAGAGGCAATGATTTGGATAGGAAAGAGTGCACAAAATGTTTGGGAGCAAGAAAGCAAAGATAAAGGGTACTTGCTTCTCAAACTGCCAGCTGGGGCAGAATCAGGAAAGGAATATTGGTGAAATATTCCTGAACATGGCAAGGAAGGATTTTGACATATCTTAGGATGATATGACCCAAACAATTTATGAGAATTATTTGGGAATCTTTGGAATGCTGGAAATGTGGGTTGCTTCACAACCCAGGGCAAAATAGGGTTATTTCTTTAATAGAAAAAGGAATATTCCCAAGGAAAAGAATATTGGGATTGGTCCAAGATGGAAATGACAAGGTCTTGGGATGGTTTTGAGCTTGACAAGCCACTTGGGAGAAGAATCAAGGGTGATCTCTCCAGGTTCCAAGACCACTAAGCCACAGAAAAGCAAATCCAGACCAAAACCAAAAGAAAAAATGGGCAAAATCCAGGGTGTTACATATGGACACCAGTAGACTGTGATATTGTATTTTTTTCGTCAAATTTGAGACAAGTTTTGATATAATCTACTTACAAACGGGAGATTGTTAATAACGGGCAACCAATATCTCATACGGAATATTTATTCGGACCGTGTGTGTTAGACCGTGCCATGCTTCGGTTAAGCAGTGAAGCGGCAGAATGAATCATCAAAAAACAAAAAAAATATATGTGCCACGCACCCCGTGTGGCGTGCGAGCATGCGTGAGTTAACGAGACGCATGCGAGCAGTTCGCTGCGCAGGCGGGCCGGGAGGCGTGCGTGCAGGCGTGTGAATTGACGGGAGGCGTTTTCGCTGCGCAGTGTCACTGGGAGGCGTCCGAGTAGCTGTGTGAAATGATGGTATAGGAATGCCAGAAGTCCGCCGCACAGGCTCACCGGGAAGTGAGACAGGCTTTGACCGCCGCCCGCCTCGCTCCCATTGGTCCATATTAATGGCATGCCCGAGCGGCCGCACCCCCCCATCCTCGCGACACACACAATCCCCTCTCTCCACCCGCATCCTTGACGCCGCTCTCAGTCCTCAAAGCCGTCAGTGTATGAGGATGTCGCCGAAGCGCCCCATCGGAGGGAGTGGCGACGGCGGGGCTGCTGAAGCACCGGAGCACGGCGTGAATATGGAGATAGAGGTTTCCGTCACTTCCGACGAGGTGGAGAACGAGGCTGCCAACAAGCGGAGGCGGGTCGAGAAAGAATCGCAAGCGACTCCAGCAGGCCTAGACTTCATCAGCAGCCTCCCCGATGATATGTTGACAGTCATCATATCCCTCCTCCCAATCAAATATGGGGCGAGGACAACCGCCCTTTCCCGGCGGTGGCGCCTCCTATGGCTCTCCACCCCTCTTGACCTCCTCAACGCCCACGAGCCTTGCCATGGCTATCGCAAAAGCTTGGATGTGTTCTCCCAGATCCTCGGCAGTCACCATGGCCCAATCAGAGGCCTTATCACGGGCAAGTTCCATTCCAATGGCAAGGACCGAGCCAAGCTTGACGAGTGGTTCCGATCCCCCGCCCTAGATCAGCTCGAGGATCTCAGTTTTAATGATGGGCATATGTGCTCGCTGCCAACGTCCGCGCTCCGCTTCGCGCCCACACTGCGCCTCGCCAAGTTCATGAACTGCCACCCCCCCTTAATGACGCGCCCGCTCTTTTTCTACGACGACTGAAGCACCTCAAGCTCGTCACCATCTGCATCCCAAAGGATGACATGGAGGACCTGCTCCGTGACTGTACTGCACTCGAGTTCCTTCGTCTTCAGGCAATGAATTGATCGAGTAGCTTCCACATCACCTCCATGACTCTCCGGACTATTTATGTGTGTTGCTGGTGCTGCAAATCATAAAAGGTGGACCATAATATGGTCATTGAGGACACACCTTCACTTGAGAGATTACTTGTAGTTGATCAACAAGGTCCAACAAGAATCAATGTCATTTCTGCGCCGAAATTGACAGTGGTGGGCTACTCGTCTGTCAAATACTTTCAGGTACAACAGTCGCCTTCTACCTCTCCTTCTTGATATCAACATTATTTCTAATTTTGAAGATGTATGTTCGTCTGTCATCCAGAAAAGCTTCACCCAGATTCTGCGCGCAGTGAAGGTCTTGGCACTAGAATCTATCGGCCCCAACCTGGACCAAGTTGTCAGTTTCCTGAGATGCTTTCCGTGCCTGAAGAAGTTGTATATCGAGGTGATGTTCCTTTCCTGTTAAATGTTAACCATAAGGGAGTTCAATTTTTGGCACCTTTTCCCAAGTTTACAATGACAATGTACTACGATTTTTGAAGGAATTTTGGAGGATTTCAGGACATACACCCCCACCCCATATTGGTTGCTTGATTCATATGGTTACAATCCATAAGCATTTCTCCTTTGGATTCATCTGTACTAGTTTTCTTAGGGAATTTTTCATCCACTCCAACCTCTTGTGAAGAAGGCTACATTTTTCTAGATTGTAATCAAATGCCCATGTTAATCATGTTAGATAGAAGATGCATGGCACGTTGGTGCATTTTACAAATCCTGCAAACCAAATAGGCCTGTAGTAGTGTCGAAAACTGCATGTAGGCACTAACACGTTCTCTTCTTTTGCAGATAATAATAGGTCCGGTGGTGGATAATGTTTATAACGACAATCACATCGAATGCCTGGATCAGCATCTCTCAAAAATTACTTTGAACTCCTACCGAGGGACCTTACCGAAGATTATTTTTCGCTAGGTTCTTTGTTGCCAGAGCAAGGGTGCTGAAGGTAATTAGGTTGAACATGCATTTAAATTGGAAATATGAATGGTTTGTTGATCAGAGCCGGCAGCTACTGCAGAATGGAAGAGGCTCCAAAAAAGCTAAACTTCGTATTGGAACTGCATATGACAGAGTAATTGGAAGTCATTGTGTCAACCGCATACATGACTTGTCAGCGGCTGATCCCTTTGCAGAAATGACGAGGTTTCGAAACCGGCCTTACTATTTGTATTTTTAGTTTGAACCTCTCTTATATTCATGTTCAGCTGATCAGCACGGGCGTTTGTAGCTGAATGAGTGGAATTTCATTTCTAATATCAGTTTGAACCTTGTAATCTTCGAATTTGAGCCATGTAACCCTGGAATTTGAACCTTGTAATATTTCGGGCTTTTGTGGTACAATCATTGAAATGGCATCGTATGAGACTCGTATATTGGTAGTACTATTTTGACCTTAATATGCAATAGACTTAGATTTTATTAACCATTTACATCCAGGGATCCAGCCGGAAGCAGAGCAATGGCAAACGTCGTCGCAACAAGATGTAGATATGCTCGTTTCTCCTAGTTTAGTATGCATGTAATTGCTTACTTTGGTGTGGGGAAATGTTATGTGTGTAGTCACTTATGTAATTGTATGCTTAATTTGGTTATGCAATGCTGTTCTTATAAGTATATATGTTGATGTTCTGTAGACAGAGCATATCACATCACACACGGACCACACTAGGGAAACCGTCGGTTATGAATTCATCAATCGCATACGGTTGTATACCAGCAAGCGTTTGCCCACAACACACACAACTTATTCCATCACAAACAACTCGGGTGGATCTACTGTATGCCACATATCGCACACGCAACTCTAATATGATTCGTTCTTGATGTCTCCGACATCGCTCGCACAGTTCGTCTTATTTGCCACGTATCACTGTGCCGGCCTCTGCTCGCGTCCCTCGGCGCGCTCTGCTCGTCGTTAGGTGCCGCGACGCGCTCTACTCGCGTCCGTCGGTGCGCTCTGCTCGTGTACCTCCACGCACTCGGCTTGTGGACAACTTTTCCTTGCGTGTTCAACTGCTATATGCATATATATGGTTGCTCGCCGTTGAGGCGACCGCGGAGCGCTCTGCTTGCGTCCCTGTGCGCGCACTCTTATAGCGGTTCGGGCCTGCGCATGATCATGTTGGGGGCCCCATATGCATGCGGTTGCACCGCACGTGTCGCCTAGATGCAGTTACGTGTGGCACGATGGAGTTACGCGCTCCAATTTAGAACTGCCATCCGGGGGTGAGGATATTCCAGGCCGTCCAGCTTCCCCATTAATTCCCGCGGCCATTATAACCTTAGTCTCTTCAACCTCTCGATCTCGCCCCACAACCCAACAAGCACACCCACGACAACACATACAGAGAGGATATCTAGCGGCGCTCCAATGGAGTTCGGCGAGCATAAAGTGGAGACCCATGCTAGGGAGACGGATCTCTCGGTGGTGTACACCATCGACCCAGCCGTGGTGGACGACTACATCAACATCGTGGAGCAGTTGCTTACTCGAGACAAGTACAAGGTGGTCGGCATCGACCTCCAGTACACCGGCGGTCATCCCGGCAAAGATCAGAAGGTTGCCGTCGCCCAGTTGTGCGTGCGCCATCATATCCTCATCTTCCACTACTGCATGGCCACAAAGCCTTGCGACCGTTTCGCCAGGTTTGTCAGCAGCACCGACTACAAGTTCGCTACGGTGAAAACCTGCAACGATGTAAAGGCGCTCAAGGTTACGGGCTTGGCCTGCAAGAATCTTGTCAAAATCCGTCACCACTACAGGGTCTGGGGCAGCACGAAGAAGGACTCCCTGGTTGAACTCGCCTCGGCCATCATCGACCCCTACTACGAAAAGATGAAGTAGGATGCCAAGAGAACAAATCCCGTATCCTGGCACGGGGCCTGGACGTGGCAACTGGATGAACCTCACCTCAGGTTCACGGCCAAGAGCGTGTACACATGCTACGAGATGCACAGGCGGATCGTTGACATGAGGAACTGCCTCGTTACCGAAATCGACGAGGCCAGATCGAGCCACAAGCAGAGCAGTAGCGGCAAGCGTCCCAAGAAGTAGATGATGATTAGATGATCGTTTATCCTAGTTAATTATGCATGTAATATATAGTTGACTTTGGTGTGTGGAAATGTCATGTGTGTAGTAGCCACCTATGTAATTATGCATGTAATAGTTTACTTTGGTGTGTGCAAATGTCATGTGTGTAGTAGCCACCTATGTAATTGGGTGTTTAATTTGGTTATGCAACCATGTCCTTATAAGTGTGTGTGTGTATATATATATATGTTGTTGTTCTGTATGCAATCCCAACGCACAACACACACGTCTTATTAGCAGCATTCGTCTATGTTATTATCGGTCTTCGCACACATTTCTGATTACAGACCTGTTTGCCGCATATCACACACATCTTGTTAAATTGAACCGTTTCTATTCTCTTGGCTCAACGCAAACAGTTCATCCGAGTGAACTGTTTGCCCTCTATCGCACACACCTTGATCTGGCTGACCGTTTCTTTTGTTCCGCCTAATCACAAACAGTTCATCTGAGTGAACTGTATGTCGTATATCGCACACACCTTCATCTGGCTGCCCATTTCTATTGTTCTGCCTCATCACAAACGGTTCATTGTACTGAACCATATGCCCTGCATCGCACACGCAACTAAAATCCAAACCATGTTTGATGTATCCGCCATCTCAAACGTTTTGCATCTTTTTTGACGAGGTTTTTACATCACCATTTGTGATTATTGCATCGCACACAGTTTCGTCGAAGGATCTCTGATTGTAGTGTCGCATTAGCAGCATCCTGCAGTAGTGTCTGGTCGGATCCGACATAGTTGGATCCGAGTTGAGATAAGGTCCGAGTCGGATAGACCCAACTATGAGACACAGCGATATGTCATCTGTGAGTCTCTAGTACAACATACGTTCTATGTCCTAAGACCTGAGCTGGCGCATGTACTCGGGATGGTGACAGACCTGCTTTGGGCCGACCAAGCGCTACTCCATGATTGGGTAGTTACAAAGGTTGGTTTCGGGCTTGTCCAGACCCATGTTGCGAGACATGGTCGAGCAAGATGGGATTTGCCCCTCCGATCAGGAGAGATATACTCTGGGCCCCTCATGTGATCCGACCAAGATAAGCATGGCCATGCGACAGGATTATGAGATAATCTGGTTAGTGGTCGGCATCACTGGAACGAGAAAGAGGTCGGGCTAGCACAAGGATGATAGACTCGCCTTGAGCCCGACAACATATATCGTGTGGCAAAGGGAACAGAAGTGTGACATGTTGTACAGGTTCGCCAACCGGCTTCATTGTCTACTTGGTGGTCGGCACGCTTTGCTAGAGGCCGCTACCAACCGAGCAGGTTGGAGGTGATCCAACCTGCGACCAAGCCGACTTGAACCTAAGGGGTCGCGCGCTTAAGGGAAGTAACCTGTGAGGCCGGATCGGACTCCACGAGTCAGATGTGATCCTACTCAGACTCGGATCCAGGCCGAACAGATTTGGGCTTTAGGGTCTGTGCAAGGCCCAAGTGTTGAGCCCACGATGGATGCCTATATATAGTGGAGGTGCGGCACACTCATTTGGTTGATCGCTTCGGCGCTGTCACTAGGGTTTGCATGTGTTGCGAATAGCCACCTCCGCTCGCCGCCGGCTGTGTGATCGGACCTAGCAGTCCGCCGCACGGTGTTCCTCCTACACGCGCGGATACCATTAGAGGCGGTGCACTTGTGCCGCTCCGGCGAACCTGTACGTGGGATCCGATGACCGGCTGTTCGAGGGAGATCGGACGAGGAGGAGATGATCCACGCGGATGCGCTGCCCTAACTCTTCTTCCGCTGCACGGCACTGCGCGTCTAGTGGTAATGATCTGTAATCCATCTCCCGTAGCATGTTCTTGGTTGTTCTGCGCGTAGGAAAATTTTAATTTGCAGTCGACGCACCCTACCGTAGATCCCAACAGTGGTATCAGAGCCTCTGCTATAGGATTTGGATTCAGATCGTATGCATATTACATATGTGGAGGTGGTAGATGAGATCTGTTGTCGTTTTTGAAATCGGTTATGTGCACGGTTGATGAGATCAACTGCACATGGGGATTGATGTGGCTATATTTTCTAATGATCGGAATAGATGAGGTCATGACACAACCTACCCCTACCGGTCGGTATTCGCCATCGGGGTTAACAGTGAAATGTAAATCCGAATCGGATTCGCGATGATCGCCGTGTGCGTAGCGCCTTGTATTTCATACACGATCACTCAAACCGGTAGAATGCGATTCTATGTGTAACTTTGTTTTGCAGGTTTGATGTGAATAGTATGGATCACGTGTATGTGATGCATGTGTGTAATTTATACATGGCCTGCGCGTCATGTTTGTCAGCCGGCAAGAGCCAAAGTGCTGTCATTATAATGTATAACGACCTGTGTGTCGACTTGTGACTCTATGTAAAATTCATTACTAGTTGTAGTAATTGGATAATAGAGATCAGGTTGGTGGCTTGGCGTCCTGGCATGACAAACAAGATGGAGTTCCTATATGGTCATCGGAGTCGGAGCCGACCTGGAAGAACATCCATGAAGGAGCTGTACTATTTCATAATATATGTTTATTTGTGATTGTTATGCTTCTTTATTTCTATGCATGTTAAAATGGTAGAAAGATCCCTCGTTAATATCAAGCAAATTGCCATCCCCGATGTTGCACCTTCGCACGTCAACTACGTCTAGTGGTGGGCTCATAAAATTGGGGTGCTACCAGGTGTCCTTGAACTGAAGGGTTTGTGTCGGACACGGACATGCACTGCATCTAGTTAACTTGACAAGGCTATCAAAACAGTTTTGGGCCTTGTGGCAAAAAAGGTTGGGAGCCGAGGTATAAGATACCTACCCAACCGACAGGAGTCGTATAGAGATATGATTAGCAAGGAGTTGCTTACCGGATAGGTATGTTGGCTAGCAGTGATGCTAAAGCTCACTAGTCGGATCCTGAATCACTGAGAGTTTGCGGAGGGATGCCGACTTCAGTGGGAGTATTTCTGTTTAAGGCTTGAATTACTCTACATAAACACATTGCTTAGTGATTGCATATTTTTTCTGTTGTATATCAATGGCACCACCTGCTCAACCCAACTTTGCATTGAAATCAATTCTAGAAAATGATAAACTGAATGGAACAAATTTTACCACCTGGTATAGAAATTTGAGAATTGTTCTCAAGCACGATAAAAAGGAACATGTTCTAGAGGATCCACTTCCAGAGGAACCTGCCGATAATGCTAATGCCACAACCAAGAATGCCTACCAGAAACTCGTTGATGAATCAACGGAGATCAGCTGTCTGATGCTGGCTTGTATGGAGCCCGATTTGCAATAGCATTTCGAAAATGTTGAGGCTTACAATATGATCGAGAGTCTCAAGAGCATGTTTCAGACACAGGCTAGGAACAAAAGGTTCAACATCTGGCGATCCTTGATGGATTGCAAGCTGAAGGAATGTGATCCACTGAGCCCACATGTGATCAAGATGATCGGATACGTGCAAGCCTTGGATCGGTTCGGCTTCTCGCTCTTGGATGAGCTGGCTACTGATGCAGTTCTGGGTTCTCTTCCGCCCAGCTATGGGACGTTCATCTCGAACTATCATATGCATGGCATGGATAAGAAGCTCACTGAATTACATGGGATGCTCAAAGTGGTAGAGCAGGATATTAATAAAGGCACGCATCAAGTGTTGATGGTGCAGAAATCGGCTAGGTTCAAGAAGAGTTGGTCCAAGAAAAAGGCTAAGGCAAAGGGCATGGAGATGGTAACCTCTACTGCTGCGCCAAAGTCAGGACCGGACTCAAAGACCATTTGCTATCACTGCAAGGAAACTGGTCACTGGAAGAGGAACTGTAGCAAGTGGCTTGCTGAGGATGGCAAGAAGGCCGGAAATGCTGCTTCAGGCAAAGGTACACTTGTTACATATGTTATAGACATTTACCTTGCTGACATACCTAGTAGCTCTTGGGTATTTGATACCGGATCGGTTGTTCATATTTGCAACTCGATGCAGGGGCTGGTAAGAACTAGGCGTGTGGCATAAGGGGAGATTGACATCAGGGTCGGCAACAAAGCAAGAGTTGCTGCGTTCGAGGTCGGCACGATGCAGCTCCAGCTTCCTTCTGGATTTATTTTGGAATTGAATAATTGTTATTACATTCCTGCCCTTAGTCGGAACATTATTTCTGCCTCATGCTTGATGAGTCAGGGTTATGAATTCAATTTAAAGGACAATGGTTGTTCGTTCTATTTGAATGGTATGTTCCACGGCTATGCACCCACTATTGATGGGCTTTTTATATTGAATCTAGAAACGGAACTGGTCTATAACATGAATGTAAAGAGGCATAAGCCTAATGAGATAAATCTGACGTACTTCTGGCATTGCCGGCTTGGACACATTAGTCTGAAACGCATGAAGAAGCTCCATGATGATGGACTTCTAACATCGTCTGACTTCGGGTTGTTCGAGACATGTGAATCATGCTTGCTTGGCAAGATGACTAAGTCTCCTTTTGTAAAGAGTTGCGAGAGGGCGTCCGAGCTGTTGGAGCTTATACATAGTGATGTGTGTGGTCCAATGAGCACAACTGCCAGAGGTGGCTATCAGTACTTCGTGACTTTTACTGACGACTTGAGTAGATATGGATATATCTATTTGATGAGGCACAAGTCAGAAACTTTTGAAAAGTTCAAAGAGTTTCAAAACGAGGTTGAGAATCAGCTTGGCAAGACTATAAAGCTTCTACGATCTGATCGTGACGGTGAGTACATGAGCCAGGAGTTTGATGATCATCTGAAAAGCCGAGGTATAGTACCTCAGCTCACACCTCCGGGTACGCCACAGAGAAACGGCGTGTCGGAACAGAGGAATTGTACCTTGTTAGACATGGTTCGATCTATGATGAGCAAATCGGATTTACCCTTGTCATTCTGGGGATACGCTCTAGAAACTGTAGCTTTCACACTTAATAGGGTACCATCAAAATCCGCAGACAAGACCCGCATGAGATGTCACTACAAAAAAAAAACTTCCATGATGATACGTGTTTGTCACAGTAGGTCATGTTTTCTGTCATGCATGTATATCCATGACGATTTTATGACAGAATCAAGATAGTCATACCTGTGCTGTCATAGAAGTGTTCTATGACAATACCAAAATTATCATCATGGAAGTGTCCACTTCCATGACGATAAATGGCGCGTCATGGAAGTCCTTTCGTCAAGGGTAACCGACACATGGCATCCACCGTAACGGGTTGCTGTTAAGCTATCGGGTTCCGGTTTGGATCCGATAACCCGTTAACAGCCCAGACCAATGGGGATTTTCCTACCTGTAAAATTCTGATTCGCCGGAGTTTCCACGTGTCTGCTCAGGGTTGGGACAGATGTCGTCCACTCAATGGACGGGAGGCGCCTACGATAGGTAGACACTGTTGGGAATCGTTGCATGGAAAACAATTTTTTTTCTATGCACACGCAATGATCTATCCATGGAGATGCATAGCAACGAGGGGGAGAGTGTATCTATGTACCCTTGTAGACCGTAAGCGGAAGCGTTTCACAACGCGGTTGATGTAGTCGAACTTCTTCGCGCTTCAACCGATCAAGTACCGAATGCACGGCACCTCCGCGTTCTGCACACGTTCAGCTCGGTGACGTCCCTCGCCTTCTTGATCCAGCAAGACGTCGAGGTAGTAGACGAGTTTCGTCAGCACGACGGTGTGGTGACGGTGGTGGTGAAGTGATCTCCGCAGGGCTTCGCCTAAGCACTACGAAAATATGACTGGGGGTGTAAACAGTGGAGGGGGGCGCCGCACACGGCTAGGCAATTGTCTGGTGTGTGCTAGGCGCCCCCCTCCTCATATATATAGGTGGGAGGGAGAGGGGAGAGGCCAAGGGGTGCCCCAAGTAGGTCCGAATCCTACTTGGGCTCCTGCCCTTGGCCGCGCCCCCCCTGCCATGTTTGTCGGAGGGGGAAGGAAAGAGGGGGGGGGGGGGAGAGGGAAGGAAGTGGGAATCCTAAGCCACACTTACCTTTCCCTTCTCCCCTTTCCTTCTCCTCCTTAGGCCGGCCCATATGGGGGGCACCAGCCCCTTGTGGCTGGTGCGTTTCCCCTCTTAGCCCATAAGGCCCATATCTTTTGCCAGGGGTGCCCGGAACCCCTTCCGGTGACCCGATAAGTACCCGGTACCCCCGAAACACTTCCGGTGTCCGAATACCATCGTCCTATATATCAATCTTTACCTCTCGACCATTTCGAGACTCCTAGTCATGTCCGTGATCTCTTCCGGGACTCCGAACAACATTCGGTCACCAAATCACATAACTCATATAATACTATATCGTCATCGAACGTTAAGCGTGCGGACCCTACGGGTTCGAGAACTATGTAGACATGACCGAGACACCTCTCCGGCCAATAACCAATAGAGGAACCTGGATGCCCATATTGTCTCCTACATATTCTATGAAGATCTTTATCGGTCGAACCGTTATGACAACATACGCCATTCCCTTTGTCCATCGGTATGTTACTTGCCCAAGATTCGATCGTCAGTATCTTCATACCTAGTTCAATCTCGTTACCGGCAAGTCTCTTTACTTGTTCCGTAATACATCACCTCATGACTAACTCCTTTAGTCATCTTCTTGCAAGTTGATGATGTGTATTACCGAGAGGGCCCAGAGATACCTCTCTGATACTCGGAGTGACAAATCCTAATCTCGATCTATGCCAACCCAACAAACACCTTCGTTGATACCTGTAGAGCATCTTTATGATCACCCAGTTACATTGTGACGTTTGATAGCACACAAGGCATTCCTCCGGTATCCGGGAGTTGCATAATCTCATAGTCGAAGGAATATGTATTTGACATGAAGAAAGCAATAGCAATAAAACTGAATGATCATTATGCTAAGCTAACGGATGGGTCTTGTCCATCACATCATTCTCCTAATGATGTGATCCCGTTATCAAATGAAAACTCATGTCCATGGTTAGGAAACCTTAACCATCTTTGATCAACGAGCTAGTCTAGTAGAGGCTTACTAGGGACACGGTATTTGTTTATGTATTCACACATGTATTTAAGTTTATGATCAATACAATTCTAGCATGAATAATAAACCTTTATCATGAATAAGGAAATATAAAATAACAACTTTATTATTGCCTCTAGGGCATATTTCCTTTAGACACGTGGCACGGCCCAACAGTGGCCCATTCAGGTGAAAAGGCTGGCCCGTTTGACTTGGTCAAAAGGTAGCGGGCCAGCCCACGGAAAGCGTGTTAACGGCCTGTTCGCATATAGCCCATTTATAGCCCGCTAACTCATGGCCCATTATGGCCTATCCGAATTAGGCCCAGTACCGGCATCTGGGCCATCCAATATGATTCCAGCCCGTTGTGACTTCCGGCCCATGTATGGCCCATGATGTCTTTCGGCCCATATGAGGCCCTATGTAACTCTTGGCCCATTAACGGCCCGTGGTGACACTGGCCCATAATGAACAGTGTATCGCTTTATACCCATTAATGGCCCATTATTCCATTGGGCCCTTTCCAGCCCGTATGATCTTTCAGCCTTCTAAGGGCCCATTTATTCTTGGGCTCATTTCCAGCATTTGATTACTTCCGGTCCGTTACTGGCCTGTTTCGCTTGCGGGCCAAATTCAGCCTGTGGTTAAAGTCGGCCCGTTTGTGGCCCGTTAATCCGTTGGGCTGTTTTCTTAGCGTCATCAAATATGGCCCATTTAAGTCCGTTATACATATCAGCTTTTAACGGCCCGTTATGATCAGGCCATAAACAGACAATTTCCACTCTAGCCCGTTTACGGCACATATTGCGGTCCTTTATTGGTCCATGAATAGTACGGCCTATAGAAGGCAAATTGATTCTAACGCCCGCACAAGGCCCATTGATCCTACGGCCGTAAGAGGCCCATAGATCCTACGGCCCATAGGAGGCCCATGGTCACTTCATAACGGTCCGTGGTTATTACGGCCTAGTTTAAAAAAACACTTTATTATTACCACTAGCAAACCGCGGAAAAAGAACTACAGTGACTACAACCAAACAAATAAACAAGACAATAAGGAAATAACTAAGCAAGCAACTTACGCTAGGCTATTACGGCTATTACACATATTACATCCACTGGGCATCAAAGTTCGCCACCAGTGCAAATATAGGGAACAAAGCAGCATATTACATACACTGAGCGTCTAAATTGGCCACCAGTGCAAATAAACGAGCGGCAGCAAAACAAGTCCATAACTAAAACAACTTCACAAGAGCTCAAGAAACGTTATCCTGGGTATCCACCATGCTGGCAATAAGCTTAGGAAGCTTATTAGCTTTCTCCTGTTTTGCGCTAAAATCCTCCAACGCTTGCTGTTGCACCAGAAAGTATGCATCTGAATTCTCCAGGGACTTCCGCAGTCCTTCGGCTTCTTGTCGCAGCACAGCTGATCGATGTCTTTCAGCTTGTAGTTGAGACTCAAGAAACCGAACTGATTCAGACAGTGAGTTCGAATAGCTTGTGCCAGTGGTAGTGGACAGTAACTTGAACACTACACCAAGACATGACTTTGGCGTTGTCTCACTGTCTTCAAGATAGTTTTCCTTAGCTTTTTTATCAACTTTGTTGGAGACCAACAAGGATGTCTCACTATCCTGAACCTTATCTGCATTACTTCCTTTACCATTGCTTAATAAGGCACTCTTCCCCAATATTCTGTCAGCATTCTAAAAGAAGAAACAAGCAGACACATAACGGGTTTAGCATGTAGTATATGAAACTCATTTCGGTGAACCAGTTCATTAGTAAGGTGGACAAGATTAAACTACCAAGTCTTCTATTGCCAAGTAGTACATAATAAAAGCATCAAACAAACATATATCTATCCTATGGTCACTGCATTGTCTTGCCAAATCAAAATAGAGACACGGTTCAAATCATATCAGTTCAAGACAAAGCAGCATTGAAAGAATACAAAGCATGGGAAACTACACGGCACAACAAGATTTCAGATGGGTACCACGGGTCTACATGTACAACAACACTATTGGCTCTGTTGTGATGCTAGTACTGTGCATGATATGAGAAGTCAACTGTATACACAATTGAAATTGAAATCAACAGAGCTATTTATAAGAGCAAACCTGTTAAAGAAACATGCTTAAACATACCTGTTGTGCCATTGGAGTTTCGATTGGATCCTTCAATTTAAAAATAACTTTGTATGAGTAAATACAGTGATACAAGAGCAAAGCAGTATGCACGATAGCAATGGAATCTTAAATGAGAACAATTGTTCTTCAGGTTTAAGCACTTGTTCTACACGAACAGAGTACAGGAAGACGCAGGCATATAGTACTTAAAAATAAAAAATCAGCTCATAGACCTTACCACATTCTTGGTTCGGACCAGTACAGAACAAGGCGTTCCCAGTCATTGTCCCGTAAATGTGTCTCAGGAGAACGTAAGGGAATTTGATGAGTTTCTTTGCCAGTGAAGTACGTTTTCTTTAGGTAATTCTGATACTGCCACCAAGCATTCTTGAAGATAGGAGAGGTATTAGCACAGGTTACCTCATCCTGAGTTTCCAAATCGGTCCTTCTCTATAGAGAAAAATGGGAAAATTTGCTGTATTATAACCATCATGGAGGTAGAATGTATGGGACAAAGCAAAGTAATTGCCATGAATAACATTACTTACACATAACTCCTGGACGAACACCTGCAACTGGCATTTTCCTTCATCTTTAGTATAATATTTCCATGATGGGAAGATACGCACATAGGATTTAACAACATCAAATGCGATAGATGCTAAACTATGAATGGCTGGTTGTGCTTCCTCCATAGGAATAGGTGTACTAACTGGTGGAGTTGGGGTTCGCCGTGGTAGTACTGGCGCTTTGGGCACTGGAGCTGCCTTACTAACTGCTCTTGTTTGGGAGCTCTGTGGTGGAGATGGTGCTGTGTCAACAGGAACTGGGTTACTATCTATTGGGGTTGGGGTTAGATTGGGTGAAGCTGGTTCTGTGTCCATCGCAGTAGGGGTACAATCTGCGAGAGTCTGGGTTATGTGTGGTAGGGATGGTTCTCGTGCATGTACAATCGGGGTGCTATCTCCACCAAGAGGTAGCACTGTTTTATTTGAAGACCGTGTTTTTACTCTGCTAGATACTGCCATCACCCGCTCCAATTTAAATGGCTGATAAATAGGAAACATAGTTGAATGTACAAACCTTGTATGAGAGACAGATGCAATAGATATTGTGGAAAAAAGAGGGCATGAAATAGTTGACATGTATATTGTTTAACTAAAAAGGATAGCATGACATAACTTCACATATATGATGTCTATCTAAACTGGATAGCATAGCATGACATAATTCAAAGATATGATGACTAACTAAACAGGATGGCATGAGATAATTATAAGAGATCTTTAGTAAACAGGTTCGCATGACATAATTCACATACATATTATCTAAGTAATCAGGATCGCATGATTTAATTCACATATGTGATTTATCTACTAAGCAGAGGGCATTCACATATATGATGTCTGAACTAAGAACATGGTGTTGAATATTGTGTATATGATGTCTAAACTATGCAATGCAAGACACCATATGCATGATATGAGCAGTATAACCATGCCAAGTTAGAGCATACACCTCGGTGGGGGAATAGGACTGGTCATCCGTCTCCGAATCCATGTCTGAGGAGCTATCGGGACCTAGCAAGAGATCTGCTTCGACAGGTAGCACTGTCTGCTCTGAAGACCTTGTTTTCACTCCAGATTTTTTCCATCACCCACTCAAATGGCCGATTCACAGGAAGAGTAGTTTAATGTACAAACATTGTCAACAAATGGAAATGTAATGAAGAAAAGGATTGGCAAGATATCATTCAAATATATGATGCCTGGTTAAATAGGATGGCATTGCATATTTCACATATATTATGGCTAGGTAAAAGAGATGAGACTGCATAATTCTCATATATGATATAGAAACTAAACAGGTGGCATTACAGAACATGTCTAAACTAAGCAGATGACATATATGATATCGAAAGTAGGCACTGCAAGGCAACATATGCATGACATGACCAACATCATCATGCCAAGTTAGAGCAAACACCTTGGGGGGGGGGGGTAAATAGGAGTGGTCAGCTGCGTCTGAATTTGCCTCAGAACATATATCTTCCTCTGGATTACAATCCGGAGAGGGGGGGGAGGGTTTGCCATTGAACCCACCATGGAGCGATGTCTGCATGACATTGTATTGCCATGCAAACTCTTCTCTTTTTCTCTACATGTTCAACATGACTGTGTACAATATCTGACATGCATACGAAAAAAATACAGTGAGATTATGTAAGGAGAGCATGCAGAAATCTAGAGTGATGGTAACAACCAGTGGATGGATCCAAAAATAATGATAGCAGGCTGATGATAGCTTTAATTTAATAAAAAGACAGATGATGATTGCTTTACTATTTGTTTCCCACCCAAGATAAACAACATAGGCATACCCTAGGTGAACCAGATAATAGACAGAGATACTATTCATTGATGCCTCGATATGTGCCCCACAAGTAATTTTAAAACTCAAGTTTGAACATTAATTTGGACCTGACTTGGAGTCTAAGAGGTGAACATGACAATAAAGTAGCAGGTAATATTAAGCAATGCATAACATAAGCAGAAACAAAAGAGTGCGACCTCTCTTGTGGACTCGTGTACTCCTCAGGTTCATCTGCTAAGTTGATGATGGCGATGCAGTTGCGGTGGGTGCCGGCGGCAGGGAAGGAGATCTGAGGCGGCGAAGGACGGTCAGGAGTCAAGATGTCTGGTTTGGTGGATGCTTCTGTCGATGGAGCAGCTCAGGTGAGGTGGATGACGTCGCGGCAGGAGCAGGACAAACCACGCAAAGTTTTCTTTGACACCTATCTGTAACTGAAGTAATTCTATAAGGGCTCCTTTGGCTTGCAGGATTCTAAAAACGCAGGGATAGGAAAAACACCAGATAGGATAGCAATGCACGTGGGAAACAGAGCATTTGTAAACACAGGATTTCTGTCAACTTGGGTGTTTGGTTCATAGGAATTGGAAGAGCAGAGGAATGCAAAGAAACATGGCCAAATTAAAGTGAAACCATATGAAAGCGTGTACAGTTAGAATGTTATTCTGCCACTAATGCACTTGGTCTTGTTTCCATGCATAGGATTTTGAAAAGTAGGTCCAGGTGGATGTTTTGCTCCATTCCTTTCAACGAAATGCATGAATAATTGAATAGTAGAGTGCCATAGGAAAATTTCCTATTGCTATGTTTTTCCTTCACTTTTTCCTTTGAACCAAAATAGCCCTAATGGATCGACATGAATGTAGAGTAATAAGTGATGCGACAAGTGTACAACCTCTTTGCCGTAGCCATGTCGACCTCAGCATCATTGGGTTGGTCGTTGAAGAAGTTGCGACAAAGGTGGCTGTCGGAGGTGTGGAGGAAGATCTGAGGCGTCTGTAGACGGCGTCCAGGGCACTGCTCTATTGTGATGGATGGTTTCGTCGTTGGAGCAGCTCCGACGAGCCATAAGACGTCGAGGCTGAAGCAGTACAAGACAGACATCGTTAATCTCAAGTGGGATTCTAATAGCATCTCCAATAGATGATGTAAATACATTACCAAAAAGTGGTAGATGTAAAATTTACATCACCAAAAAACACCTGACTACAACAGATGAGGTAAAAACTGTTGACTTTGAACTTAACTGTCAAAACTGAAATTTATTGTGGAATCTGAATGTTACTTTCGAAACTGAACGCACTGGTAGCAAAGAGGCACTTCACATGTAGTTTAGGCCGCTCGAGCACTAGTAGTAGAGAAACAATGATCTAAATCAGCAGGCGATCGACGAGGAACACGGTAGCAGATAGCAGCCGGAGCAGCAGCGCCTGGAGGAGCAGCGTGAAGTAGAGCCAGAGCAGCAACTCATGTAGCTGTAGCAGCCCGTGTACCAGCATCAGCAGCGTGAGCGAGAGCAAGAGCAGAGCAGCAGCACGGGCGAGGGGGAGAGCAGAGCAGTAGCACGACTGAGCGAGAGACGGAGCAGCAGCAGTGCGTGCGAGCGAGAGCCGGAGCAGCAGCAGCAGTGCGAGCGAGAGCCGGAGCGGCAGCAGCAGATCCGGCTAGTATGGACGCCACCGTTGAAGGGGCCTCGCACTGGAGGAGAGCCGCTGTGGAGATGTCGCCCGCGGCGCCGGCTTCGAGGTAGCCGCGCCATGGGGGTGCGGGATCGAGCACCGTTAAAGCCAGGAGGTTGAGTTAAGGAGAAGGTGCGATGCGATGAGTGCACAACCTCTTTGGTGGCGCCGAGTAGGCATCGGCTTCGTCCGAGGAGTCGGTGAGGATGCTGCGGTTCTGGTGGAGCAGGTTAAGGCGGTGCTGTGGGGATGGATCAGCCGTGATAGACGAGGCAATCATCAGAGCAGCTCCTTGCAGGTGGAGGACGGGGCGGCAGAACCGGCGGGACGACGAGATCGACGACGGACCCTCATCCGGGGCGGTGGATGAGGGACGTCGAGCTGTTGTGGTGGACGACGTAGTCGGGGAAGAGGCTCCGGCTGGGCAGCGGTGGGGTGGCGGACGGCCGAGGGTGGGGTTTCGCGGCTGGAGCAGAGAGGTTATGGCGGCATGGGATTTTGAATGGCGGGAAGGAGGTGATGGGAGGGGGGAACCATGACTTAGGGACGCGCTTGTCCAAAATGTAGGGTGTGTTACAAAAGTACCCCCACCAATTTGAACTAGCAGCCCTTTCAGCTCAGGGTTAGAAGGGGGATTTCGCGTGTCGGGATTTGGCAGCTGGAGGGACTTTTCACGCGCATTGTAATTTCGGGATAGCAAGGCGCGAGTTTTGGGAGCACGATATCTGAATTTTTGGGATAACAAGGCGCGGGTTGAATTTTAGGGACAAGGCTAACATGTAATAATGTACGTACCAAATCAATTCGCACTTCCCTCAACGAAAAAATGAAAAAAATAAAACTATTCGCACCACACAAAGAGAGAGTCTTGTCCCGTTTTACTGTACAAATGCTATTCAAAGCTATGAATCCATGTTATGTCTAATTAATTTTTTTTGCTAGCTGTATAATGAAGGTAATCTACTCATACGAACATTTTAGTGCATTCCAAATTTCTATACTACCGCTGCAATTCGAACTAAATTTGAATTCGTTTATCTATTTGAATAAGAATCTACAATCATGATTGTTGCCAACTTAAACCATCATTCGTATATTATCTTAACAACACACCACATGATTACTATAGAGAAACATATGAACTATGTGTACAATATGAACTCGAATTCAAAATTTTGAATACACTTGATGTTGATTCCAAATAATAGTACATTTGATGTACTAACTAGATCTTCATAATCTAAACCATGTTTCATACGTACACTGTGTTTATCACACAAATTATAGTGCCCCGCCCCCTACATTATGACAAGTATTTAGCCCTGAGTTGCAAAAGCCACACATTATCACAAATTCAAATAAATGTTCTATATATTATATGTAGTATAACATGTTCATAACCACACCATGCGTATCACCATTATATATATTCATGCATGCGTCAGTTTTAAACACTATAATATCTTCTTCAAATATCCGAATCCACTTTTTATAATGAATTATGATCTCTGTTCGTATTTTACACCCACACAATCATCTTATCTTTGTAGCTAGCGCTAACTTTCTCTCGTGCATGCACACGCCCGCCCCCCCTCTCACCCTCCCTCAGCGTCCCCTCCATCACGCACATTCATTATTTCTCTTTAGGTCGTTCACCCATGGTGTGTGTAGGCCCCCCGGCTCTTTCTTTCCGGCACACACCGGTCGATATACCTCTCTAGCCAAGTGTGCCTACCACAAACACACACTCTCCCTCTTCTCTTCTCACCCTCCATGCCCCCCTATGTCCAATACGGTTCCACGCACGTGCACACTCCCGCCCCTCTTTTCATTGATCTCATACTCGCACACTCCTCCCCCCTCGATATAGTAGGCCTCTCGCACCACCTCCTAGCCGCATCCCTCTCCCCCTGCCCGTCTCTCCGGACCTTATTTGCTTCTAACACATGCATGCATGTATACATATCGATCTCCCTACATATAGCTAGGTCGACTATAAGTCTTTTTCCCCATGCACCGATCAACGTACCTCACTAGTTATGTCTCTCCCTTTCTCCGACACACGACGATTGATCTTCCTATGTAGTTACGTCTGCTTACCACAACCATATCGTCCCCCCTCATCATCCTTGCATACCTCCCGACCCGTCTCTCACACGCACGTGCATAGACAGGCAGACATCCCCTCTCTTATTGATATTGCAGTCGTACTCTCCGTTTGTCTAGCAGGCCTCTCCCACCATTTGTGAGAAGCAACTCCACCACCAACCCTCCGACACTCTACCTTTGTCTCTCTCCCAACCTTATTCCTCTGCTACACATATGCATGGATGCCGATCGATCTCCCTCAATACATAGCTAGGTCTCTCTCCTTCTCCACACATATACCAGTCGATCTACCTCTCTATAGTTAGGTCTCTACCCCCCACACACCGATAGTCGAACGTTGTAGGTAGGTATCCATGCCACAGAGACAAACTGCACCTCTGCCCTCTCACATTCCAGTAGGCCAGCCGCCCTGTATCTTTGACGTGGGCAAACACAAATTCGATGGCACTCTTTATCGATCGCGCACCGACACACTTCATCCCTGTTTTCGATTTTATCGATATCTCATGCCAATGATCCCTCCACTCTCTTCTCGTGGATCGCTCCCTCTATATATGATTTATCCATGACCTTGTTTCACACACATTGCATATGTTACATTTTTTGTTTGAGATATCATCGACACATTGCCTCTGTTTCGCACAAACCATCTCTCTCACACCCACCCACATACGTACCTGCACATAAAGAAGAGATGCACGGACGACACATGTACTCATGTCTCGTTCCCGGCCACACCCGCACGGATACACGGTGGAGTTCATTTCTGTACGAAAAGGCAGTCCACGTGATAATTTGACGCGTGTAGCGATTGTTTACTTGAAGGAGGGTCGTGTACCACGCGTACACGGAACAAAGTTCAACTTGACGCATTAGTACTAAATAAAGTTAAATTCCTCAATGGCACGTACAGAATATAAACCGATTGTCATCGAGAAAAAAGAAATCTGCTCCATTATATACAATGGAGCCTGCCTACTGGGGTTTGTCTCTCGTCACACTATCTCACACAAGGTGGCTGTGGCCTCTCTCTCTCTCTCACCATTGGTCACTGATTCGGTCGCATCCCATCCACTGGCGGAAAGGGAGGATGTGCATCGTTTCTCCGTTCGACGGCATCGAGGCAGCACGTCCCGATCTGCGGTACCTGCCGTTCTCTCTGACCAAGCTCCGGGGCAGCAGGGCCTTCGCCACTTGCTCGCTGTCGCAGTATGGGCAGATCTCGGCCACCGGCGCCCTCCTAGTTACATCCCGATGACCTTCAGATACAGCTTCCTCCGGTCTTGCTCCTGCCCATCTTCCCACGTTGTTGCATGTGGAAAATCCTGCATGTGGATCTTCCCTAGTTCTTTGCCCAAAACATAGATCGGCCGGCGTACTTTCCATGTTGCAATCTCATCCTCACACCATTTTACATAAACAACCATGCTACTATGTTCTCTTAGGACAAGGAATGTGCTTCTTTTTTTATCGGCGTATGTGTCATCAACTGTTATTGGCCAGTAATTGTTTCCTTTCTACCTCTTTTTTGCAAACAGGGCTATCCATTTCACCTCGTTGGTATTGTGACCTTTTGGTGAACTACACAAATCACTTTTTTCTTAAGAGTGTCTTGTGCAGTTCTACTAAAATGTCACACGGACAACGTCTCTACATTTCAGTGCGACTGCACAAAGGGAGATTGGTTTTGCTATCCTCCTCATCCAACTCCGAGCCTAATCTTCTCCAACAAGTGCACTACAAGAAATATGTCAACTTACGACCATCACTATTGGTCGCTGAATGGTCATTGTTTTTCATTTGTGACCTTTTTGTCACCAAAAACAGATGGTCAAAAGCTGACCATCTTTAATGGAAATTAACGACCTTCTTTGTGATAAGGTCATTGAAGGCAACGACCAAAACAAAAGGTCATTGATCCTACGACCTTCTGTTTTGGCCGTTGGTTGTCTGCCCAGGCCACGTCGAATCCGACGTGGCAAGCTAACGTGGCAAAATTGCGACCAAATGAAAAGGTCGTTGTTTAGAATCAGCCTGGTCCAATTCGACACTTTACTTGGGCCAAGCCCAACAATTCAGCCTATTTGTGTTTTTTTCTATCAATCTTTGGTCGGGTTCATGAGCCAAGCCCAATATTACAGGCTTTTTTATTGTTGGGTCATGGCCTTCTTACCATCAATTGATTTTCTATTTTTCAATCATTATATTTTGGAGCTGGTCCCACTAGTCAGATGGGTCCCACTAGTCATAATGCCATACATTGGTCCCACATGTCAAAAATTTCGAAATTGCTCAGATTATATTCATAAGTGGGACATAAATTGGTCCCGCTGGTCAAGTTTCCATTTCACATCTTTTTAACATACATAATCATTATTTCAAATAGGACGGGACAAATATAATTCATCAAATAACACTACATTAGTCTTTTACAATCTGCTACAATATTACAATTTACAGTCTACTACAGAACCAAAAAACTCTTTGCTAAGTAGGGCTTCACTGATTCGCACTTGGCTTCACGGCTTCACACTCCAAAAAAATTAGGCCTGGAGCTCCTGTAAAAGAGTGAACAACTTCAATATTAGTGTACTACTGCTGAGGCCAGAACCAAACAACTTCAATATTACAATAGAAAGAAGTCTCAGGTTTATCAAGCACAGGAAAATAACAGTGTGACTGAAAACAAAAGAGTTCTCAGGTTTAGACTGAAAAGGAAGAGCTAGTTATGCATGATGTCTCAGGTTTAAACAAAAGATCAAGACCACAATTTTAACAAGAGATATATAGTCAGTCCAATTGAACAAAGTCTGGACAATAGCATTATGAGTATTTAAGTGGAGATGTAGCAGACAATCAAATGAATATATTGTGGAGACGATGAATAAAATTAGGAAATCATCGATGGAGAGCGTCTAATGCTCCAAATCGAACAAACTGATATGTTTAGCCAACCAAGAAGGAAACACTAACCAAACAGTGGTAATTTGAGGCGGTGAGCTAGATGAGGTACAAATTGAGATGACATTCTATCATCCGGTAGCAAAACAAGCTTACTAGCTAGCTAGTACACTAGAATGTGACCATCCAACATGCACACACGCATCATGCAGGAACATATATGAACTTTTTGACCTTGTTTTGGAAGGACTAAAGAGCTCTTGAATGAGTTCTAGTCATCAGGTGCTTCTTCACCATCAGGCTCATTTGCTGCTGCTACTCATCTTCCTACTCCATCTACATGGACAAGAGCAAGTTAGTTGTTTGCAAGGCATTCACTTAATAAAACTGCATGTATATTCATCTACAATACTTCTTCAGTACAGTATAATAAAGAGGATGGATGGGTTTGAGTTCAAATGTTTGCTTGCACGTGTACTACTCATATACTTAGGCACATGGTAAATCAACTACAAGCAGGAACATGATGAGCCAGAACAAGCTAGTAAGACACTAGCAGCAGAGCAACCATAATATGAAGCAAACAGAGGAATCACTAGGTAATTCTACTAATTTCATTGAAACAATAGTGGCAATTTCACTGCAACACATTGCGCCTAAAACAAAATACCATTCTACTAACACGACCATCCATTCAACTGGCAAGATCTAACAAAACTAGTCAGCACAAGCATACTAACATCACAAAGGTAGGAGGGTATAAAGGGAGCCGAGAGAGATACCTGTGGATTATAGTGTCAATGTTGATCTTTAGCAGCGCCGGAGACGACTCGAACCCGACTATGGCAGCGGCGATGACGACTAGTATAGTGCTGAAAAAAGAAAATATATCAAATCAGCCATTTTTAGGTTCAACCATGGTTGATATCCAACAACATGCAAGCAGGTTTTTAATCGACACAAAGTATATAACAGTCTACATCTACAAGTAGATACAAGCTGGATTTGATCAAGACTTATAGACGGGTAAAAAAGTTGCATGTTTCAGAGCCAGGACGACCATCCAATCTTTATTAGGAAAGGAAACCTGCTGTTAGCAGCAGGCTCTCGTTGATTGTTCAACTTAATAGGGTGGTTTTGATCAAATATTATCGATGCAACACTTGGCATCACTAAACTACAAATCCAAAGCATCATAAGCACTAGACAGAAATCACCATGGCCAGAACATAACTTAGCAGAAGGGGTGTATGGCCATGGACACACATAGAGCAAGATAATAGAGCAAGAGAGAGCAAAAGAGAGGAGCGATTGCTTACCAGCTATGCTATGCTGGAGCAGAAAAGGAGTTACTGGAGTGGGAGGCCTCCGAGTGGAAGAAGAATCATCGCATGGTGGCATGGCTCTTTCTTGCACCTGTGCGTGATAGAAAGTGCACCCATCAGGGAACCAAGCATATACATGACATGCCGAAAGAATAAATACCATGGCACCAATGAAATTAAACAGAAACTGCCAACAGTACTACTGCTGTCGACTTGTTTGGATCATCACAAACCAACTAGTATAGCAGTTGGCACACGAAAGTAGCAGCAGTACATGCACCTTCCAGGTTCACATTGCACTTTCTTTTCAGGTTTGCAACAAAAGTAAGAAAGAAAGAAACAACATTCTCAGCCGCACTAAGACACGAACTTGACAGCATAATATTCCCAGTCAGCCACTTAACTGAATCAATTCCCACCAAGCAAGACACAACAAAATATTAAAAAAGAAAACACAAAGTGATCAGAAGTGGTTTTGAATATAACATTCGCCCTGGCAGAAGACTCTGTCAATACAAGGCACTTGTGACTTCAACTAACTTGTGGACTGATTTTGCTCAAGTTTCTTAATAGACTTACAATGTTTAGCTTCCAGAAATTAAATCACAAAGTTTAGCTTACGGAAACAAAATTACAAGGTTTTCTATCTGCAATCAGTACAAACTTGATAGTGCTACAAGTGCTAATGATCCAACAGCGTCCCAGCTCCACACATCCTAGTACTGAATTTCCTCACACTTGATAGTGCTACAAGCAAAGCAAGCAAGCAAACATGCAAATACAAGTAGTAGTACTGGTTGTCTAATGAATGGGATACATGATTCTCCTCAAATCAAATAGACAAGGTTTTCTTCTTCATTTTTCTAGTTAATGACAAGCAGTCATCAATCAAGCAAGCAACATCACATTGGTAGAGCAGCTAGCAGCATATATGGGAGAGGATCAACAGGAAGTGGAAACGAAGAGGAAGGGGAGAAGGCCTTACCAGCGGCCAAGGATCCTCCTCGTAGGAGCAGAGGAAGACAGAGGCGGTGTCGTGGCAGCCGACGGGATCCGGTGAGCCGCCGCCCGCGAAACCCTAGCCACGGGGAGGGCTACGGGTGAGCATTTGAGGCCGAGAAAGGCAAATCCCGCCGGGGGGGGGGGGAAGACCCAGCGGAGCGAGACGAGCTCGTGTTGTGCCGCGCGGTGGCGAGAGTCGCCGGAGATCGCCAGAATCGTTCGACATCTCTGGCGGCGCAGATGTGTCCCGGGAGAGAGAGGGGTCGCTGGAGAGGGCTCTCCTTGAGGTGGGAGGTAAGCACGGAGGAGAGGAGGTGGGGGATCCGCTTGAGGTGGGAGGTACGAAGGCGCGGTTTGGGAGGGACGGCGGGTGGGTGGCGGCGGCGATGTGGGAGACGAGGGGAGATGTGGGAGACGAGGGGAGATGGGGTGCGATGCGGGGATCTGAGCTAGGGTTTGGGCTGCGGGTGGGGGTATCTCTTTTTCTTTTTTTTCTTTTTTTGTGTAGATAGATGGTGGATGGATGTGGGATGGATGGATGGATGGGCGCCATGTACGCCATAGATCCGTGGGAAGAGTTCTGATTGGTTCAGAAAATCAGTGATTTAAAATATTTTCCAAGTACTAAAGATAGAGCTATTTTGTGAAGCAGCTATCAACAATATTTTGCAAAAGGGCATCACACAAATTTTCACTCAAGTTAGACCACATTTTATGGATGAGCACCAATTTGTATGCATTTCTGATCTTTCTAGCTATTTTTAATCATTTTTCGAGTGTCCAAAATGAGTTTTTTTGTGAAGGACCTATAATATATTTGTTGCAAAATTGGACCAAATCAAATTTATAAAATATTAGGCCTTATTTAATTTATAATTGATCAAATGGTTGGGTGTAAAAAGTTTTGATCCACCTCTCGTGAAAAAGACAAATTTCTGCCGATTCAGCTAGAAGCGGGTCAGATCTGAACTGCAGCTGCCTCATAGTTTGATCTTTATTTTTTCCAAAAATCATTTCTAGGTACATAAGTATCTATTTAATCAGAGAAACACCAAATTTTTTCCAATATTCAACCACTAGCTAGGAACGGTCATGCCCGCAGTTTTGACCGCATTTTGAAACGGGCATAAAAAATTCAAAAAAATCAAAAAATTGGAAAACCTTCACATTGTGTCATTATATGTGACCAAGTTACCAGGAAAAATAATAAACTTGTAATGCAACAATTCTTTAAAAAAAGTGTTCTTAGAATGAGCTATCATGTGTGAAGATTCATGACTTTCAAGCCAAATGATCAATCTTATGGCCACATTCATGGCATAGTTTGTTCAAATGATCTCATATTGTGCAAAAGGGTGCATCTTGGAATGGCAAACAATGTTGCTTAAGGACGTTTTCATTTTCTTTGGACGAAAAAATAATTTTCCATTTTTTGAATGCCCAAAATGAGTTTTTTTGTGAAGGCCCTACCATATATTTGTTGCAAAATTGTACCAAATCATTTTTATAAAATACTAGGCCATATTTAACACACAATTAACAAAATGGTTGTGTGTACAAAGCTTTTATCCACCTCTCATGAAAAAGACAAATTTCCGCCGATTCAGGAGGAAGCGGGTCAAATTTGAACTACAGCTGCCTTATAGTTTGCTCTTTATTTTTTCCAAAAATCATTTCTAGTTACATAAGTATCTATTTAAGTAGAAATACATGGTTTTGTGGTGATATGTCGAGGTTTGGACGGTGGCCGAGGGCCCCAACTCCAAACCGCGTAAACTCGCATGCCCGCCGCGTGGTCACCGCATGACCGTGGTGTTGCCATGCGTTCTGGGCGGCCTAGGCATGTCTAGTGGGTTGGGCACTCCCCAGGTAGGTGCTAGGAACAAAATGACAACAGAAGAATCTCACTAGGAGACCGAATTATGCTCAAACATAAATTAGCAGTCAAGTGTTTGATTAGCTGTACGGAAAATGCACATGAACAATGGGCCTGAGTTTTGGCTGAGGATTACCATCTACTAGGGAGACTGTCTTGGAAAATTTTCAGCTCAAATGGAGGAGCTTAGATGGCACTTGCTTTGCAAAGTACCACATCGGGCAGAAATATGAATGTTGAAGCTGGGCTCAAATGAATAAATGGATTGAGCTGAAATTTTGTGGAGTATGGTCATTTGGGCATAGGAAAGCACTGTAAAGTTTTTGTACCATTTGGATAATCCTAGCTTGTACTTCCTTCACAAAGTTTCTCTCTGGATAGAAACTTTGGAAATTTGCTGAGTAAGATTTAATAGGAAAATGGAGCTGAATATTGGAATGTGGCAATTATTTGGATATGTAAGATGGCACAAAAATTTAGAGGGCAATAGGAGGTGTCTAGATAGCACTTGCTTTGCAATGTGCCAATCTGGACAGAAAATAGAAGTTGAAGCTGGGCTTACATAGATCATTGGATTGATCTGAAATTTGGAGGAGGATGATAATTTGGGCATATGAAAGCACTTTAAAAATTTCATACCATTTGGATAAACAAAATGGTACTTCCTTCACAGTGCTCTCCATTGAACAGAAAATTGGGAAAAATGCTGTGGGAATTTGGCAAGAATAAATGAGCTAAAATTTGGTGGAGGGAGGTTCTATGGGCAGGGTCATGTCATGGTAAATTTTTAGCAATTATAAATTAACATTAAATATAGTTGCTTTACATCCTGAAAATATTACCGGAAATAAAGATTGGATGGTGAGCTCACATGGATTGTTAGATGGGGCTCAGAGTTTGTGGAGAGCTATGATTTGGGAATATAGAAGATGTGGCAAAACTTCAGCTCATTAGGATATGCCTAGCTAGTACTTCCTTCACAATGGTTCTAGCTGAATAAAAACTTTGGAAATTTGCCGAGGAAGATTTACCAGGCAAATGGAGCTGAATATTGTCATGAGGCAATGATTTGGATAGGTAAAGAATGCCCAATTTTTTTGGGAATTTTGGGAATGACAGAAATATAGGCTGCTTCACAACCTAGGGCAAAAATTGACACATAGACATGACACATAGGCAAAACTGATGAGGTGGCACCTAGTCATAGCAATGCACCACAATTTACAAGGCTATGACCATCTATATTGGTCGTTATCAGCTAGAAATAAGGCAGCGGACTAATGCTGTTTTCTTTACGACCATTTCGTGTAAGGAAATTACGACCTTTTTGACCAAAATGGTCATTATGGTTTAGGGTTTGAAGCCCCTTGAACAGCTTTTGACCAATTGGTCTTAAATGGTCGTAGATTTATGACCAATTCTTACAGGGTCACTGACAGAAGGTCACAAGTTGACATATTTCTTGTAGTGGTGGTTAGTTTTATGAGAGATTGCAAAGGTGACCAGCTTCTACTTGTGTGTGTATGTTTCATCAACTACTACTGGTGCTACTATTAATGTAATCACACTTGTTCAATATCTTTGCAAATAGGGATGCTCAGCTCAATTTTAGTGGACCTGCACAAAATGATTGGATGGTCCATGTCCACCATAGAATCATTTCTTGGCTAACATGTCCTGTTCAGTTCCACAGAGCTGCGTGAAACTAGCTGCCAACAAATGAACGCCAGGAAATGGAACCATGCCTGCGGACATCATCCTTCAATTTTTTATTTTTCTTTATTTGTACACATTCTCACAACTTCGTATTCAGTTGTGATGTAAATATTGACGCTGATATGCGAATCATTGAGATGCATTATCATGCATGTTAGTTTCCTTTGTATTTGATTGAATGTTGTAACGAGACCACTTTGGAGGCAAGAGGACACATGAAACCAAAGTTGAAAGCTTCATAGCATTACAACACAATTTCATTATGCTGGAAAATTATATGTACATATAAACATACCCCGGAAGCTTGATAGCAATGCCACAAATCATTCAAACTTCCTTTCGCCCACATGTGGGACAGCCAAAATCCGGGTCCACGTGCCATGCACCAATATTGAGTGCACAACCGCTGGCGAGATTCACCCCGCTCGTTGCGCCGTAGTAATAATGACTAATGAGCGGTCAAATCACAGAGCCCCACCTTTCCCGCAGTACTAGTAAAAGTTGCTCGGGCGAAGCAACCATCATTTCACTCTTCGTTGAATGCGCTCGTACTCCAATATTCCAAGAGTAAGTTGCTCGGACGAAGCAACCATAAGTACACGGTGCCAATGGTTGCTGAGATTTGTTAATTGAGCCTTGTATAAGGGTTTTTTTGATTCAAAGGATTCTCAAAGGAATTTTGGAGGGGGGGGGGGAGAAGATAAGCGGGCAACATTTTGTGAGAGAGGAAGGACAACCGTACAGTGCGGAAGTTTTTTAGAGCTCAAGGAAAAATGACGCAGGAAATTTGGATTCCCCTACAATCTTGGTCATTTACTATCACACACGCTTCATTTCCGTCACCTCTGGAAACTGCGTGCGCTCACCCGACCGGGGTTGCGTTGTGATTGGCCGGAACCCCAGGCATGCGGATCGCACGTGTGCACCATAGGATGCATCGCGATCGAACGACAATCCACGTCCTTCTCATCACACTCGTGTAGCTGTAGCTGGGTTTTTGATGTACTCCCTCCATATTTATTTACTCTTCATATTAGCTTTGGTCAAAGTCAAACTTTGTAAACTTTGACAAAGTTTTTATAGAAAAAATATTAACATATACAATAACAAATGAATACCATTAGATTCATTATTGAATACACTTTCCCATCATATAGATATGCTATTGTAAATGTTCATATTTTTTTTCTATAAACTAGGTCAAACTTTATAAAGTTTGACTTCAGTCAAATCTAATATACAGAGTAAATAAAAATGGAGGGAGTATCTAGGCTAATAAATGTCTAGAGAATGCACGGAAAAGTACCAAATTTGAGCGGCGGCTAGCATTTGCATGAGCATGATAATAGGAAACCTACACGCACGCTCTTCGGGATTGAGCCTGTCCAAGGACAAAAGCTATGCACATGGTCTATATTTTTGTTGGTCGGAAAATTTATTAAGTCATTAATTAATAATTAACGGACGCCTTAATTATTCAGCCATTTCTGATTCTTTTGGATAGTGGGGCTATTATTGACTTGGATGTGGGGTTTGGGCCAAAAGCCTACTATTATACTCGCATGACCGACCTGACAGGCTCTACCTTAGCCGCCGCTGTATCATATGGTTTCGCACCGTTCCTGATCATAGCGCCGCCATGCAAGTCTTCTCCATCCCTCCTTCCGGCGTGCACGGCGAGAAGGGAGAGCAGTCCTCCGGAACCCCGCCTTTCGTGATCCTGTACGTGAGAGGGGCGATCGGGTTTTTGGGGAGCACACTCGTGCGGCTGCTGCCAGCGATGACTTCCTCAACGACAACCTTCTTCCCCGACCTCGGTAACCTCTTCATCAACGACATGAGTGACAACATCAACCATAGCGGTTCTGCTGCCACTGCACAGTATGTGATTCTGTCCTCCTGGTTTACTCCGCATCATTACTTTGATCTTTGCTATTGTCGTCATGATCTATTTAGTGTTGATTCGAATTAAATCTCATAGTAAACTGCTCATATATTCAACAATCCAATCCAAAAACCTGATTATAGGCAATTTTCTCCGAGTGGTTTTGCTGCGCTTTTGAAGCCGCCTACCTTTAAGGGGGGTGCAATATAAAAGGTGGCGCACGAGAGCAGTATACTGGTTTCAGATCATGTACTGCTATGACGCCACTAAGGGCAAGCCTGAGGGCGATCTTAATCCTGCACAGCAGGAAGCTTTTGAGAACATGGATACCCTCTTCAAAGCCGCCCTTCTGAGTGTTCTTGAAGATTCCATTGTGGATTCATATATGTCGTTTGACAGCGACAAAGACATGTGGGCTGCGCTCAAGGCCACATTTGGGGCCTCGGGCGCTGGCAGCGAGTTGTACGTCATGGAGCAATTCCGTGACTACAAGATGACTGATGAGCGCTCTGTTGTTCAGCAGGCTCATGAGATACAGTCACTCGCTAAGGAACTTGAGTACTTTAAGTGTGTGTTGCTGGACAAATTTGTTGCTGGGACCATCATTGCCAAGCTTCCACCTTCATGGAACAATTTTGCTACTTCTCTGAAAAACAAGAGACATGAGTTTTCTGTTTCGGATCTCATTAGCACTCTTGATTTTGAAGAGAAGGCGAGAGCAAAAGACACACATGCTCGAGTCGTTGAGGGAGCTTCTAGTGCCCACATGGTACACGAGAAGAACTTCCAGCCCAACAAGCCCCAAAACAACAAGAACAAATCTCAGGGGAAAGGCAAGTTTGATGCAAAGAACAAGCCGTCACATTCTACCAACTTCAAGAAGAATTCTCATAAGGAGGGGAAGGGACACAAACCTCAATTTTGGTAGCACCGCACAAAATTATATGGCTGCATCTACCTACTGTCAGCTAACCTCATGGTGCTCCAGGTATTCCTACATTCGTAACTAGGTACAATGACCACCGCAAGATGAAATAAGCTTATTCGAACGTTGACTTGCTGATTGTAGTGCGGAACAATCCTGTCATGTGTGGAGGAGCAGACAAGCAGTGCAGCCGAAGGTGGAAATCAACTAACGACTTATGAAATTATATATAATCTTCCTCAGGCAGGTCAGTATCCCCTTCGTCCAGATGATCGTGTTTTGTCATGCTGAGCTATTGATATGTGCTACTGTTTTGCAACACCATTTAAGTATAGCTATTGTTTTCCTATCTTTTCAGTTTCAGGACAATGAAGATGATTTCAGGGGAACTGCACAATGTGGTCTGATGTTGAGTCATCTCTATTGCCTCCTATGTTTGCTGCAAATGTGTCAGCATCAATTGCAAGATGAGGCAGCCAGCTAGCTGTGGAGTTGCCAACATGCTCAAAGTGCTCGCAACATGCTGAACTTTTGTGCTTGTGAATGTTAGTATGCATACCGTATCTTCTGAAGATTAGTTTAATGTGAATGTTGACTAGCCTGTGAACCTTTACAATCTAGTAAGTATATTGTAGGCCTATTATTTGACACCTCATTTTGCCGTGCTACGACCAGTGTGAGTGTCTGCATGCAGTACCGCATCCTCTAATTTGGTGGATGCCAAGCCGGCCAGAGAAGGAGCTATAACCTTTTTCCAAGTTGAAAAAGGTTACCGAAGAGTAGCCATAAGCTGGAGGCGTCTCTTCTTTTCTTTTGAATGGGCAATAAGCTGGAGAGCTGGAGAGTGTCTCTAATGAGCTGCCTCTAGTATAAGGCTGTCCAGTACAAAACACGGGCAGCCGACTAGGTCGATACAAAAACCTATCCATCTTAAAGCCCATTTGTTTTTGTTTTTTGCGAGGAAAAGGCCATATTTCTTGAAGAGGGGCGATCCCAGAAAAACCCTCCTTCCTCCTCGCCTCTGCTTACTGTAGCTCGTTGGACTCTCCCGCTTCCGTCTCCCCCCAATTCCCCCCACTCCCCATATTCCTCACTCGTACAGAAAACCCCCGCTCACCTTCTTCCTCACTCGTACAGAAAATGCCTGCTCCTCTTCTTCCTCGCTCCTACAGAAAACCCCAGCCATCCTTCTTCCCCACTCGCACTACCACTAGGCTCGTCTCTCACTACTCTACTCAAACCTATGATCTCGGCGCGATGCCCGCAAGGAAAATGGAGTCGGCTGGCCCCAGTGCCAAGAAGATGAGGCTCCCGCCAGCGGTGACACTGGTTGTAGATCCCGCACCCAGCAGCGCGGGGAGAAGCGGCGAGCCCCCCCCACCCGGATCTGAGGAACTCGTAGAATCTCCGGCGGACCGCATCAATGATCTCCCGGACGACATCCTTGGGGAGATCATCTCCCTTGTCCCCACCATGGATGGCTGCCGCACACAAGTCCTCACATCTCGGTGGTGCACTCTCTGGCGCACCGCGCCTCTTAATCTCGACTGTCATCAGATATCTATCCTTCCTGAATTTGATCTCCTCAGAGCCATCGTCTCCTCCCACCAGGGCCCCGTTCAACGCCTCTGCATCCCGACACGCTACCTGCTGTCCATACCCCACACGATGGACGCCTGGCTGACATCCACTGAATTCGAAAAACTCCATCAGCTTGAGTTCTACCATTACTATGAAAAATATATGCCGCGATCCCAACTCCATGTATTTGTGCCCACACCACCATTGTCCATATCATGGTTTTCCTCCTCTCTCCACACCCTCACCATAGCCCGGTGCCATCTACCAGACAATCTGGTACTAATGATTCGACTCCCACTGCTAAAAAGACTTTCGCTTGTGGTGGTTGATCTGTCAGATGCCTCACTACACATCATCATCCAATCCGGTTGCCCTGCCTGGAGCGCTTGCTGCTTGTTTTCGGATTAGAAATATGTATCCGTTATCTCCAAATAAAGTCGCCTCACCTTAAAAGCATTGGAATTTACTTTGAAGGACAGCAACTCATCATCGAAGATGCCCCTTCACTTCAAAGGTTGCTCCTTGATTATTGTTATAAACCTTCGCAAATAACTGTCGTCTCTGTGCCTAAACTTGAGGCCTTGGGTGTAAATCATGATCCGTTTGTACATCACGACATGGTGTTTGGCTCCACACTTATTCAGGTACTGTATATTATCATCTACACTTTTGTAATCACAAGCTGCATTTTTCATTTGTGTGCATAAGTTTTATATCATCTCGGAGTACACTTTGGATACTAATATTATGTTATATGCTCAATGAAGAGTTCGTCCATCGATAGCCTATCAATGTTGTTGGATTCTATCAAGATCTTATATATCGAAATGTTTAGTATTGATCTGAACACAATTATTGGCTTACTGCGATGCTTTCCATGTCTGGAGAATTTGTATATAGATGTGATTATTTCATGCACATTGAAAGCCCATATATATTGTACTAGAATTACCATTCGGCTGTCGCTCTATCGACATGCTTTTTTTAGACCTTAACTATTTTCAATCTTCATGTCTATGTAGGCAGCAACACATGGAGAAAAACATATAACCAATCGGTGGAGTAATAAGCACCGGGATTTTCTCAGTTCTCATGACATTCGTTTGAGGACAATAACGATGGAAGGTTATGCATCCAATCAGGCAAACAGAAACTTCGTCACATTCTTCCTGTTGAATGCGAGGTTACTATTGTCCATGAGGCTTAAGTTTCTCAACAAGAAATTTCTCACGGATGGATATGTTGAACAGCAAAAAAGAAGTTTCAGGTCGACAAATGGGCTTCTGAACGTGCTCGGCTTCTATTTACAACAACTTGTCGTCATATGCCAGTAAACTTTTTGGCACAAGATATTGATTTTATGGATCAGACCGACCCATTTGTTTGTGACTGCCAAAAATAGTGTTTTGGTTAGATATTATTGCCATGCATGTTCAGTCTAGGTTTTGTCTAAACCTGATGAACAATTAACCCTTGGGATTTTGTACCGTTCGTAAGCTTGAGTTAGATGTTGTTGCCCTTTTCAACTCAGCTGTGACTATCATATTTTCTTTGAAACAAGGCAAATGGCTTGCCATTTCCTTTATTAAAGAGAGAAA
The DNA here is from genome assembly GCA_011799875.1 of Thinopyrum elongatum. Lineage (NCBI taxonomy): Eukaryota > Viridiplantae > Streptophyta > Magnoliopsida > Poales > Poaceae > Thinopyrum > Thinopyrum elongatum. The sequence continues at coordinate 88,871,556 of CM022302.1, read as the reverse complement.
TATTGTAACAAATCCCAACCAAGGGAAATAACATCACTCTCGCCGGCTGCTTGAGCTCACTGTGCATTACAGAGCCCAAGTGATTAGCCCCCACCAGCACCCACAAACTTATTTTGAACTAGCACACCAAATGGGCTGTAAATTTTCATAAGAAAGGCTGCATGGCCATGACAGATTTGGATTCTGACATTTGGGACCCACGAGGAAAAAGCCTATCCAAGGTGGTGTCGACTTACTAGTCAACAAACGATTCTGCCTACCAGCCATTGGATTGACATCCAACATCTGTCGTGTATCTCTTGTCTTCTTCCTCCAGCCGCCCAAACCACACCACCCCGTCGGTTCCGCCTGCTCCCGCCTCCCATGGCTAGCTGTGCCTCCGCCGCCCTACCGTACCCTCAAACGTTGGCCAGTCCATCCCTCTATTCCCCCACACGTCATGTTGTTCTCCGGCGACGTCAGCCCCAACACACACCCGCACCCGCACCCGAACCAGTCAACCCTCATACTCCCCTTCGCCTGCGACTAGACTGGCGCATCTTCCACGGCTCCTGTTCATTCCGTCCGAGGCCTCGTCGTTGTCCTCTGCCTTGGTTCACTCGCCGTGTGCGGTGCGCCACCGTCTAGCATTGTCAACGTGGTCAACAACCGAGAGGAATAAGGAGATGACTGTACGTGGAGAGGATGACAGTAGGGACCCACCAGGGTCATGGCAGTACGCAAGCAAGTGCCTCGTTATTACAAGCCAAAAAAATTGTTCCTCCTAATGGTTGGACATCTGGGTCCCATGCCATTGTCAACGTAGTCAATAAACGAGAGAATTACACAACGAGCGGCTGACACCAGGGACCCAGCAGGTCACACAGTTGTTATTTAGTTTTTTTAGGAACAAGCAGTTGTTATTTACTAGTTTTAGAGATGGATCAGGGTAACAGTGGGGCTGTGCGGGGGCTGTGGCCCATCTAGCAAGGGTTTTATTTTATGTTTACCACATCATGAGCCCAGTTGTGTTTTTTCTTGCTGAAAATGGCTAGCCCTGTTCTACTTTTGTTAAAGAAATACCCAACGGAGGCCTACTTGCTTTCTCAGCCCTGCTGGGCTACAAATCTTTAAGACGAGAGCGATGTATTCGCTTGCCCAGAAAATGAAGTAGTAAGAAATGGGATGTAAATTTTAAAAACACAGCAAACCGACAATTAGTTTCAAATATCGTTTTTTAAGATTTCGACATTTCAAATTTAATTTTTTTTGCGGGGAAAATTATGTTGGATTTTAAATTGATATAAATTTATTATTTTTAAATTAGTTTGAACATGATTCAAAATTTCAGGATTAAAAACAGTTCGGACAACACCAAAATATGAAAATTTCGTTGAATTTTTAACCGTGGCCAGAATATGGGCTGTAATGGTAAGAAAAAGAATACATGCTTCAAAAAAATCCTTACGAATTAGCCATTGGGATATACATTTATTAGCAATAATGGCAGATAGGTTGTATGCTGTTTTCCACATATTTGAGGTTGACTTGTGGGCCTACTAGGTTGACACCTACGCTTTCCTAAAAAAAAGGTTGACGCGCATGCAAGGCCGTGTCAACTTAGTTAACACACAAGATCAGTGACTGTTGGATGTCCATCCAACGACCGTGGTGCTTCTCCAATCTCTGCTCTTCCTGCTGCAGTCGCTCAAACCAGCGCCGGCGGGACTGCCTGCTCCCTCCTCCCGTGGCCGGCTGTGCTGCCGCGCAGGCCTCACCGCCCCACCCTACTCCCATCGCTAGCCTGGCCATCCCTCTACTCACCCACACCTGCTGTTATTCTCCGGCGATGGCAGGCGAACCAGTAAACCCTCGTGCTCCCCTCCTCATGGGAAACAACTGCCGAGTCTTCCCTGGCCCCGTGTCGTTCCCTTCCTAGGCGTCTCCGTCGTCCACCGCCCTGGTGCTCTCGGTGCGGCGTGGTCAATGTTGTCAACGAACGACATCCATCAAAAGAGGACTGTACGTGGAGAGGCTGATAGCTGGGTCCACGGCGGCACGCAAGGAAGTGCCTCCTTATTACGTGCAAAATAATGATTCCTCCACCTGATAGCGGGGACCCATCGGAAGGGCCTCTGTATTTCACGAAAAAAAACATTCCTCCCACTGACACCTCGGACCCACCAGCTATATCTTCGCACACAAGGAAGTGCCTCCTTATTACGCACAAAAAAATAAATACTCCCCTGATACGTCTCCAACGTATCTATAATTTTTTATTGTTCCATGCTGTTATATTATCATTCTTGGATGTTTTACAATCATTTTATAGGAACTTTATATCATTTTTTGGGACTAACCTATTGACATAGTGCCCAGTGCCAGTTGCTGTTTTTTGCTTGTTTTTTACTTCGCGGAAAATCAATACCAAACAGAGTCCAAACGTAGTGAAACTTTTTGGTGATTTTTTCTGGACCAGAAGACACATGATGGGCCAAGAAAGTACCTGAGGGGGGCTCAGAGGGGAGCACAACCCACCAGGGCGTGCCTGGGGGCTCAGGCGCGCACAGGTGGGTTGTGCCCATCTCGGCTGCCTCCCACACCCCCTATTTGCTCTATAAATACCCTTGACGTCCAAAAACCCTAGGGGAGTCGACGAAAAACAATTCCAGCCGCCGCAAGTTCCAGAAACCATAGATCCAATCTAGACACCACCACAGAGGGGTTCATCATCCTCATTGGTGCCTCTCCGATGATGTGTGAGTAGTTCATTGTAGACTTTCAGGTCCGTAGTTAGTAGCTAGATGGCTTCCTTTCTCTCTTTTGATTCTCAATACAATGGTCTCTTGGAGATCTATTTGATGTAACTCTTTTTGCGATGTGTTTGTTGGGATCCGATGAACTTAGTTTATGATCAGATCTATCTTTTTATCCATGAAAGTTATTTGAGTCTTTTGATCTCTTATATGCATGACTACTTATAGCCTCGTATTTCTTCTTCGAATCTTTGGTTTAGTTAGGCCGACTAGATTGATTTTTCTTGCCATGGGAAGAGGTGCTTTGTGATGGGTTCGATCTTACGGTGCTCAATCCCAGTGACAGAAGGGGAAATGACACGTATGTATCGTTGCCATTAAGGATAACAAGTTGGGGTCTAATTCCTACATGAATAGATCTTGTCTACATCATGTCATCGTTCTTATTGCATTACTCCATTTCTCCATGAACTTAATACACTAGATGCATGCTGGATAGCGGTCGATGTGTGGAGTAATAGTAGTAGATGCAGGCAGGAGTCGGTCTACTAATCTTGGACATGATGCCTATATAATGATCATTGCCTGGTTATCGTCATGATTATTTGAAGTTCTATCAATTGCCCAACAGTAATTTGTTTACCCACACTATGCTATTTTTCTCGAGAGAAGCCACTAGTGAAATCTACGGCCCCCGGGTCTATTTTCCCATCATATACTTTCAGATCTATATTGCTATTTGCCTTTTTATTTATTTGCATCTTTTATTTTCAGATCTATATTATCAAAAACCCAAAAATACCTCGCTGAATTTTATTTGCTTTTATTTGCATCTATCAATCTATTACAACTTTCTCACGTCCGTTTGCCAATTTCTGGCGCCGCTACCCGAAAGGGATTGACAACCCCTTTTACACGTCGGGTTGCAAGTATTTGTTCTTTGTGTGCAGGTGCCGTTCATGTAGTGTTGCGTGGTCCTCCTACTGGTTCGATAACCTTGGTCTCATCACTGAGCGAAATACCTACCGTAGCTGTGCTGCATCATCCCTTCCTCTTTGGGGAAATACCGACGTAGTTCTAGCCGCAATCAAAAGGAATTTCTGGCGCCGTTGCCGGGGAGACATCATCAACATCTACCAGGCTCCTAATCACAAATCTCATCTCCTTGCAATTTATATTATTTGCCATTTGCCTCTCATTTTCATCTCCCCCACTTCACAAAAATTTGCCGTTTTATTCGCCCTCTTTTTCGTTCGCCGTTTCTCGTTAGATCTGTTTTTGTGTGCAATTTTGTTTATCACTTTCTGCCATTATGGATAATTCTTCCTCTATTGCGTGCACCCTCGAGAACGAGGTTCTTAACTTTAAGCAAAGTGAAGGGGAGAATTTAAAAGATGCTTGGTATAGGATTTGCAATGCCCATAATAGATCTATTCGTAAGCAATCTACCGTTGTTCTTCTTCGATGTTTTTATGTGGGTATCACTACTTGGTATAGATTCATCCTTGATACGATTGCCGGTGGAAATTTCTTGATGTGTCCCTCTCTTGATGCTTTTAATGCTATGGGAAATTTAGTGGGATCATCACCTCTCATGATTAATGAAACAAATTTAACTCTCGAGCATGTTATGGAAAGGCTAGATGCTATTGAAAAGAAAATGCTTACCGAAGAACACATTGAGAACTTGGATAAAAAGATGCATAATTTTGTGAGTAAAATTGGGTCAAAAGCGGGAGAGATTCTTAAGTTGTTAAAAGAAAAGAGCACCGTAATTCATGAAAGAATAGAAGAAAGCCCGTCTCGGATCATTAAATTGGAAGAAATCTTTAGTAATCTAAGTACGGCTTTTGCTTCCGCTAAAACTATTGAAAAAACTCTGGTAAAAATTAGCAAGATCACTCCAATTACTAAGAACAAGGGTGAAACTTCTAATAATAGTAATAAAGGAGATCTTAAGATGATTAGTATTCACCCCGATTTTGTTGAAGTGATAAAAGACCCTCTTTGTAAGAAGGAATTTTTCAATCTCGTTCCTAGAAGCATTGTTACTAAAAATTTGTATGCTAAATCTTTGAAGAATTCTAAGTGTTTGATTGAAGAGTTGGAAACTAAGGATGACAACACTTAGATCTATGCATTATGCCTAGCTAGGGGCATAAAATGATAGCGCTTGTTGGGAGGCAACCCAATGAATAAAATTTATTTTTGTCTTTTTCTTTATGTTCTTGTGTGTTTGCATAATTATGCTACTGTGATGATTGTGATTTTTATGTTTTAATTAGTGTTTGTGCCAAGCAAAGCCTTTGGGATAGCTTTGGTGATAGTTGATTTGATCTTGTTGGAAAACAGAAACTTTTGCGTCCAGTAAAATAACTGTAAAAATTCACAGAAGATTGATATACAAATTGCCTCTGTTGATATACAAATTGCCTCAGTTGTCCTAATTTTTCAGAATTTTTGGAGTTACAGAGGTATGAGAACAATTCGTATCTTTGCAGACTGTTCTGTTTTTGACATATTCTGTTTTCTTTGCATTGTGTGCTTATTTTGATGAATCTATGGTTTGTATTGGAGGTTATAAGCCATGGTAAAGTTAGAATACAGTAGATATAATGCAATAACAAAATTTGAATGGGTTTTCTACAGTGCTTAAAGTAAAGATTAGTTTTCTTATACTAACGGATCTCACGAAGGTTTTGTTGAGTTTTGTGTGATTGAAGTTTTCAAGTTTTGGGTGAGATCACGATGGATGAAGGAATAAGGAGTAAGAAGATCCTAAGCTTGGGGATGCCCCATGGCACCCCAAGTTATTATCCAAAAGAGGAACAAGCAACTAAGCTTGGGGATGCCCCGAGTGGCATCCCCTCTTTCTTTTAACGACCATTGGTATTTTACTTGGAGCTATATTTTTATTCGTCACATATCATGAGTTTTGCTTGGAGCGTCTTGTATGATATGAGTCTTTGCTTGTTTTGCTATTCTTTTTAAGTCAAGTATCCTTGCTGGACACAGCTATTTGAGAGAGCCAAAATTATGCCATGATTTGTTGGAATTGCTCTCTATGCTTCACTTAAATCTTTATGTGCTTTGGAATTGCTCTAGTGCTTCACTTATATATTTTTTGAGCATGGTGTGCTTTAGTATTTTTGAAGAAATGCTCTCATGCTTCACTTAGATTTATTTGAGAGTTAGTAAATTTTTTTTTAGAAACTCTCTCATGCTTCACTTAAATTATTTTGAGAGAAGAAAATTTTTATGCTCATGTTCTTCACTTAGATTTGTTTGAGCTATCAAAAGCAACATATAAAATTAGTCCCAAAGTGATAGATATCCAAGAGGGATATAATAAAAACTTTCATGAAGATCATTGGACAAAATAAACTTGATTCCTTGTAATAGTTTTGCGATACGATGATATAATATGTGAGGCATGTTAATGAGTAATTATGGCTTAGTAAGAATATTGATGTTAAGGTTTGTGATTCCCTATGCAAGCACGAAAGTCAATAGTTATGTAATGAAATTATATCCTACTTGTGGTGTATTATTCGGTGTTAGTTATGCTTAATGCTCGCTTATGAGATTTTTCGTTTCTTGGTTCGATGCTTCTCAATCTTTTGCTAGCCTTCATTTGCACTAAGTATGATCACTACTTGTGCATCCAAAATCCTTAAACCCAATTTTTCCATATGAGTCCACTATACCTACCTATATGCGGTATTGTTTTGCCATTCTAAGCAAATTTGTATGTGCCATCTCTAATTTTCAAAATAAATTTCTCTTTTGTGTGCTCGTACCGCTCATGAAGAGGCAGGGGGTGGCCAATATTTTCCATGCTAGATGTGTTATTCTCAAGATGAGTGTTTATTCACTTGTCATTGCATGAGAGTACGACAAACGTACTAGGGATACCCAGTCCCGAAATGAAAAATGAATTTACTTTATGTTGTCAAATAATAAATTCCTTGGAAAGTGTTGGTATTAACGGCACCCGTGGATTCGGTTAGCCGTGGAATGTGAAAGTATGGTGGAAAAAGGAATAAACTTTATTTTCTGTTTGGGAACCGCCTATGATATATCTGGCATGGAAAGTGTTGGGAATTACTCGATCGTTTTCGTTGACAGGAAAAGCATGCCACCCAAAATGTTTTTTATCTCTATCTTTTTCGCTTTGAGCTCTGGCACCTCTACAAATCCCTACTTCCCTCTGCGCAGGGCCCTTCTATTTACTTTATGCAATTTTTATTTTGAGTCTCCATCTTCTCTTATAAAGCACCAGCTAAGGGGCACTATGATCATACTTGAGCATTGGGTGTAGCTAATATGCGAGTGTGCTTCATGAATGGATCAACGATTGAGCATAATGGGCTAGGGATAACTTGCTTTAGTATTGGTATTTTGAAGGACATGGTTGTTTGTTGATATGCTTGAGTATTGAAATCTTCATGTCAAAACTAGACTGTTGCTTTGAATCATATAAAAGTCCAAATGTCCATGCTATAAAGAAAAGAATATGTGATGAACATGTTAGGCAGCATTCCACATCAAAAATTCTGTTTTTATCATTTACCTACTCGAGGACGAGCAAGAATTAAGCTTGGGGATGCTGATACGTCTCCAACGTATCTATAATTTTTTATTGTTCCATGCTGTTATATTATCATTCTTGGATGTTTTACAATCATTTTATAACAACTTTATATCATTTTTTGGGACTAACCTATTGACATAGTGCCCAGTGCCAGTTGTTATTTTTGCTTGTTTTTTACTTCACAGAAAATCAATACCAAACGGAGTCCGCATGCAGCGAAAATTTTTGGTGATTTTTTCTGGACCAGAAGACACACGATGGGCCAAGAAAGTACCTGAGGGGTGATCCGAGGGGAGCACAACCCACCAGGGCGCGCCTGGGGGCCCAGGCGCGCCCAGGTGGGTTGTGCCCACCTCGGCTACCTCCCGCACCGGCTCTTTGTTCTATAAATACCCTGGACGTCCAAAAACCCTAGGGGAGTCGACAAAAAACAATTCCAGCAGCCGCAAGTTCCAGAAACCACAGATCCAATCTAGACACCATCACGGAGGGGTTCATCATCCTCATTGGTGCCTCTCCGATGATGCGTGAGTAGTTCATTGTAGACCTTCGGGTCTGTAGTTAGTAGCTAGATGGCTTCCTCTCTCTCTTTTGATTCTCAATACAATGGTCTCTTGGAGACCTATTTGATCTAACTCTTTTTGCGGTGTGTTTGTTGGGATCCGATGAACTTTGAGTTTATGATCAGATCTATCTTTTTATCCATGAAAGTTATTTGAGTCTTTTGATCTCTTATATGCATGATTACTTATAGCCTCGTATTTCTTCTTCGAATCTTTGGTTTAGTTAGGCCGACTAGATCGATTTTTCTTGCCATGGGAAGAGGAGCTTTGTGATGGGTTCGATCTTACGGTGCTCAATCCTAGTGACAGAAGGGGAAATTACACGTATGTATCGTTGCTATTAAGGATAACAAGATGGGGTCTAATTCCTACATGAATAGATCTTGTCTACATCATGTCATCGTTCTTATTGCATTATTCCATTTCTCCATGAACTTAATACACTAGATGCATGCTGGATAGCGGTCGATGTGTGGAGTAATGTAGTAGATGCAGGCAGGAGTTGGTCTACTAATCTTGGACGTGATGCCTATATAATGATCATTGCCTGGATATCATCATGATTATTCTAAGTTCTATAAATTGCACAACAGTAATTTGTTTACCCACCGTATGCTATTTTTCTCGAGAGAAGCCACTAGTGAAATCTACGGCCCCCAGGTCTATTTTCCCATCATATACTTTCAGATCTATATTGCTATTTGTCTTTTTATTTATTTGTATCTTTTATTTTTAGATCTATATTATCAAAAACCTAAAAATACCTCGCTGAGTTTTATTTACTTTTATTTGCATCTATCAATCTACTACAACTTTCTCACGTCCGTTTCCCAATTTCTGGCGCCGCTACCCGAAAGGGATTGACAACCCATTTTACACGTCGGGTTGCAAGTATTTGTTCTTTGTGTGCAGGTGCCGTTCCTGTAGTGTTGTGTGGTTCTCCTACTGGTTCGATAATCTTGGTCTCATCACTGAGGGAAATACCTACCGTAGCTGTGCTGCATCATCCCTTCCTCTTTGGGGAAATACCGACGTAGTTCTAGCCACAATCATCCCCCTGCTAGCTGGGACCCACCATTGTTGGAGGTGAAGGAAATATGCCCTAGAGGCAATAATAAAGTTGTTATTTATATTTCCTTATATCATGATAAATGTTTATTATTCATGCTAGAATTGTATTAACCAGAAACTTAATACATGTGTGAATACATAGACAAAACAAAGTGTCCCTAGTATGCCTCTACTTGACTAGCTCGTTAATCAAAGATGGTTAAGTTTCCTGACCATAGACATGTGTTGTCATTTGATGAACGGGATCACATCATTAGGAGAATGATGTGATGGACAAGACCCATCCGTTAGCTTAGCATAATGATCGTTAAAAGTTTATTGCTATAGCTTTCTTCATGACTTATACATATTCCTCTGACTATGAGATTATGCAACTCCCGAATACCGGAGGAACACTTTGTGTGCTATCAAACATCACAACATAACTGGGTGATTATAAAGATGCTCTACAGTTGTCTCCGAAGGTGTTTGTTGGGTTGGCATAGATCAAGATTAGGATTTGTCACTCCTGGGTTGGCATAGATCAAGATTAGGATTTATCACTCCGTGTATCGGAGAGGTATCTCTAGGCCCTCTCGGTAATGCACATCACTATAAGCCTTGCAAGCAATGTGACTAATGAGTTAGTTACGGGATAATGCATTACGGAACGAGTAAAGAGACTTGCCAGTAACGAGATTGAACTAGGTATGATGATACCGACGATCGAATCTCGGGCAAGTAACATACCGATGACAAAGGGAATAACGTATGTTGTTATGCGGTTTAACCAATAAAGATCTTCATAGAATATGTAGGAGCCAATATAAGCATCCAGGTTCCGCTATTGGTTATTGACCGGAGAAGTGTCTCGGTCATGTCTACATAGTTCTCGAACCCGTAGGGTCCGCACGCTTAACGTTCGATGACGATTTGTATTATGAGTTATGTGATTTGATGACCGAAGTTTGTTCGGAGTCCCAGATGAGATCACGGACATGACGAGGAGTCTTGAAATGGTAGAGAGGTAAAGATTCATATATTGGAAGGCTATATTCGGACATCGGAAAGGTTCCGAGTGATTTGGGTATTTTTCGGAGTACCGGGGAGTTACGGGAATTGACCGGGAGAAGTAATGGGCCTTATTGGGCCATACGGGAAATAGGAGGCAGTAGCCAGGAGGTGGCGCGCCCCCCCCCAAGCCTAGTCCGAATTGGACAAGGGGTTGGGGGCGCAGCCCCCCTCTTTTCCCCTCTCTTTTAGGTGGAATCCTACGAGGACTTGGAGTCCTAGTAGGACTCCCCTCTCCCGGCGCGCCTAGCAAGGGCCGGCTGGCCTTCCCCTCCCTCCTTTATATACGGGGGCAGGGGGGCACCCTAGGACACACCAAGATTTGTCTTAGCCGTGTGCGGTGCCCCCCTCCATAGTTACACACCTCGGTCATATCGTCGTAGTGCTTAGGCGAAGCCCTGCGCCGGTAACTTCATCATCATCGTGACCACGGCGTTGTGCTGACGGAACTCTCCCTCGTCCTCAACTGGATCAAGAGCTCGAGGGACGTCATCGAGCTGAACGTGTGCTGAACGCGGAGGTGCCGTACGTTCGGTACTTGGATTGGTTGGATCGCGAAGACGTTCGACTACATCAACCGCGTTACTAAACGCTTCCGCTTTCGGTCTACGAGGGTACGTGGACATACTCTCCCCTCTCGTTGCTATGCATCTCCTAGATAGATCTTGCGTGAACGTAGGAATTTTTTTGAAATTGCACGTTCCCCAACAGGAGGCTGACTTGTGGGCCTACTAAGTTGACGCGGACGGAGGGCTTTGTCAACTCAGTCAATATGAACGATTCTACCTCCAGTGACCGTACGATGTCCATCCAACGGCCATAGTGCTTCTTCAACCTCTGGTCTTCTTGCTCCAGCCGCCCAAACCAGCGCCGGTCGTGCCGCCTGCTCCTGCCTCCCGTGGCCGGCTCTGCTGCCACACCGGCCTCACCACCCCACCCTACTCCCATCACTGGCCTGGCCATCCCTGTACTCACCCAGACCTCCTGTTATTCTACGGCGACGGCAGCCTCACACTGCAGCCCAACCAGTAAACCCTTGTACTCCCCTCCGTGTGGGAAACAACTGCCGAGTCTTCCCCGGCTCTGGGTCATTCCCTTCCTAGGCCTCGCCGTCGTCCACCGCCTTGGTGCTCTCGCCGCGGCGTGGTCAACATGGTCGACGAACAACTTACATTGGAAGAGGACTGTACGTGGAGAGGCTGACAGCTGGGTCCACGGCCACAGCAAGGAAGTGCCTCCTTATTACACGCAATATAATGATTCCTCCACCTGACAGCGGGGACCTACCGGAAGGGCCTCTGTATTTTGCAAAAAAAATGTTTCCCCCCTGACAGCTGGGACCCACCAGCTATATCTTCGGACGCAAGGAAGTGCCTCCATATTAGGCGTGAAAAAAAATGAATCCTCTCCCTGACAGCTCGGACCCACCATCAATAACTTCACACGCAAGGAAGTGCCTCCTTATCCTCCCTGATAGCCGGGCCCCACCTGGTCGAAGCGTACGTAGCGTTGTCATTCTGGTCGCGAACATGTCCGTACATACTGGTCGATCAGTCTCTTTGCAACGATGAACCGTGGCCGAGCAAGTAGCGGCACATGTAGTAGTAGAGCCCCCGACGTAGCAGTTCAGGCAGTCCCTTCTAAACCGTGTACACGTATGTACAACCACATGCCAAAAAATATGGCCACGTACATACATACGGGCGGGGTCACGAACACCTACTCACGCATATGTATGGCTAGGGCTCGTGTACATGGAGAGGCAACAGACGGCATCAACGGCATCCTGTTCATCGGGCAGCCAACCGGCTTGGTCGGAACGGAGAAACAACGTCCTATTCATCGGGAGGCAACAGACTGGGTCGGAATGCGTCCTGTTCAACGGGAGCCAACCAGCTTGGACGGAACAGCCAACGGGGTCTGGCGTACCGCAGTACGAAGGAAACGACCTTCTATTCGACCGGTTACGGTCGAAACGGCATCCTGTTCATCGGGAGGGGTGTGGCGTACTGCAAAACAGAGGAAACAGACTTGTGTTGGAGTGCTACTGTCGAAACGGGGGTCCTGTTCATCGGAAGGGGTGTGGCGTACCGCAAAACGGGATTCCACGGGCTACTGTTCACCCACCGTCAACTTCCTTCAGCCTCCACCTACACTGTTCATCCACCGCGTCTTCCTCCTGCCTCCACCAGCAACTGTTCATCCATGGGCTACTGTTCATCCAACCCTCCACCGGCTATTGTTCAACCAGCCCTCCACGGGGTCCTGCTCATCCACCCCCAACCAGCTCGGCTATGGCGGCCTCCTCTCGGGGTCCTATTCATCTAGCGGGAACGGCCTACTACCATGAGGTCCTGTTCATCCAACCCCTACCAGGAACTGTTCATCCAACCCCAACCACATACGTCTAGACTCGTTCAACCAACCCCCACATTCACTGTTCATCAAGAGGCAGCAGGTTCGATCGACTTCAGTAAGCAGCAGCAGCAGCGATCGATCGATCGGGTTCACTTAGCAGCAGTAGTGAAGGAATCACTCGGGTTCAGTTAACAACCAAGGGATCGATCGCTCGGGTTCAGTAACATAGCTAGTGCAATCGCTTGGGTTCAGTAAGCGAACGCCTCGCTCGGGTTCAGTTAGAGCCCAACGCCTCGCACACACGCGTGTACGTATACGAGAGAAACACGCATCGCTCGGCCCCGACCTCCCACCGTAACTGGGAACTCCCCAAAATTTTCCTCGCCCTCGCTTTTACCATGATTTTTTTCGTCATGGACGGCCCAAAGAATGTCATGCAGGTGCGTCCCCAGCCCGCCCAGGATGAAAAGCCCATTTTTTGTCATAGAAGTAGGATCCCATCACATCTATGATGATACCGGGTTTTGTCACAATTATCGTCATACAAATGTCATAAGCATGACATAATTTTTTTTTGTTCGGGCCAAAATGCCACGGATGTGTCTTTTTTTTGTAGCGTGTGGACCGGGAAGAGTCTTAGTTTGTCTTTTCTAAAGATTTGTGGGTGTGAAGCTTTTGTCAAGCGACTTATGTCAGACAAGCTTACACCCAAGTCAGATAAATGCATATTCGTGGGATATCCGAGGGAAACCTTGGGATATAGCTTCTACAACCGGGAAGAGAACAAAGTGTTTGTTGCTCGGAACGAGGTTTTCCTTGAGAAAGAGTTTCTCAGTCGGGAGGCCAGTGGGAGGACGGTCCGACTCGAAGAAATTCGAGGACCACTCGGGGACAAGTCGGTTGGTGATGAGATCATACCGGAGTCAGTCAGGGAACCCGTGGTGGAAGCGGCACCAGAACCACGGAGGTCGGAAAGATTGCGCGGAGTGCGTGAAGTATTTTTTTCTAGAAAGCGATGAGCCGGCCACGTATGTGGAAGCGATGGAGAGCCCAGATTCCGAGGCATGGCTAGAGGCCATGAGATCCGAGTTAAAGTCCATGATGAGAATCAAGTCTGGGACTTGGTTGATCCGCCGCCTGGCGTAACAGCCATTGGTTGCAAATGGGTCTTTAAGAAGAAAACCGATGTGGATGGAAATGTTCAGATCCACAAAGCTTGGGTTGTCGCTAAAGGTTATGGACAAGTTCAAGGAATTGACTATGATGAGACTTACTCGCTGGTAGCGATGCTGAAATCGGTGAGGATCATACTAGCTATAGCTGCATATTTCGATTACGAGATACGGCAGATGGATGTCAAAACGGATTTCCTTCACGGAAATTTAACCAAGGATGTGTATATGATACAGCCTGAGGGTTTTGTCAATCCGACTAGCACTGGTAAGGTATGCAAGCTCAAAAGATCCATTTATGGGTTGAGGCAAGCATCTCAGAGTTGGAACATTCATTTTGATGAGGTCGTAACTGGTCTCGGTTTCATCAAAAGCGAAGAGGACGCTTGTTTATACAAGCAGTTAAGTGGGAGCTCGGTAGTGTTTTTGATCTTGTATGTGGATGACATACTATTGATCGGAAATGATGTTTCGATGCTGAACTCGGTCAAGGAGTCATTGAATGGCAAGTTTTCAATGAAGGACCTCGGTGAAGCAGTTTATATTTTATGCATCAAGATCTATAGAGATAGAACAAGGAGGCTGCTGATGTCGCTTGAACTACGTCGGTATTTCCCCAAAGAGGAAGGGATGATGCAGCATAGCTACGGTAGGTATTTCCCTTAGTTATGAAACCAAGGTATCAATCCAGTAGGAGAACCAAGCAACACTATGTAAATGGTACCTGCACAAAAATAACAAATACTTGCAACCCGACGATTAGGAGGGGTTGTCAATCCCTCTACGGGTAACGGTGCCAGAAATTGTCACGTGGACGGGAGAAAAATTATGATAGATTGGATAAATAGATCTCAAATAAACGCGAAATAAAAGAAGTAACAAAAAAGTGCAGCAAGGTATTTTTGGGATTTTGGAATAATAGATCTGAAAATAAAAGTGGCAAATAATAGATCAGAAAGCAAATATGATGAAGAATAGACCCGGGGGCCGTAGATTTCACTAGTGGCTTCTCTTGAGAAAAGTAGCATACGGTGGGTAAACAAATTACTTTTGGGCAATTGATAGAACTTCAAATAATCATGACGATATCCAAGCAATGATCATTATATAGGCATCACGTCCAAGATTAGTAGACCGACTCCTGCCTGCATCTACTACTATTACTCCACACATCGACCGCTATCCAGCATGCATCTAGTGTATTAAGTTCATGGAGAAACGGAGTAATGCAATAAGAACGATGACATGATGTAGACAAGATCTATTCATGTAGGAATAGGCCCCATCTTGGTATCCTTAATGGCAATGATCAACAGGTTTCTTGCTGCCCCTTCTGTCATTGGGAAAGAACACCGCATGACCGAACCCATCACAAAGCACCTCTTCCCATGGCAAGAAAAATCGATCTAGTCGGCCTAACTAAACCAAAGATTCAAAGAAGAAATACGAGGCTATAAGTAATCATGCATATAAGAGATCAAAGAAACTCAAATAACTTTCATGGATAAAAAATAGATCTAATCATAAACTCAAAGTTCATCGGATCCCAACAAACACACCGCAAAAAAGAGTTACATCAAATAGATCTCCAAGAGACCATTGTATTGAGAATCAAAAGAGAGAGAGGAAGTTATCTAGCTACTAACTACGGACCCGAAGGTCTACAATGAACTACTCACACATCATTGGAGAGGCACGAATGAGGATGATGAACCCCTCCGTGATGGTGTCTAGATTGGATCTGGTGTTTCTGGAACTTGCGGCAGCTGGAATTGTGTTTCGTCGACTTCGCTAGGGTTTTTGGAATATTGGGGTATTTATAGAGCAAAGAGGCGGTGCGGGAGGCCACCGAGGTGGGAACAACCCACCAGGGCGCGCCTCGTACTTCTTCGGCCCAAGTTGTTCCTTCTAGTCCAAAAAAAATCTCCAAAAAGTTTCGCTGCGTTTGGACTCCGTTTG
This sequence comes from Thinopyrum elongatum, assembly GCA_011799875.1. Classification (NCBI taxonomy): domain Eukaryota; kingdom Viridiplantae; phylum Streptophyta; class Magnoliopsida; order Poales; family Poaceae; genus Thinopyrum; species Thinopyrum elongatum. The sequence continues at coordinate 88,856,054 of CM022302.1, read as the reverse complement.
GTATTGATTTTCTGCGAAGTAAAAAACAAGCAAAAAACAGCAATTGGCACTGGGCACTATGTCAATAGGTTAGTCCCAAAAATGATATAAAGTTGCTATAAAATGATTGTAAAACATCCAAGAATGATAATATAACAGCATGGAACAAGAAAAAATTATAGATACGTTGGAGACATATCAGCATCCCAAGCTTAATTCCTACTCTTCCTCGAGTAGGTAAATGATAAAAACAGAATTTTGATGTGGAATGCTGCTTAACATGTTCATCAAATTTTCTTTTCTCTTGTAGCATGGACATTTGGACTTTTATATGATTCAAAGCAATAGTCCAGTTTTGACATGAAGAATTCAATACTCAAGCATATCAACAAGCAACCATGTCTTTCAAAATATCAACACTAAAGCAAGTTATCCCTAGCCCATTATGCTCAATCATTGATCCATTCATGAAACACGCTCGCATATTAGCTATACCCCATGCTCAAGTACGATCATAGTGCCCCTTAGTTGGTGCTTTATAAGAGAAGATGGAGACTCAAATAAAATAAAAATTGCATAAAGTAAATAGAAAGGCCCTTCGCAGAGGGAAGTAGGGATTTGTAGAGGTGCCAGAGCTCAAAGCAAAAAAAATAGAGATAAAACATTTTGGGTGGCATGCTTTTCCTGTCAACAAAAATGATCGAGTAGTTCCCAATACTTTCCATGCTAGATATATCATAGGCGGTTCCCAAACAAAAAATAAAGTTTATTCCTTTTTCCACCATACTTTCACATTCCATGGCTAGCCGTATCCACGGGTACCGTCCATACCAACACTTTTCAAGGAATTTATTATTTGACAACATAAAGTAAATTCATTTTTCATTTCGGGACTGGGCATCCCTAATACCTTTGCCGTACTCTCGTGCAATGACAAGTGAATAAACACTCATCTTGAGAATAACACATCTACCATGGAAAAATATCAGCCACCCCTACCGTCTCATGAGCGGTACGAGCACACAAAATGGAATTTTATTTTGAAAATTAGAGATGGCACATACAAATTTGCTTAGAACGGCACAGAAATACCGCATATAGGTAGGTATAGTGGACTCATATGGCAAAACTAGGTTTAAGGATTTTGGATGCACAAGCAGTATTCCTACTTAGTACAAGTGAAGGCTAGCAAAAAGATTGAGAAGCATCCAACCAAGAAACAAAAAATCTCATAAGCGAGCATTTAGCATAACTAACACCGAATAATGCACCACAAGAAGGATGCAATTTTATTGCATAACTATTGACTTTCGTGCTTGCATAGGGAATCACAAACCTTAACACCAATATTCTTACTAAAGCACAATTACTCATCAACATGACTCACATATTATATCGTCATATCGCAAAACTATTACAAAGAATCAAGTTTATTTTGTCCAATGATCTTCATGAAAGTTTTTATTATATCCCTCTTGAATATCTATCACTTTGGGACCAATTTCATATGTTGCATTTGATAGCTCAAACAAATCTAAGTGAAGAACATGAGCATAAAATTTTCTTCTCTCAAAATAATATAAGTGAAGCATGAGAGAATTTCTTCAAAATTAATAACTCTCAAATAAATCTAAGTGAAGCATGAGAGCATTTCTTCAAAAATATTAAAGCACACCGTGCTCAAAAAAGATTTAAGTGAAGCACTAGAGCAATTCCATAGCTCAAAAAATTAAAGTGAAGCATATAGAGCAATTCTAACAAATTATACTATAATTTTGGCTATCTCAAATAGGTGTGTACAGCAAGGATAGATTACACAAACTAAAAATCAAAACAAGAAAAGACTCATAATACAAGATGCTCCAAGCAAAACTCATGATATGTGACGAATAAAAATATAGCTCCAAGTAAAATACCGATGGTCGTTAGAAGAAAGAGGGGATGCCACTCGGGGGCATCCCCAAGCTTAGTTGCTTGTTTCTCTTTGGATTATAGCTTGGGGTTCCATGGGGCATCCCCAAGCGTAGGCTCTTCTTACTCCTTATTCCTTCATCCATCGTGATCTCACCCAAAACTTGAAAACTTCAATCACACAAAACTCAACAAAACCTTCGTGAGATGCGTTAGTATAAGAAAACCAATATTTACTTTAAGTACTATAGAAAACCCATTCAATTTTTTTATTGCATTATATCTACTGTATTCTAACTTTACCATGGCTTATACCCCCCGATACAGACGATAGATTCATCAAAATAAGCACACAATGCGAAGAAAACAGAATCTTTAAAAAACAGAACAATCTGTAAAGATGCGAATTGTTGTCATACTTTTGTAACTCCAAATTTTTTAAAAAATTAGGAAAACAGAGGAAATTTGTATGTCAATCTTGTGTAAAAGATTCAGAATTTTTTGTTGCTTCTGTACATCTAGACAATTATTTTACTTGACGCAAAAGTTTCTATTTTTGAACAAGATCAAATCAACTATCACCAAAGCTATCCCGAAGGCTTTACTTGGCACAAACACTAATTAGAACATAAAAAACATAATCATAACAGAGGCATAATTGTGAAAACACTCAAGAATATAAAGAAAAAGGCAAAAATAAATTTTATTCATTGGGTTGCTCCCAACAAGCTCTTTCTTTATAGCCACCAAGATAGGCTTGAGACTTCATTGATGCTCACATAAAAGATAAGAATTGTAGCACGAAGAGAGCATCATAAAACATGTGACAAACACATTTAAGTCTAGCATACTTCCTATGCATAGGCATTTTATAAGCAAACAAATTATCAAGACAAGAATTATCTAGCATATGCAAAGAAGAGGAATAAAACATTGACAATCTCAACATAACGAGAGGTAATTTAGTAACATGAAAATTTCTACAACCATATTTTCCTCTCTCATAATAATTACATGTAGGATCATAATCAAATTCAACAATATAGCTATCATATAAAATTTTCTCTTCATGATCCACATGCATAAAAGTTTTATAATCTTCCAAAATAGTGGGATTAACATCAACTAAAGTCATGACCTCTCCAAACCCACTTTCATCAAAAATTTCGTAAGATTGAACACTCTCCAAATATGTGGGATTATTTTTACCTAAAGTTGATGCTCTTCCAAACCCACTTTCAATATTATTGCAAACATTACTATCAATATCATATTCATCATGAGGCTTAAATAAATTTTCAAGATCATAAGAAGAATCACCCCAATCATGATCATTGCAATAAGTGGTGGACATAGCAAAATTAGCATCCCCAAGCTTGGGATTTTGCATATCATTAGCACAATCGACATTCATATAATTTATAATAGCATCATTTCAATCATGCTTTTGATTCAAGGAACTATCAAGTATGGGTGCAATAGCAATAATTTCATGTTTATCATAAGGAACTATAGCAAGTTCATCTCCACAGGCATCATTAATATTGGCATCATGGCCATAAGAATAGCAAGAATCATGTTCATCAAGGGGGGACATTTCAATCAAATCAACGAAATCACAATTATCTATAGATTCATGCATATCATTATTTTCTTCCAAAGCAGCAGACATTCTCTCAATAAATTCTTTAACATAGGCATTATGAGCATAGTTTTCATAGCAATATTTAAGAATGTCAAATATTTCATATTTGTAGAGAGTAATATCATACTTTTCAATGAGAGAAGCAACATCATAAGCACCCTTAAAAACAACAAATTCTTTAATTTGTTCGATATCATAGTAACTATAAACACCCTTTTCATAAGAAGACAAGATTTCATTATCATTAAACTCACATAGATAGGGAAGGTGTTTTTAGGGTTCTTAGAGCAACAAGTAAAATAAAACATTTCACAAAGATTCCAAACATAACAAAGCAAAAAATTTATTTGATTCCATAAGAGTCTCCCTTTTTAAGACAAACGATAATGCACAAAATGAGCATGCTCATCTAATGATTTTCCCTCAACTAAACTAGTTGGGGTTTCAGCACAAGCACAAATGGATCGAAGATGACCCAAGTAGAAAACTTTAAGTGGATCCATATCAATAGATTTTTATCAAGCGAAGATGCAAGCAAATAGAGGATCATGGCAACACAAGCAAGGATAGCAAACAAGAACACAAGCAAACAAGAGATCTGACAAGAAAAAGGCGAACAAAAAAGAGGGCGAATAAAACCGCAAATTTTTGTGAAGTGGGGGAGATGAAAACGAGAGGCAAATGGTAAATAATGTAAATTGCAAGGAGATGAGATTTGCGATTAGGAACCTGATAGATGTTGATGATGTCTCCCCGACAATGGCACCAGAAATTGGCGAGTTGTCGGGAGACTATATTGACTTGATCCTCCCCAGCAACGGCGCCATAAATTCCTTTTGATGTCGCTTGAACTACGTCGGTATTTCCCCAAACAGGAAGGGATGATGCAGCACAGCTACGGTAGGTATTTCCCTCAGTTATGAAACCAAGGTATCAATCCAGTAGGAGAACTAAGCAACACTATGTAAATGGTACCTACACACAAATAACAAATACTTGCAACCCGACGATTAGGAGGGGTTATCAATCCCTCTTCGGGTAACGGTGCCAGAAATTGTCACGCGGACGGGAGAAAAATTATGATAGATTGGATAAATAGATCTCGAATAAACGCAAAATAAAAAAAGTAACAAAAAAGTGCAGCAAGGTATTTTTGGGTTTTTGGAATAATAGATCTGAAAATAAAAGTGGAAAATAATAGATCGGAAAGCAAATATGATGAAGAATAAACCCGGGGGCCGTAGATTTCACTAGTGGCTTCTCTCGAGAAAAATAGCATACGGTGGGTAAACAAATTACTGTTGGGCAATTGATAGAACTTCAAATAATCATGATGATATCCAGGTAATGATCATTATATAGGCATCATGTCCAAGATTAGTAGACCGACTCCTGCCTGCATCTACTACTATTACTCCACACATCGACTGCTATCCAGCATGCATCTAGTGTATTAAGTTCATGGAGAAACGGAGTAATGCAATAAGAACGATGACATGATGTAGACAAGATCTATTCATGTAGGAATAGACCCCGTCTTGTTATCCTTAATGGCAACGATCAATACGTGTCTTGCTGCCCCTTCTGCCATTGGGAAAGAACACCGCATGACCGAACCCATCACAAAGCACCTCTTCCCATGGCAAGAAAAATCGATCTAATCGGCCTAACTAAACCAAAGATTCAAAGAAGAAATATGAGGCTATAAGTAATCATGCATATAAGAGATCAAAGAAACTCAAATAACTTTCATGGATAAAAAATAGATCTGATCATAAACTCAAAGTTCATCGGATCCCAACAAACACACCGCAAAAAAGAGTTACATCAAATAGATCTCCAAGAGACCATTGTATTGAGAATCAAAAGAGAGAGAGTGGAAGCCATCTAGCTACTAACTACGGACCCGAAGGTCTATAATGAACTACTCACGCATCATCAGAGAGGCACCAATGAGGATGATGAACCCCTCCGTGATGGTGTCTAGATTGGATCTGGTGTTTCTGGAACTTGCGGCGGCTGGAATTGTGTTTCATCGACTCCCCTAGGGTTTTTGGAATATTGGGGTATTTATAGAGCAAAGAGGCAGTGCGGGAGGCCATCAAGGTGGGCACAACCTACCAGGGTGCGCCTGGGCCCCCAGGCGAGCCCAGGTGGGTTGTGCCTCCCTCGGGGCACCCCTCTGGTACTTCTTCGGCCCAAGTTGTTCCTTCTGGTCCAAAAAAAATCTCCAAAAAGTTTCGCTGCGTTTGGACTCCGTTTGGTATTGATTTTCTGCGAAGTAAAAAACAAGCAAAAAACAGCAACTGTCACTGGGCACTATGTCAATAGGTTAGTCCCAAAAAATGATATAAAGTTGCTATAAAATGATTGTAAAACATCCAAGAATGATAATATAACGACATGGAACAAGCAAAAATTATAGATACATTGGAGACGTATTAGCTTCTCGCCTTAAGCGAGAGCACGTACATAGATAAAGTGTTGAAGCGGTTCAACATGAGTGAGGCGAAGAAAGGGTTCTTGCCACTCTCACATGGTATAAGGCTAAGCGAGACTCAGAGTCCTTCAACATCTGATGAGCGAAGCAGGATGAGTAGGATTCTGTATGCCTCGGCAATCGGATCCTTCATGTATGCCATGATATGTACATGGCCTGATGTTGCATTTGCCATAAGCTTAACAAGCAGATACCAGGCCAACCCGGGTGAGAGTCACTGGGCAGCGGTAAAGACTATTCTAAAGTACCTGAAAGGACCAAAGAGATGTTCCTAGTTTATGGAGGTGAGGAGGAGCTCGTCGTAAAGGGTTACGCCGATGCTAGTTTCCAAACCGACAGAGATGATTGTCGATCACAGTCCAGATTCGTGTACGTCATGAATGGAGGAGTAGTGAGCTGGACGAGTTCCAAGCAAGATACGGTGGCCGATTCTACCACAGAAGTCGATTACATTGCGACTTGTGAAGCTGCAAAGGAAGGTGTTTGGATCCGGAACTTTCTGGATGATCTTGGTATTTTCCCAGCCTTGGTAAAACCGTTGGACCTTTATTGTGATAATTCTGGTGCCATCGCACAAGCCAAGGAGCCGAGGAATCACCACAAGACCAGACACATAGATCGGAAATATCACCTGATATGAAAGATCGTAAAGAGTGGTGATGTAGAGTTATGCAAAATTCACACGGATGCAAATGTTGCGGATCCGTTGACTAAGCCCCTTCCACAACCCAAGCATGAGGGGCACGTTAGAGCTATGGGCATATGATGTCTATTTGATTGACTCGAGTGCAACTAGGAGACTGTTGGAGATATGCCCTAGAGGCAATCATGTATGATGATATTTCCTATGTGTTTATTAATAAAGATAGTCCTTGGACATTATCACCGATGTGTATCAGCAAGTACGTGACTTGTTTGTGGGACTATGCATTGTATGATGACTGTCCTAAAAGGTCCCTAGTCGAAAGGGCTATGTGGACGTGCAACCGACTAGACTAGCATATGACACGATCGATGTCTTGGTCTCACTAGCCATGGAGCATTGGATGCTAACCGGATAATATGGACTCGGAAGGGTCTAGTCGGATTCGACATAGTCAGATCCGAGTTGAGATAAGGTCCGAGTCGGACAGACCCAACTATGAGATGCAGCGATATGTCATTTGTGAGTCTCTAGTACAACATATGTTCTATGTCCTAAGACCTAAGCTGGCGCATGTACTCGGAATGGTGATAGACCTGCTTTGGGTCGACCAAACGCTACTCCATGACTAGGTAGTTACAAAGGTAGGTTTCGGGCTTGTCCAGATCCATGCTGTGAGACATGGTCGAGCAAGATGGGATTTGCCCCTCCGATCAGGAGAGATATACTCTGGGCCCCTCGTGTGATCCGACCAGGATAAGCATGGCCATGCGACAGGGATTATGAGATAATCTGGTTAGTGGTCGGCATCACTGGAACGAGAAAGAGGTTGGGCTAGCACAAGGATGACAGACTCGCCTTGAGCCCGACAACATATATCGTGTGGCAAAGGGAACAGAAGTGTGACATGTTGTACAAGTTTGCCAACCGGCTTCATTGTCTACTTGGTGGTCGGCACGCTTTGCTAGAGGCCGCTACCAACTGATCAAGCAGGTCAGAGGTGATCCGACCTGCGACCAAGATGACTTGAACCTAAGGGGTCGCGCGCTTAAGGGAAGGAACTTGTAGGGCCAGATCGGACTCCACGAGTCAGATGTGATCCTACTCGGACTTGGATCCAGGCCGAAAAGTTCACTCGGACTTGAACCTATGTAATTATGCATGTAATAGTTTACTTTGGTGTGTGCAAATGTCATGTGTGTAGTAGCCACCTATGTAATTGGATGTTTAATTTGGTTATGCAACCATGTCCTTATAAGTGTGTGTGTGTGTATATATATATATGTTGTTGTTCTGTATGCAATCCCAACACACAACACACACGTCTTATTAGCAGCAATCGTCTATGTTATTATCGGTCTTCGCACACATTTCTGATTACAGACCTGTTTGCTGCATATCACACACATCTTGTTAAATTGAACCGTTTCTGTTCTCTTGGCTCAACACAAACAGTTCATCCGAGTGAACTATTTGCCCTCTATCGCACACACCTTGATCTGGCTGACCGTTTCTTTTGTTCCGCCTAATCACAAACAGTTCATCCAAGTGAACTGTATGTCGTATATCGCACACACCTTCATCTGGCTGCCCATTTCTATTGTTCTGCCTCATCACAAACAGTTCATTGTACTGAACCGTATGCCCCGCATCGCACACGCAACTAAAATCCAAACCATGTTTGATGTATCCGCCATCTCAAACGTTTTGCATCTTTTTTGACCGGGTTTTTACATCACCATTTGCGATTATTGCATCGCACACAGTTTCGTCGAAGGGTCTCTGATTGTAATGTCATGTTAGCAGCATCCTGCAGTAGTGTCTGGTCGGATCCGACATAGTCGGATCCGAGTTGAGATAAGGTCCGAGTCGGACAGACCCAACTATGAGACACAGCGATATGTCATCTGTGAGTCTCTAGTACAACATACGTTCTATGTCCTAAGACCTGAGCTGGCGCATGTACTCGGGATGGTGACAGACCTGCTTTGGGCCGACCAATAGCTACTCCATGACTGGGTAGTTACAAAGGTAGGTTTCGGGCTTGTCCAGACCCATGTTGCGAGACATGGTCGAGCAAGATGGGATTTGCCCCTCCGATCAGGAGAGATATACTCTGGGCCCCTCATGTGATCCGACCAAGATAAGCATGGCCATGCGACAGGGATTATGAGATAATCTGGTTAGTGGTCGGCATCAATGGAACGAGAAAGAGGTCGGGCTAGCACAAGGATGACAGACTCGCCTTGAGCCCGACAACTTATATCGTGTGGCAAAGGGAACAGAAGTGTGACATGTTGTACAGGTTTGCCAACCGGCTTCATTGTCTACTTGGTGGTCGGCATGCTTTGCTAGAGGCCGCTACCAACCGAGCAGGTCGGAGGTGATCCAACCTGCGACCAAGCCGACTTGAACCTAAGGGGTCGCGCGCTTAAGGGAAGGAACATGTGAGGCCGTATCGGACTCCACGAGTTAGATGTGATCCTACTCGGACTCGGATCCAGGCTGAACAGATTTGGGCTTTAGGGTCCGTGCAAGGCCCAAGTGTTGAGCCCATGACGGATGCCTATATATAGTGGAGGTGCGGTACACTCATTTGGTTGATCGCTTCGGCGCTGTCACTAGGGTTTGCATGTGTTGCGAATAGCCACCTCCGCTCGCTGCCGGCTGTGTGATCGGACCTAGCAATCCGCCGCACAGTGTTCCTCCTGCACGCGCGGATACCATTAGAGGCGGTGCACTTGCGCCGCTCCGGCAAACCTTTACGTGGGATCCGATGACCGGCTGTTCAAGGGAGATAAGACGAGGAGGAGACGATCCACGCGGACGCGCTGCCCCAACTCTTCTTCCACTGCACGGCACTGCGCGTCTAGTAGTAATGATCTGTAATCCATCTCCCATAGCTTGTTCTTGGTTGTTCTGCACATAGGAAAATTTTAATTTGCAGTCGACGCACCCTATTGTAGATCCCAACAACTCAGTGTTTTAAGCTATTTACACAAGCTACACCAGCAGCTGAGAGGTTGGGGGCAGCGGTGAATAGACAATCTCCAGTGTAGATGTAGGACTCATTAGCCCCAGCCCACCCAGCACGAAGGTAGCTGGGGAACCACCGACAGCTCCTTGCTCCTTCACCCCCACTCCAGTTGTGTGTGTCTTCTCAGCAAGCCTTGTAGGTGGGGGCTGAATTGGTCCATCTGTTGCAACATGTGGTCCTTGAATAGGAGGCGCCATTTCTTCATAGTTCTTAAAACCATCGACCAAACCTGGGTTAAAGAAAGGCAAACAACACTTTTAAAAATCATGTTGTTCCTGTGCTTCCACATAGACCGTAAAACAGTAGATGCAACAGAGTTAATGGCATCCATTTTCTTGCTCGCAATCTAACAGGAAGAAATAGATTCCACAGAGATGCCAATTTGTTTAGAGAGAATGGAACTAATCTCCTCCCAAACAATCTTCGTTATTAAACAGTCAAAGAATAGATGTTGCACACTTTCACGCTCTAAGTAGAAAACACACTCCACAGGGTTTTCCCTTGTCATAATCTTATTATAAGGAACTAAACACAAGAAAATATGTATCCTGGGAGGTACAACAAGCTTCTAGATAGCAGGAATAAAAACATGAGAGACCCCCCTATAATTGATGATTGCATAAAGAGAGCTTGAGGAGTAAACCCCTAAAGCTGTGTATTGCCACACTAGAGAGTCAGTATCCTCAGTAAAAGAGATACTATTAGCAATAGCCTCTAACTCAAGCCAATTACACATCATAGGAGGTGAGAAATCTCTCCTGAATGTGAGTTTCAGGGTTACCCCACCTCCGACTTGTCTGATAGTTTGCCCCTGTTCTCTACACAAGACATATAGGTCCCAAAATTGAATGGAAAGAGGTGATGAACCAAACCAGCAATCTTCCCAAAATATAATTTTATTACCATCTCCCAGGGCCCATTTGTATCCAAATTTGACTGCCCTAGAGGACCATACTACTCCTTTCCAGAAGGTTGATGCATCTTTATCTTGGATACAGAAAATGTTTGGCATTGGTTTGTACTCCGTCCGTAAAGAAATATAAGAGCGTTTAGATCAGTATATTTCTTTATAGAGGGAGTACTTATTATCAACTATGGTTTTCTAGATCTTCCCCTCATCAGACATGCATCTATTCACCTAGGCACCCAATAGACAGATATTAAGATCATGAATGTTGGGAATGCACAAACCTTCAAAATCCTTTTTCATGGTGACTAGCTAAAGGCCAATTTGCCAAATGTATCTTCCTATGGTCTTCAAAATCATTCCGAAGGCAGTTTGCCATCTGGGTGTTAATCGTGTCTACTGCCCATTTGGGGAATCTGAAAAAGGAAAGCTAATAGATGGGGATGCTAGCAAGACAAGCCTTAATCAAGACAAGTCTAGCAGGATAGGAGAGTAACTTGCCTATCCACCTTGCAATCCTCTTCAGGAATTTATCAATGAGAGGTTGGATATCCTCTTTAGATAATTTCTCAAAATCCAAAGGCACCCATCAGTATTTTATAGGGAATCTGCCTATTGGACAACCAAAGATATCTACAAATGCATCAATCTCATTGCTTCTAAATTTAGGGGGGTCATCTCACTTTTGTTGTAATTGATCCTCATCCCTGATACTTGCTCAAAACAGGTCAAGATCCATTTTAGGTTTGTGGCCATGGAGTGATTACTATCTACAAAGAGGATAGTGTCATCTGCATACTGCAAGCTGATGACACCTCCTGGACACAGGTCATAAGCAAGTCCTTTGATTAATAACTTATCAGAGGCTTTCACAAACATCCTAGTCAATGCATCTACCACTAAATTTAAAAGCAAAGGCGACAAATGGGTTCCCTTGGCTCCATCCCTTGCCACTCAAGAAGAAATTGCTTTCCATGTTGTTGACTTTGACCCCAACAAACCCTTGATGACTGATCATCTTGATCCACTGGACCCATTTAACATCAAAACCCCTAGCTTCTAAGAGGACAAGTAAGAAATTTAAATCTACTTTGTCAAAAGACTTCTCATAATCATGTTTTAAGACCACACACAGTACGAAAAAAGACACATCCGTGACATTTTGGCCCGAACAAATTTTTTTCCTGTCATGCTTATGACACTTCTATGATGATAATTGTGACAAAAACACATATCATCATAGATGTGGTGGGCTCCTACTTCTATGACAAAAAATCATGACAGGAAATGGGCTTTTCGTCCTGGGCGGGCCGGAGACGCAGCTACATGACATTCTTTGGGCCGTCCATGATGGAAAAAATCGTGGTAGAAGCGAGGGTGAGGAAAATATCGGGGAGTTCCCGGTTACGGTGAGTGGTCGGGGCCGAGCGATGCACGGAGGTTTGCGCGTTTTCTCTCGTATACGTACGCGTGTGTGTGCGAGGCGTTGGGCTCTAAATGAACCCGAGCGAGGTGTTCGCTTACTGAACCCGAGCGATTGCACTAACTACGTTACTGAACCCGAGCGATCGATCCCTTGGCTGTTAACTGAACCCAAGCAATTCATTCGCTGCTGACTGAACCCGAGCAATTCCTTCGCTGCTGCTGCTAATTGAACCCGAGCGATCGATCACTGCTGCTGCTTACTGAAGCCGATCGAGCCCCCGTGCGAGACATAGCCAGCCGGTGTTGGGTTGCCTCTCGATGAACAGTGACCGTTGCTTCCGTGCGCACGGTACATAGAACGAGTCGAGACGTGGTGAGTCGAGCCGGTTGGTTTTGGCTATGGATGAACAGTTCCCGGTGGGGGTTGGATGAACAGGACCCCATGGTAGTAGGCCGTTGCCACTGGATGAACAGGACCCTGAGAGGAGGCCGCCACAGCCGAGCTGGTTGGGGGTGGATGAATAGTACCACGTGAAGGGCTGGTTGAACAGTAGCCGGTGGAGGGCTAGATGAACAGTAGCCCATGGATGAACAGTGGCTGGTGGAGGTAGGAGGAAGACGCGGGTGGATGAACAGTGCAGGTGGAGGCTGAAGGAAGTCGACGGTGGGTGAACAGTAGCCCGTGGAGTCCCGTTTTGCGGTACGCCACACCCCTCCCGATGAACAGGACCCCCTTTTCGACCGTAGCGCTCCAACACAAGTCCGTTTCCTCCGTTTTGTGGTACGCCACACCCCTCCCGATCAATAGGACCCCGTTTCGATCGTAGGCACTGGAACAGAAGTCCGTTTCCTCCGTTTTACGGTACGCCAGACCCTTCCCGATGAACATGACCCCGTTTCGACCGTACACGGTCGAACAGAAGGCCTGTTTCCTCCGTTCTGTGGTACGCCATACCTCGTTTCGGCTGTTCCCGGTTGGCTCCCAATGAACACGACGTATTCTTTTGCCTCCCGATGAACACGACGCTGTTTCCTCCGTTGCGACCCAGCCGGTTGGCTGCCGATGAACAGGACGACATCGCTGTACGCATTCGAGACCCCGCCCGTATGTACGTACGTAGTCTTATTTACTTTCTTGCAGCGTGGCTGTACGTACGTGTACACGATATAGACGGGACTGCGTGACATGATATGTCCGCGCCTCTACTATGACACGTGCCGCTCCTTACTCGGCCACAGTTCGTCGCTGCAGAGAGAGCGATCAACCAGTATGTACGTACACGTTCGTGACAACGCTACGTACGCTTCGACCGGGTGGGTCCCAGCTGTCAGGGAGGATAAGGACGCACTTCCTTGCATGCGAAGATATAGCTGGTGGGTCCCAGCTGTCAGGGGGAAGAATCAATTTTTTCCCGTAATATGGACGCACTTCCTTGCGTGCGAAGATGTAGCTGGTGGGTCCCAGCTGTCAGGGGGGAAACATTTTTTGGCAAAATACGGTGGCCCTTCCGATGGGTCCCCGCTGTCAGGTGGAGGAATCATTATTTTGCGCGTAATAAGGAGGCACTTCCTTGCTGTGGCCATGGACCCAGCTGTCAGCCTCTCCATGTATAGTCCTCTTCCGATGGAAGTCGTTCCTTGACCACGTTGACTACGCCGTGCCGAGAGCACCAAGGCGGTGGACGACGGCGAGGCCTAAGAAGGGAACGATCTGGAGTCGTGGAACAAGGGGCACTTGAGTCCCTGGCGGAGGGGAGTACGAGGGACTAGTTCGGCTGTCGGGTGAGGCTGCCTTCGCCGGAGAATAACAGAAGGTGTGGGTGAGTACAGGTATGACCTGGCCACCGTTGGGAGTAGGGTGGGGCGGTGAGGCCTGCACGGCAGCACAGCCGGCCACGGGAGGCAGATGCAGGCGCTTCAGCCGGCGATGGTTTTGGCGGCTGGAGCAAGAGCAACTAGATCAGAGATTGAAGAAGCAGGATCGCCGTTGGATGTCAATCCAACGACTATAGATGTCAGAATAATTTGTTGACTTTTTTGTTTTAGACCAGTAAATCGTTTTGTTCACTAAATGGACAACACCTTGCGCAGGCTTCGTCTAGTGGGCCAACAAAGTCAGCTTCGAAAGCTGTGACGGAATGCAGCCCATTTATTTAGGTTTTATAGCCCATTTCATTTTGTTTGCTAATACATCTATTTCCTGGGCTTTGACTCAAAAAATAATCTATTTCCTGGTCTGGATAAAAATAATATTAGCCGATTTATTATTTACGATAATTTACAGTGCATTTGATTATTTATTCGAATACACCTATTTACTGAGCTGGATGAAAATTAATATTGCATACATGCAGTGCATTTATCATTTCTGATAATTTACAAGCCATTTGATTTTAGTAGAAATGGAACCATTTTCTGGGATGGGTGAAAAAACAATGATGGTCTGGACTGAGCATTTCGTATAAAAAATAATATTGAGATACGAATATTATTAAGAAATTAAGTTCGGCTTGGTAATCTTATTATATAAAAAATGAACTGGGCTGTGCATTTTATTAAAAGAAACATAGGCTAGGCTATGCTTATTTTAGGATCTTGTGTACAACTGTCGGCCCAGTTGCATTGCTGATGTTCAACAAAAAGGCCTGTGTAGTACAATACAACTTTACATGGGTACTCAGCCCACATTCAACGACGCCTGAAAAGGCCCAAACAAGGCTTCTGTATAACATTTTGAAGTCACTGAGCTCAATTAATAACTTAAGAAAAAAGTTAGAGTACATTGGAACCTAATTAAAAGCTGTCACGAGCGAAGAAATAATTCAACGGGTCCCACGTGTGTGTGTGTGCGCGTGCGTGTGTGTGTTTGTGAGAGAGAGAGACCCATCGGTCGATGCTCATAAATACATGTTTCAGCCATATGCATTGCTGATGCTCTGTAAAAACTTATATAGTTGACACAATCATATAGAACATCATAGCACACTGAACTTGCATACAAAAATTTCACGCAGGCGGCACAGTCAGGGTGGAAGCAGTGGATCGCTACGGGTAGGGCTATGTTGAAGCCAACAAACTCGTACATAACAATTCATCGTCTTTATCAATGACGGGGAAATATCTTGAATGCTGTGCAAAGAAAACAGACAGACAACACAATAAGTGCTGCTAGCACATTAAGTTGACGTACACCCCTTTCTAAAAAAAGTTCAGGTACAAAAATAGAACATGCCACAATCAAATGTACTGGCACATCAGTGCTTCACACCGATAGCTCGGATTTAACTAGTATCTCAAAAGATTCAGTTGTTACCTCAAATTAGAGCACATCCAGGCAGCCAGCCCTGCCTCTTCTCCCAAAGAAGCAGTGGCCTCCGCCACGCGATGGAGTTGGCCCTGTGCCATCCATCGTTCCAAGCAACACGGGGAAAGTCTGACGTTGACTCCTGTAATGGACGTCATCGACGGACCTTGGTACCAGCAGCGGCGGCAGGACTTCGATTGATGGATTGACCACTTCTTCGACATGCACGAACACTCGATACAGGTACATCCCTAACGTGGTCCGCGGCGGCCTTGGTGGTGATGAATAGTACAACCCCGGTTCCTGCACCGGTATCTCAACACCAATCACCTTCGGTATGGTGGACGGCTTCTTCATCCATGCCATAACCGTCAGAGTCTAGCTATCTAGAGGAACAAACATACTTACGAGCTCACCTCCAAGGTGGTTGATAAGCTCATTCATGGACTCGCTATTCCAAGCACGTCGAGGCATGCCATGGAAGGTAAGCTTTGTTAAAAACTCAAGCTCAGAGGGCACAAAGCCCCTTCCTGGGTGCCACCTATCAAAGCTCACCAGCGCGCCATCGCAGAACAAACGCCGGGAAGATTCGAACACCCGACTGCAGTCGAAAGTTGTTCGGAACCTGACAAAGAAATCAGCCGGTGGCAGACAGACTTCGACGAGCAAGTGACTTATTTGGATGCCATGCACAATGCCAAGAGCTTTGACAAGGTCGTCCGGCGAGACAGGAGGCCGGTCGCTGTTGATGGTTACCATCAGCACTTTGCCGGCAAACTGGTCATCAAGCGCCGCCATGCCACTGTTGAGCGACAGCACACAGCACCCGAAGGTAGGACGGACCTCAGGATCTCCGGCTCGGAGATCCATGTTGACCGGCGACATGATAGTGCGCTTGAGTACAGGGAGTACAGGAGGGGGATTTGGGGGAACTGGAGTAGGAATCGAGATTCCAGAGGTGGGGGAGGGGCGGGAGATTGGGGATGAAAAGGTAGCATGAATTTCGAACATGCGCCAATATGCTCTCGGTGCGCAAGCGCACGAAAACACTGGTGGCGCCCACATGTCGGCCTAAGAGTCCTTTTTCTTTCTTTTTTTGAGAGCCCGGCCTGAGAGTCATAATTGACCTGTTTGGCATTGCGTTACTACTCGGCCCATATTCAATGACACCTCACTGGCCCAAACAAGTGTACATCATCGAAAAGACACTGAGCTCAAATTATAACTTGAAGAAAGGAGATATACTCTGAACACTGGAGAATGGTGATGCCCTCATTTAGCCCACCAGCAGTTCGAGACAATAAACAGTTCGAAACAACGATATATACAACATTCAAACACTGAATAGTGAGTACTACTGACATAAACAGCAAGACATGATAGTTCATAAGAAGTCTTGCTACACCACCAAAATGCACCCATCTGCAGCACTCAGACTCTCATGATCCAGACGAGAATGACATTCTAAATAGAGGCAACTATTACATAGTAAGAGTGACATAGACGAGGATGACCAAATGACAAAGAATATGCATAACAAAAGAGAGAACTACCCATCCAGAACAAGCAGCGAAGACAACAAGTCATTCGAAGAGGGATGATCCAACACCATCATAATTTGCAGCCCCGCTTCAGCCACCAGTGATTTGGAGACACCAGTACTCCACCCTTTCGATGCAACAACCCAATTACCTATCTACCTGAAGGCTTGAACCACATCACTGCCTGTCAGACTTGAGACATCCAAGGATCAAAGTTAATCCAGATGCCTTTGTCATTCTCACCTTCTTTTGGCTACAGGCTGTATTGTTGATAATCAGGGGAGTTTGCTCCCGAAGTCCTAGGGCTCGCCATGTAGACACAGTTTTCCCTAGCAAACAGAGCCTCTCTGCCATCAAGGTCCTTGCCAACGGTGATCTCCTAGTTAATCGGATAATTGAGTCCGAGAAACAGAGAGTGTGAACCAAGGCTGTTTACCCGCCTCCAACTCAAAAATCCTGAAGGCCCCAACAAGCTAGTATCCTGCTCATAGACGTAATGGCCACTGTCTGGATACTCACATATTTCAAGGTGCTTGTACACAGTGGGTTTTTTTTGCAATATAACTTTTCCGGCTCATGTGTGCGAATGATCATCAATCTTTTGCTGTCGTCTGATCGAGCGAGGAACCAGTTGTGCTTCCTTGTTTTTGGCAAAGGTGGTGTGATTACAAAGGGCGGTAACTATAGGGACACTGCATCATATCAAAAAGGACAGGCATTGTTAATGTAAGATCAGCATTGTTCAGAGTATGAGTAGGATAATGCAAGAAACAACATTGATCTATCCCTGTTGGAACTGAGAGGAAAATATAGGGAAATGTATACTGGGTTCGAAAATATAGAAGTACCATGCATGGTTATACTCATGTTATCTCGCAATCGATTCTTCACAGGAAACTACCATGTCATGCATGTTATGTAATCATGTTCTGTCCTCACAAAAAAATTCTTCAAGGAAACTAACAGACCATCCATTGTTATATACTCATGTTCTGTGGGAAATTTTTTTGTGAGGATATTATTCTAGCCATTGATTGCTGAAGGGCGAATATAGGTATGTACACATGGTAAGCATTACAGGATTTCACTACTTCCAAATATAGAATTCTCCATATGCACATTTACTTCCCTAATGTATGGTTAGATGAAACCAACAGTGTGATGCATGTTTCTACATCATGAAAATGTGGAAACTAACATGGCTATTGATACACACTCATATTTAGTAGTATATAGATTACTATAAAGTAAGGAGAATATCCATATCTTCCTAACCGTTTGATTATTCAAGGGTACAAATTGGTTGTAATGACATGGACACAATCGGATGAATTAACTCATTCCAAATATAGCTGATTTACGGTGTCTCTAATACATTGCCATAGTTCTACTCAAATTCTGCTCAAACAGGGATATGCCAATCATCACAAAAAGTTCAAACAGTGTCATGGCGTTATCATTAAAATCAGACGAAAACAACTTACACGCGCCGTCCCAGCAATATGTGGTGCCATTTGCTTTGTCGATCGCGTAGATGATGCCATTGTGTTCAATAGCATCACAGAAGTGTGTATCAGCTTTGATGATCCACTATGAGGTGAGTCATCACCAGCTAAAGAAGGCTCCGGCGGAAAGATAGGCGAGTCCACGGTCGAACAAGGAAATTAGCTTGAAGTCTGCGTAATCCACATATTGTGTGGGCACTTGGCAGATTACAATCTTCTGCAAAACAAGGTCTGTCCAACTGACGTGGTAATCTAGATGACTTGGACCGCGACGGTAAAACCCTACATACTCCAACGGAGGAAGGATAATCTCATGGGAGGTCTGGAAGTTCACGAGAACCAACTTTTTCCCGTCTTCTCTGACGGCAGCCATCCAGTGGGAGTTCATGCCGACCCAGTACATACCTGCCAAGAAGTTTCGGGCGATGGTGATCAGATCGAAGTCAAGGGAAATGATGTATGGCGACCCACTACATACCTGCAAAGAAGTTTCGGCTAATGGAGGTCGGATTGAAGTCGAGGGGCATCATGTACGCCTCTGTATCATGGTGAGCAAATCTCGCTAGACCAGATAGCAGAAAGCAGGGTGTCTTGAAAAGATGAGGCCTCGCTTCAACGATGGCCGCGTGCATGTCCCTCGAGCATGCAGCCAGCCGCACGGCGCTCAACATATCCATACACGAACAACAGAGGCCGGGGATGTCACTGGGGAGATTGCTCCAATCGCGACTCATATGGATGTTGCGCGGTTCGTGTTCGGCCATGGTGGAGTTTGGAAGGTGGGGTTTTTAGGGGCTTGATTTATGGGGGATAAGGCTGTCGGTGCTGGAGCGGCTAGCGAGGGAATAGTGGTACTAGGGGAGGCAAGCGAGGCGAGGGTACGTGGGGGCATAGTGAGATGATGACGAGTGACCTCAGGATCTTCGGCGAGATGGAGATGGAGATGGAGTGGTGCTAGGGGAGAGGGAGACGAGGCAAGGCATGCTATACTGCGGCGGTGACAGTGACTGCACAGTGCACAAGGTGAGGTTGACTTTGGTAATCCGAACACACCGCCTGGACTAGTGTCACCTCGGGCGCAGGGTCTTGTCACTTCACTGTGAGGACCGGATGAATAATATTTTGATCATCAAGTGTACCATAGTTGTACTACTACTAGTAGTAACATACTGAGTAGTACTGTATAGTGGAAATAGGTCTCCCATGCTAGCATGCCTCTGGGTTCACTTCATCCTTCAGGTAGCATCCATATTGCGAGCAGAACCAAATTCTCGTGCACGCGGAAGCACGAAGAAGGGCTTTTTTCTTTTTTAGGATAACCGCATATATTCCTTAACCAGAAAAGGTTGTGTCTTGCAGGCATGCGCCAATATCAATCCGAACCAGCTATGACATAATTTTTTGTGCAAAGAGATGGATATGTTTGTATATCTATTCGTCCACCCAAGAGGGTTTTGCGTAGATCCCACCTGTCAGGAGGGGTGCAAAAATAAAAAGTAATCATAAAATGTTTCTCCATGGTGATTCGAAAGAGTGACCTCAACTAACCAGTGGCACATGTAGCGATAGAAGGATGGGCATGTACATGGACACGGACCACTCCTCAGTATGCTACCCGCATAGCCTTTTCATTTTGCAGGTTGGTCTACCTAGCCATCTAATCAACTGCCTGCATGCCACTTCTCCCATTTACTTCTCCATCGGGAACCGATTTTCCTCGGCTTCTTCATCTCTCCTTCATTTGCATTCAAACCCCACTGGATTCACATCCTCCTTGAGTAATTCCGAAGCCCCTTTAAATAATAATCTTCTTCAGTTAGACTAGCCATCTTAATCCTAATTCTCCAAACCATAGCCGTCCGGTCCAGCGGTTCCAAATGGCGAAAGAGATCCCTATGCAGGTTTTTAGCGTCAAACATGTCCTCGTCAAAGGCTCATTGAGCTTAGTTGCCACTGTTACCGACCACCCAAGGGTTGTTCAGGAGTGGATCAACAATGTATCCAACTCCCTCCAAAAGGTGGAGATGAAGGTCGTCGGTCTCGACGCAGAGTACACGGAGCGTGCCACTGGGAAGATCCAACACGCCGCCGTCCTTCAGCTGTGCCTCGAAGATGAAGTTTTGGTGTATCACATCATACACGCGCCCTCCATACCAGGTGAGCTCCACGATTTCATGTCTCAGGAGGACATATGCTTCTGTGGGGCAGCCATCGAAGGGGACAAACAGAAGCTAGCGCCGTACAACCTTGACTTGAAAAACATCGCTGACCTACAAACCAGAATTCCTGTAGACGATTGTGATAAAGAAACACCATCCCTATTCGATGTAGCAAATTCTGTGCTCGGAATAAATCTTGAGAAGGGTGATGAGACACTGGGATTAAGGTCATCTGGATGGGAGAATTATCCCTTGACCTACGAGCGGATAAAATATGCTGCCCTTGATGCCCGTGTGACTTTCGAGATAGCTGCAAGGTCGAAAGAGCTTGTTGCAAAGCCGTCTCCCATAGAAAATGTGAAGAAGAAGAAGAAGAAGAAGAAGAAAAAGAAGAAGAAGAAGAAGAAGAGGAAGAAGAAGAAGAAGAAGAAGAAGAAGAAGAAGAAGAAGAAGAAGAAGAAGAAGAAGAAGAAAGAAGAAGAAGAAGAAGAAGCGGCACCAGCAGCAGGGCATTATAGATGGATGAACTATTTCCTCTCTTGTAAAAATTATATTTCCTCTTTGTGTACATTGATATAGATGAACTAGTATTTCGCTGGTGTGCATGTCTTTGGAACAAGTGTACTCTGTGTACATTGATATAGGTCCGCTTGGCTATAATGAACTATTTATCCGCCTAGTTTTCTCTACTACTACTCCTTTCTGTGAGCGGTATGCAATGCATGTGTCAGTAGACATGACAACTTGTCCATGGAAGTTGAACCACGGCGACCATCACGTTTCTACCACTGCCACACGCGATTCCCATGACGCCGCTCCAACCCACGGCACCACGTCCCCCGACATGCGCCTCATCCCTCTTGGCCCCACCGCTCCTCTGCCTTTGTGTGCATGACATGTGGGCCAGCTGAACTGTGGTGACCATCAAGTTTCTACCACAGCCACACGCGATTGGACGCGGCTTGCATGCTGCGCTCCGGGCTCCGATCCTTACTCCCGCACCATCCAATTTTCATCCCCTGGCTGTGACACATTTCGTCCCGGGCATCACTCCTCAGCCACAAATATAATAAATAAAATAAAGGCCTGTCTCTGCCTTCTACTTCTGTTATACAGGTAGTACCCGCCGGTGTGGCCATCTACGCCTCGTAACACCCCGACGTCCAGCTGTGGCACCCTCGCCATGGCCAGGCCACCACCGGCCAGTTCATGTCGAACGAGTGAGTCGCGAACGCCGCCGTGACAACGGCCAGCTGGGCATCTCGAACCACACCGATGCCGCTTCCCCGTAGCGGACCTATGTTGGCCAGTGGCCGCACACCGTTGAGCCACGCGTTAACGTACGACAGCAGGAATGCCTCCAGGCTCACTGGCTCAACTACGTTGAGTACATCACGTTCGCAAACCGGTATCTGTTGAGCAGGTTGCTCCCACCCACAAGCACACGCCTATATGTATCTAGCATTCCAGCCTCGCCGCTGAGTGGTACATCCTCGGGACGGTGCAAGCGGTCGGAATCTCGAGCCCAAGTCGAGCTATGTGCCCCGGGTAGATCACTGGCTCCCACCCGAGCTCATCTGGAGCGCGAGCTAGTAAACGTCGTGCGGCATGTCACAATAGACAAGCACCTAGACATGCGTCGGCCAGGCAGAGACTTTTCTTGGCCACAAGCTCCATGGTCTTTTCCAAGATCGGTGTGGTACTGCAGTCGAACATGCGGGTAAAATACTACGGGAGCAGCTGCATGTGCATGGCCCAGGCGCCGATGTTGGCATGGAGGAGGTGCTACTTGCTGGTGGTGTAGCATGCTACATGGGTTAGGAAGGAACCTGTTGCCACGCTCGGAGGACGAGCAGGAAAGGAAAGGGTCTTGCATGCGTGTACAGATTCATGCAGGAAATTATTTCCTGGAAATACGGCCTTTGTTTACCTTTTTTTGAGGCTATAGATGACCCACACGAGGAAATCTATTATAACCGTTGGATGAAAACTAGTGGTGCGGGAGTACGGATCGGAGCATGGGAGGGGAGTAGGCAAGCCTCATCCCACGCGATTCCCACGACGCCGCTCGAACCAATGACACCACACGTCCACCGACCTGTGCCTCACCCCTCTCGGTCCCACCGCCCCTCTGCTTTTATGAGAATGACATGCAGGGTAGCCGCATTCAGGGTCCACATATCATTGACTCAAAGGCAGGTGCACTAGCCGCTAAATCTCGGTCCCGTGGGCCTCGAGAGGGAAATGTAACTACTGCGCATGCTCCCGCAGTATGAACTCATGCCAAACCCAGAATTTGTTTCTTACTACTACCAATGTGCTGGCCCGTGCGTTGCAATGGATCCAAAGTAGTAGAATAATACTTGTTCACAAACTTGAAATATAAACACTCTAGTTTTGATATACATATATCAGTAAAAATAAATTATGCTTCATTGAAGACATATTCCTCGGGCTGGTTTGATGAGGTGAGGGGCGGGTGTGGCTGGTTTCAAGATAATAATAGATTTTTAACACATTGGAGCAGATTTTTTTTCTAATATTTTGTAGCGTGGCACGGCATCCGGTGCACCTAAGCATCTGAAAAAAAAGTGGAGTGCACTCTAAAGATATTTACATGCTCCCATTTAGTGGAGTGCACTCTAAACACATTATCTATTTATTTTTCTCTAGCCTTTCCTAGCCATGCAACCAAGCCACATAAGCTAGTCATGCATGCAATCCATAAATTGCAATATACTTCAGCATGCAATGCCGCCACATCATCTATTTATGCCTGTTAGTCATAGGTTATTTTTTGCATTAGTCCAAATATTAATGTTCCATAAAACTAAACTCCAAATGTCCGCCGGAGCCGAGGCAGAGGACGTACGACAGGGGCGGTGGAGGCGTCTTCGTAAGAGAAGGAGAGCTCGAAGGATAATCTTGCACGTCCGCCGCCACCTGCATATCGGCGTGGGACTCCTCGAGCGCCCACTGGAGCTCACGCTCCTCCAGGGAGCGGCGGAGTCATGGGATTTTCCTAAACCACGATGGGCACCATGCAGTACTCTTCGTAGCCGGGGGCGCGGTGCTCGCGTCCTGACTCCTGGGGTTCTGTCTGGAGCAAGCGCTCAACCACCTCGTGAGCCGCGAGGTTGCCATGCTCGTGGCTGTGCTGTTGGAGCACACGCTCGTGCGCCTGAGCGGCGAGGATGCGATGTTCGCGGGCGTGCTGCCGGAGCACGCGCTCGTCCATGTCGAGAGCGGCGATGATGCGATGTTCGCGGGCAGCGATGATGCGATGCTCGCGCGCATGCTACTGGAGAACGCGCTCGGTCACATTGTGAGCAGCGAGGCTGCGATATTCGCAGGTGTGCTGCCGGAGCACGCGCTCGACCATGTCGAGAGCGGCGACGATGCGATGTTCGCGGGCGTGCTCTCAACGATGCGATGCTCGCGGGCATGCTGCTGGAGAACCCGCTCGTCCACATTATGAGCGGCGAGGACGTGATGCACCTCCTCGTGACTGACCAGGGCGTGCTACTGGAGCACAGCTACCCCTCGTGGCTGACGAGGGCGAGCCGCTAGATCACACTGTCCTCCGCGTGGACAGTCAGCGCATGCTACTCGCGGCCGTAGAGGGAGTGCTCCACCTCGGCGATGTCGGAGACTCCGTCCTTTTCCTGGGCTGCGGCGCCGTCCACTTCGGCAATGGCTGCGTGCTCCGGTGGGTGTTGTGTCCGTATGGGAGCTTCGAGCTACAGTACCAGTGGGGGCGGGGGGTGACCTTTTCATGGTTTCACATGGTCTGAGGAGAAAAATAGAATCGGAAGTAGCACAATATGTTGGAACGTGTCTGAGGAAGGCTGGCAGGAGCAGTACAACAAACATCACATGCGCACCATATTTTGAGAAGGGTTTAATGTAATTTGTGTGAAATGGGTCTGTGTGATGTACGAGTAGTACATCCATATCATTCACATTCATGCATGCAACAAACATTTGTGTGCATGATTTCACCCTATTTTCATATTCTGTTTGGGAGTGGTTTTGATTTTTGTAATCGGAGCTCATTTTTGTACTTGGTTTCAATTTAGATTATGCATGTATTATTGCAAGAGATAGATATAGAGAGAATATTTGTGTGACAAGGAGGGGGGCGGGGGCAGCGATACCTAACAAGAGAGGGGCATATGCTTGTTCGAAAGACTGTGTGTCGTAGAGAGAGGAGTGTCTGAAAGGGAGAGAGAGAGAGGGTGTGTGTGTGTGTGTGTGTGTTAGAGAGAGAGAGGTGCGTGTAACGTCGGGATCGACAAGGTTATGAGGTTGCAGATATGGGAGAGCAATAGTGTGTGTGCGATGAAGGGACACACAGACAACGTCTGTTTGCGTGTGAGAGAGCTGGATAGACCTCGACAGCATGACTGGCTAGGGGTGGAAGGTTATGTGTGGTAGAAAGAGATAGTAGAGAGACAGATGAATGCTTGTTTGTTGCAAGGAGACCTAACTACATAGACGGGGGTAGCAAGAAAAAGAGAATGGCGGTGTGCCTTTTTGTCATGGGATGGAAGAGAGACCAAGAGACACGCATCGTGTGGAGAGGTGTGTGTGTTTCGAGAGAGAGAGGGAGGCGTGGACCTGAATAGTGAGATGGGTGCTCATGTGTATGTTATAGGGAAGGAATTGTCTAGGTGGTAGTCTTATGATGGCGGCCCAATCTTTCAATGAGAGTGGGGATAAGTATCGACTTGGTGGATTTTGACGTTGATGATCCAGCTATATTGTACCCGGTGATACAAATCGACAATCGTTACTAAACAAATCTTCGATGGACGATGATCTTGTCGTATGCACAAAATCAACCTGAATAACGAGATGGAGTTCCTCCAAGCAACCGAAGAATTGGCTAGAACTAAGATAATGCAATCGTAATTGCCAATATGAATTAATTAAGGATAATGGTGGGGTTGCTGGTACTGAACAAAAGGCGGTAGTCCTACACACACCCCGCAAATGCAAATTATATCGAAAACAAAACAATGTGTACACAACAACACGAGTTCTAACCTAGAAAAAGGGTAGTAGCCTTATTTATATCTATAGACTATATTACTATATTTTTATTTGTATAGTTATTTCTATATCTATTCCACTCCCTCCGTTTGTAATTTACTCCGCACATATATAGCTTTGACTGCAGCCAAATTTTATAAAGCTTGACCGAATTTGGTGAAAACAATATGAACATTTACACTAACAAATTTACGCGATGTGGAAATAAAAGCAATGATGAATCAAATGATATATATTTGATGGTGTATATGTTAATACTTTTTCCTACAAATTGTTGAAAGTATACAAAGTTTGACTTTAGAGAAATCCAATATGCAGTATATGTATTATACATTCTATATTCATTATTTTTCTGGAGTCAATGCATGTATTTGCACGTACACGATATAAACCATTGATTGATGTTGATCCAATGGTCCAGGTGGCTACGATTCGGATCTACTATATGTACCCATACACGTTCTTCTCGAACGACCAGCACGATAGTGTGATCGATCCACACAAGAAGCTCTAAATAAGACCTCCAGACGTGCCACGTGGCTTCATGGATGCCCCCCACATCATATTATTCATACTACGTTGACTGAAATAAAGATAAATCACCCAAAACAAGATCTTCCCGTTTTTTGTTTGTACGATGCTGTGCCGTGCACATACCTAGTTGTATAGTGGTAGTAGTAGTAGTACAAACTTCGTAGTACGAGTAGTACGGAGTGCTTGTACTCTATCAACAAGTCCCATCTGACACCAAATTTCTTGGCTTCCGTGCTACAGCTAGATCTTCCCCTCCTCATTTCTGTTTTCCAATGCGGCGGGCGGGGTGAGGTTTGCTGATAGGCGGTTTTCTCAACTGCGGTCCCACATCAAAGTGAAAATGCTAGGCAACACGCCTTCCCTAGGTATGTGGAGTGCCGGACGGGCCGTGGAGTACCCCCGATTCCCGGGCGTGTGGGGGTGCGACGCGAACGCGGTAGGCCCTTTCCTTTTACTAGCAATGTGCCCGTGCATTACAACGGACCCAAAGTAGAATAGTACTTGTTCACAAACTTGAAAGAAAACACTCTTGTTTTGATATACATATATACCACTAAAAATATATTACTTTTCACTCAAAATATATTTCTCAGGCTGTTTTGATGATGTGAGGGAGGGATGTGGTTGCTTTCAAGAAAATAAGGGGTTTTCTGCAAATTGGAGCAGAGAAGTGGGCTATTATTGCAAAAATGCCACAACTTACCTCACAGCCGTTAGATGCAGATCTAATAGTCAGAAATGACATATGGCAGACACACCACCATCACCAACTGACTATTTTATGGGAGTAGAGAAACATGTATAAATTGTAACATTTGGTTCTGCTCCTTGGCACGATCGATAGATAGAAATAAGGATTGAAAACGCTAGGGCAGGGCTTTTCCCGCCAGATAAGCAGGGTAATAGCTAGGTTGGCTCATCCTCGATTTGGTCACATGCGGTCCCACATGTTGTAGTGATATAAAGCCTAGCCAGTGCACGTTGAGCGTGGGGGGGTGGGGGGGGAACGACAGTGTGGTATGCGACGGGGAAGGGACATGCTTCATGTACATGTTCCAGTTTCTCGTTTTGAACTTGCGAACGCGACAGACGTGCTGCACGAGTAGTTTTGAATTTATAGGTTCGGTCTCAGTTTTTGAATTTAGGAGTAGTTCATAGGTCGGGTCAAGCATCGAATGTAAATTACGAAGTTGATGGAAAAGGTAAGCACAACTTATAAATTGACAGATGGAGTACTAGTTACAATGATGCATATAATTGCCTCCAAATGTGAGCAAAGGGATTGCACATGTCTGTATTAACTGGAACGAGAATGCAATAGCACAATAAGAATTAAGGCCACGATGATGCGATCGCAGTGGTGGTTACAGGAGGCAAGAAGAAAGATGCATCCATCAACATACGACCTCCTCCTCCTTGACTCAGTGCGCCGGGCCACCGACCGGCAGCTTAGGAGCGGTGGTTTTTGTGGCGAGGTCAAGGTGCTTCTCAACAAAGGCGTCCAAGGCTTCCAGCTGGTTGACGAAGGCCAACGTTGTAGCGTCCTCACCGGCCTTGTAGATACCCATGTACATGACTTCCTCGTACACGTGGATGTGTAGGTCGACGAATTCTTGTAGGGCGAGGCACCTCGCGGCCAGTGCGACCTCCAGGTGGACATTCTTTGTTGCGTCGACGGGCAGTCGCAGGGCCACTAGTGCTTGAAAGTGCTTCTCGCCATGGAGGCCGATTAGGGTGGCAGGTAATGAGGAGCCCGGGCGTGCGGGCTGGAGGAGTACGACGATGTCGTCCTCGAGTTTCTTGATGATGGTGACTTGTTGATGGAGGCAACAATCATCTTGTCCAACCAAGAGTCATAGCTCGCGTCGACGATGGCCATGAACCAACCGGTCGCCAACACCCTCTGGAGATGATCCTCGGTGCCATGCCGCAGGCCGGCGTCATGGACCATCTGGCACAGCCACTGTCTGCTTGCGTGCATCGCCGCCATGGGTCTGGAGTGAGCCCTTTTGCGCTTAGTGTAGGTGCTTAGGTGCGTACGATGTGGTAGATGCATTGGAATGGAGGGGCGCCTTTATATGAGTGCAAACTGCGTTGCATTCACATCGTGCTGCCTCTTTTCCCCGTCCTCCTCCCATTACTCCCCTCATGCATTCAGAATGCTAATTGAAGGAGGATGCATCATTGGCCATTCAACATTTCGGGAACCGCAACCCTCTCCCTCGTCTGTAATAAAGCCGTATCAGGAACTGTCCTGGTTTACTAGTAGCTGTCAAATCAAATAGTACTGCGCCGCCCGCTGCATGCCCGGCTGAACACGCCTCCTCGCCTCCATTAAACCCGCATGCAAACCAAGAAACCTACTCCGGCCACACGTCCGTTCATGAGCGGGCCAGAATTAAACGCAACGCTGGCCGAGCTCCTCCCATCTGCCCTCAGTTTAAACGAGGCCAGACAGCGGGCAAGAATCGCACCCCTCCGCCGCTCCCCCATCTCCTTCTTCACCATTTTCTCCATTCTTCCGATGGCTTCCGAGGAGCCGTTCTCCGGCATATTACCCAGCTGGGTGGCCCGCCGAGCCCTCCGAATACGAGCGAGGCCGCTCTGTGCTTCACCTACCTCGCCTGGCCCGACGGAGCCAGTTGCCGCCCCAAGCCGGCGTGTGGTTCAGCAACTCGCCGCTCTAGTTCAGCTCGATGAGGAGTGGCGAGTTGCTCCACGCCGGCACGGCGGCGATCACGGCGGCACGGGCGTCGTCGCTGCCGCGTCGTACCGCGCCACCAGTGTCTTCAGCCGCGCCTCCCGTGTCTGCGGTGGCCGCGCCTCCCGTGTCTGTGGGCGCGCCTCCCGTGCCTGCGGCAGCACCATGCAGGCAGAGACAGAAGCCGGGTGTGCAGAGAGCGACGAGTCGGTGGACAGCTTCTCCGTGTCCGCTGCCATCATCAAGGAGAAGTAGAACATAGGAGGCCGCCGCCGCTTGGGTCCCATGAAGGCCACCGCCGAGATGACGACTGCGTATACAGGTGGTTTCTTGGCTGCTTCATCTCTTGTGAGGACCTTCGTCGACCCCGCAAGTGTCTACCGGACATGAGGAAGACAAAGGGATCCACGGGCGGCCATTTAGATTAGGTATTAATTATACCACGAGAGCCAGATTAGCACTGCTTAGTTCATGTAAATGTAATGAAATCCATCATGTTTATATGAAGATCCGGCTTTTTTATACGAAATCCTTCATGCTTATATGAAATCAGTCCGTGTTTGCACGAATTTCCTCTGGTTGGTAAGAGTTCTGAAAATGTAAGCCACTGGCGTTGGATGTCATCCTCCGCGGGAGGAAATTTGCCGGTTGCCGTTGGAGATGCTCTTGTGCTGGAAATAATAGAGTCACATCCAATCCATTTGAGTTAATTGCGTGTATGATTCTCCCTCTATAAAAAGTTAATTGCATGTACAGTGTACATGACTTGCAGGGTGGCTACAGATTCGTACAGAAAGTTAAAAAGAAACAAATCCATCCTTAATCTTGTATTCTAAGTACTCTGTGGGTTCTACTATCAGTATAGTAGCGAAAGAAGTATATATTAAAAAATATATAAAAATCTAAAGTTTAGGACAGAATTCGAACTCAGGTCATCGCGTTGCGAGCATCCGGCGCTAACCAGTCCAGCAGATGTTCGTTGTCGACGATGCTAGAGATATATCTCTATGTCTACTCTTATAGAAAACAGAGTTGGTGATGATGGTGTGCCTGCCATCTTGCAATATAAGCCATCCAATTTATATCTGACGGATAGGAAGGAAACTATGGCAATTTTGCAAAAAGATACCCACACCCCTCTCCACATTTGCAAATAAGGCCTTCCCTCGTTCATCCTTTTCTCTCACAAGATAAACTACTCATACAAATGCATCTTGATGTTCTGTGCAACACACGGGCATATTGCTAGTTTCTTTTTAAATAGTTACTTCAATAATTGGGTTGAAGTGATATATTTTATGTCTGCCCCGAATGATCTCAAATTCACTAGTAGTAACAAAGAAAAGGTTGCCTTGTTAATTAACAAAAAACAGGGTGAAAATTATCACATGAGGCCGGTAAAAACAAGGCACACTGGGTTCAGCGTCATCGTCACTACAGCTGTGCACGCGCGAGAAGTCTACATATCGAGGGGGCTACGGAGAGAAAGACGTATCGAGTGTGTGTGAGCGAGGCACAGAGACACAACTAGCGTGTGTGTGTGTGTGTGTGTGTGTGTGTGTGTGTGTTTGAGAGAGAAGCCAATAGATAGATTAAGATCAAGATCGAGTTGTCACCTTTCTGCTGTCATTGTTGGGGGGTGGGAGGGGGGAGGGAGAGAAATACGTATCGAGAGTGTGCGTGCAGTAGGCACAGAGGCACAACTAGCGAGTATGTGTGTGTGTGTTTGAGAGAGAAGCCAGTAGATAGATTAGTACCAAGATCGAGGTGTCACCCTACTCCTTCGGTGTCGGGAAGTGTATGTGTGTGGGTGTGGGGGGGAGGGGCAGTGACACTTAGATATAGGGAGAAGGAGTTTGTGTGATACATATCTATATTAAGGGATAGGTAGATAGCATGTGTGCGAGGAATACTTAAAGCATCACGGAGATAAACGAGCGGTGTGCATGCAAGTGCCGGAAAAAAATGAAGAGAGAAACAATGTCTGCGCGCGCGCGCGTGTGTTTGTGTGTGTACATGTGTGTGTGTGAGCGAAATCTCAAAACAAAAGGTGCTCTACTGGAATCCCATTGTATGTATTCATATGGTTCCGGGACTTGAGTTAACCTTAGGCATATGTGTGCGAGACATAGTTATACTTTGAGACATTAGTGGCGGTGGGTAGGCGGAATTAAAGGGGTGGGCTTGTTAGACACAGAGAGCTTGTGTGTTTCTGTGTGAGAGACTTGTAGGACAGGGTAGAAAGATGAATTCTAACCTTGACGGAGGGAGAGATATACACGAAGTGCGCGTGTGTGATTCCGATGCCCATGGAGAAATGAGATATGTATGCGTGTGAGAGAGATTGCACAATTCATTCACGTATCACTATCTAGCGATCGTGGACATGCATCGCTTGAACATAAATCAATATCTACTTTGTATCATGGCCAAAGATACAATATCGATTCAACTCTATAAAGATTGGACACTCATATATCACATTTTTTTTCCAAATAATCCTTTTCAATTGTGCATGCCAAAGTTACAGTGATGTTTCTTCAAACAACCACTGTAGCTATCATGTACATGCACCATTGTTAGTTTTGCATTCAAATTCATTAGTCTTGGATGATTCAAGGTTCTATTATATGAAGTAATATATGTAATATTCATATATGAATTCAACGGGTATGCAATTTATGAAATGGAGGCCATGTAATTATATGAGGTAACACTTTTAAGTAGCGGACTACAATATCCATTTCTTTTGTGGGACTACAATATCCATTTATTTTTGTGCGCCTCTACAATAACACGTCAATGCATTATGTTTAAAGTAAATAACTAATGGGACTAAATTATATATTTACACGAGAAATACATAGGCTGAGTGTTTGATCCCTTTTTTTAACGCGCCTCTACACCCGTACGATTGGCCGCGCCCATGTGAATGTCCAAGTTATTGGTGCATCATCCCAAGTTATTGTCTTTTATTCTGGGGTGGACTTCATACCAGTTATTAACTGCTGACATGTGCCCCGTGTACACAGTCTCGCATGACCTTCCCGCTAGCATTGTCCAAAATTAGTTGAAACTGGATAACGATCCCGCGGGCGGCAAAATCTCCCGCCTCCTTCTAAAATTTCCGCCACCTAATCTTTAGCATGCGAAATTCCCCTTTTGTCCTTGGTGCACGAAGAACAATAGTTACAATACGGCCCTCATTTACATAATAGGTCGGGGCTGCTTTGGTAACTTCCGGTTCCCCCCACCACACGGCACCCCCATGTCCTCTCCCCCTCCCGCAAAAATGACTACTCCACAGCACCAGAGCATCTTACATCACGTCGTCCATACTTCATCGGCCTTTCTACCCCTCCCCTCTCAAAACCCTAGGCTGCTCATCCACCGGCGTACCAGAGCCCATTCACTGCCAGCGGCGTCCACCTCACCGGATCTACTTCTGCGACCGCATCTACCCCTCCCACCTCCCCTAGAAACAAGTAGACTGCTCATCCACCACTGTACCACAGCCCATTCAGTGCCGGCCTTGTCCACAGCGCCGGATCTGCTTCACCGGTACTCTCGTCAACCGCAGCACATCTGCAGCGGCTCCTTCGTAATCCCCACCGGAGACGCTTCGTCCACACCCTCGGAGCTGCCCCACCAACACCCCCGTCGACGGCCTCTGATCCTCTTCGCCGACACCTGCCTCAACCCTACCGGAGCCGCTTCGCCGACACCATCCTCAACCCTACCGGAGTAGCTTCGCCTGTACCATTCTCAACCCTACCGGGGCCGCTTTGCCAACGCCCAAGTCAACGGCCTCAGATCCGCTTCGTCGCACCCTCGTCCAACCTACCGGAGCAGCTTCTGATGCCCCGTCCACGGCCGCAGATCCGCATCGTCGGCACCATCCTGAACCCAACCACCGAAGCAGCTTCAACAACGCCCTCGTCCACGGCCTCAGATCCGCTTCGCCCACACCGCAGTCCACCCTACCGGAGCCGTTCCACAAACACCCTACTCCACGGTTCTAGATCTCCTTACTGGACCCTGACAGCCAGCGCAGCGTCATCACCCTTAACGTTTCTAGCCCGATTCCCACCGTCTGACAAGATGCCAAGCACCCGCCGCGGCCTAGGTACTTGTCACCTTTAAACCCGTCCAGCATCACCTGCCCGATGTACTTCAAATATACTAACAGGTCGCTGTTACATGTTATGCAGCTGGCAAAAACTACAAGCACGATGTTTCTTCTGGATCTAACAGCTTGGCCAAGCAAGATCCTGGACTGAGGCATTGCTATGATCTTGTAAGTACGTCTCTCTCTTATATTGTTGTGTGCCTGCCAGTGTGCTTTGCTAGGATTTTCAACCAGTAATCCCTTTGTGCAGACAATGATTTCCACTACTGGCTGCTAAATTAGAGATGTAGATGTCATACATGATACTCCCTTTGTTCCTAAATATTTCTAGAGATTCCACTATAGACTACATACAGAGCAAAATGAGTGAATCTACACTCGAAAATGCATCTATATACATCTGTATGTGGTCCATACTGGAATCTCTACAAAGACATATATTTAGGAACAGAGGTAGTACATTACACAAAATCGTAGGTGGCGTGTAGGAATTCCAGTGCACTACATTAGGCTCCCTTAGAGTGCCTACTAGTCCAGTACACAGAGTCATGGCTAGTTTATGCTATGCACACAATCGTTAATTGGTGGTTTAAATATGCGCAAGGGATATGCAATGTATTATCATGTAGAGATATGTAAAATTAGCCGTGTCAACTTGCAGATAGGGTTATGCAATGAAAAAGTACAAGATTTCTTAATACAAGATGTATGTGGCAATTTCATGGAACATCGCAAAAAAAAAGGAGAGGCAGCAGTGAGCCTATACAGTGTGCTATGGTAGGTCACTCTCCATTGCAATCATCGTGACATGTTATTTGTATGTCAGTGCTGTTGGCCAAGTTTTTTAGGGATAGTTATTTCGAGTTATCCTAAGAAAATAAGCACCTTTGAATATAAGCTCCAGATAATAAGCCAACCAGTTCTTTTCATTGCCTGCCTTTTCAGCTTATCTGTGGTATGATCAGTGAAAAGTCTAGATTGCATTATATTTTTTCATTTTGTTGCCCATATGAAAATTAATTTGACTTTCAAACATCACAAATTGAACCCAGTGCAGTAATTAATATGATACGAAAACAGACCATCAATATTTGTTCAAAATGCAAATACAAAGATACCATTGCCTAATTTAAATGAAGAACGCATGACCTAAATTTAAACATCACAAATTGAACCCAGTGCACAATCTACTTTGGTCAATGTCTTCCATAGAGATCCCATTGCCTAATTTAAATGAAGAACGCATGACCTAAATTTAAATGAAGAACCATTATTTATCGAAATTCGATGGTCCAAGTGGCTGGTTATTATCATATAGCAGCACCACCTGAAAGCATCATATAGCAGTAGCTCATAGCAACTCATCATACAGCAGCAGCAGCTAGCAATTCATCATATACTAGCAGTAGCTCATAGCAATTCATCATATAGCAGTAGCAGGAGCAGCTCATAGCAATTCATCATATAGCAGCAAGAGGAGCTTATAGCAACTCATCATATAGCAGCAGCAGCAACTCATAGTAATTCATCATATAGCAGCAACAACTCATAGCAATTCATCATATAGCAGTAGTAGGAGCAGCTCATAGCAATGCATCATATAGCAGCAGCAGCTCATAGCAATTCATCGTATAGCGGATCAGAATGAAAATTTGGCAAAAAATCAGAGGAGATCCTCACCTTGTTGGATGAGCTCATCCTTCAACAACACCTCAAGGTCACGGCCTGGGAGGAGGGGAGGGGGAACGAGGTGCCTTCTGCCGGAGTGGGGCATCGGTCGTAGTTGTGCTGCGACCGTCGGAGTAGTGCGTTGGACGGACCACAATAGAGCAGCTGCTGGAGACCATGAGAATGAGGGGCGGCGCCAGAGGGAGGACAGCCGGGGAGATTTGGCCCTACCCACCGGCCATGTAGCCTAGCTAGATAGAGCATCATCGAGGACCAGGCCAGATGGGACCAATGGCGACGGCTCGCTGGAGGAACCCTAACGCTGCAGTCAGGGGATCGAGGTAGAGGGAAAGGGGAGAGGAGATGCAAGCGGGCAGGGTAATGAATGCTTGCGTGTTTGTTTTTACTTGAGGGTTAGGTGTGACGTGGGCGTGAGCAGTGGCATTTTGAGTGTAATATAGGCAGACAATAGAGTCATTTCACTATTCCGCTTCCCTTCAATTTTTAGTGAGCTTCTACCCGAAGCACCCCCACCAAAGCGAAATAAGTTAAGCACAAGCCCATAACTCAAAGATGACTTCTTTACATCTTTTATGGCTTATTTTGACAATAAGCTCTGAAAAGGTGGAATAGAGCTAGCCCTTAACCTGCAATTCAATTATGCATGCAATGATGAATCACTCCTGCTTGCTATAGTGTACATTTAGGCATCATACATGGCATAACTTAATACATGTGCATTTCATTATAGAATCTAAAATATGCAATGTTTATGTTAGTTCATACATTGCACATGATGTTTAAATGCCCCTTAAATCTGGTCAGTCAAGTGATGGTCTTTAAGTCTCCTTCTATGCTTCTTTCCTTGATATGTAATTCAGTGCTGTGCAAGATTTGCTCACACATCTGTTCAATTGCTTGTTTGTATCAGCTAGCCATACTAGGACTGTTTGCTTTGGTTACTTGCTGTTCTTGACTTAACAGAGCTTGTCAATGATTTAAACACTAAGGGCTGCTGTAGTGGGGGCTTGTATAACTCATAGGTGACATTGTTTGGCTGTACACTAAAGTAGGCTCTCCAAGAGTACCTGGAGATCCAGTTCAAAGGTATGCCTAGTTTTTACACAGTGCACACATAGTAAATGCTCATTTCATTGTGTGCAAGAGATGTGGCATGTTTCATTATGTTGTGTTGTTTTGTTATAAAATCATCCTTTTGTGTTGTTCACAGACTGGAAAGTATGCATATTTATCTTCCAAGGAGACCAGTAACTAGTTTGTGTCACCTTGCAGAGGGGGTGCAATGAAGATAAGATTGAGGATTTCCAAGTACAAGATGTTAGGAAGGAGCCTTGCAAGAGAAGGAGGAGCAGCGCTGAGCCTGTTCAACCAGTTATGGTAAGTCACTGTATTACAATTACCAGGACATCCTATTTGTCTGACATTGTGCTTGCGTAGAGTTCTTCACCTGTAACCCAGTCATTGGGTCATTGATTAAAACCCCCTCCGCTCACTACTATATGATGTTCTAACTTTTTTGTCAATCAGATGTATGTAAACACATTTTAATGTGTCTGCTCACTCATTATGGATGTAGTCTACACTACTAGGGAAAACCTTATACACAGAGGTATAGCAGCAGCGCTGGTCAAAACTAAGCGCTACTGCTAATTAGTAGTAGCGCTCGTCACAAAAGCATGCTACAACTATAGTTATAGCAGTAGCGCCTCTGCGCAAAAACGCGCTACTACTATAATTCCCACACTGTTGCCGGTAGGCTAGGAATAGTAGTAGCGAGCCTGTGTGAAACACGCTATTGCTAAGTGCGTTGTAGCAGTGCGTTTCTATGGTCGAGCGCTACTGCTAAGAAAAAGAAAATAAGTAGAAAAATTAATAGAAAAATAAATGAAAATGAAAGAAATAGAAAAAGGAGAAATGAAAAAAAGAAAAAGAAAAGAAAAAAAATAGAGGAGAAAGGCATAGCAGTAGCGCTTGTTCTCACAAAGCGCTATAGCTACTTTAGCAGTAGCGCTTTTCTGGTCACGCGCTATAGCTAAGTTCCTTAGATAAAAGGAAAAGAAAAAGGAAAATAAATACCTGCTTCTAGTAGCAGTACCGCGTTTTAGTGGAAAGAGCTATAGCTACCTTAGCTATAGCGCGTTTTCCTTGACAGCGCTACTGCTAGTTTGACTTAACCACACGCGCGGGCTCAAAATTTTGCTAAGTCCTTTTCCCTCTCTCCCCTTCTCCCCCCACCCTCGCCCGCTGTCGATCTGTCGCCGCCATCGATCGCCCCTATGCCCGAGCCGCGTGCCCCCGGAGCCACACCCTCATCCGCTCCTCGCCACCCCTGCTCCCTTGTCGCCCTGCCTCCGTCGCCGTCACCGGAGCCGCGCGCCATCGCCGCCACTGGAGCTGCACGCCCCCGGAGCCAGCTCGTCTGCTCCTCGCCGCCCCTGCCTCCCTCGATGCCCTTGCCTCCCCGCAACCGTTCCCCCGAGCCACCCTCAACGCCCTCCTCTCTAGGTTAATTAACTTAGGTGAATTTAGTTATGAACCCTAGGAATTAGCAGTAGTGGTACTAGTAGATGTTAATTAGATTAACTTAGGTTAATTAGGTTAGGGCAGTAGAGTAGCAGCATATAACAGGACCCTAGGAATTAACTTAGGTTAATTAGGTTAGGGCAGTAGTGGTACTAGCAGATGTTAATTAGATGTTTTTTAGTTAGGGAACTAGGGTTTTACTAGGTTAATTAGGTGAAGTTAAATGAATAACCTAAACAAATGAAATTAGTAGTTAACTGAATTTTTAGGACAAATTTGTATATGCTTAAGTACTTAACTAAATATTATTTTTAGGACAAACTTGTATATGCTTAAGTAGTTAACTAAATATATTATAGGGTTGTATATATAGTTGCTTAAGTACTTATATAGTTGTTGTGCACCCAATGTACGCTTAAGTAGTTGTATAATTCCTAGTGTTCATCAATGGGTGCTTAAGTAGTTGTAGATGCTTAAGTAGCTAGCTAGGGTTCATCTAATTAGTTAGTACTTGTAGATGCTTAAGTACTAGTGCAGTAGGGTTAGGGAAGTAGGGTTTAACTAGATGTTAATTAGGGCAGTAGGGTTTATTTTAGAGAAAAAATTCAGTATAAAAATATAAATTTCTATCAGTGCTGCAAGTGTACTAGGTTCCTAATTTTTACTGACTTTTTATTATGACAGAAATTTAGGACATAATTTGAATTGAGTTCTAGGGTTCATAATTTGAAATTTGTGTAGATTTTCTTGAAGTGTCAAACATTGAAGTGGTCATGATATATGCAAATTCCTCAATTCTGTTTGCTCATGTTTATCTACTGTTGTAGTTTCTCATGTACATGTTCTTAAGTGGTCCTGTTATATGCAACATTGAAGTGGTTCGATTGTGCCCAAGTGGCCTTTTGTTGTTTGCAGGGAATGATTCCTAGTGGCCTATGTTTTGCCGGAATGTTGATTCATTTCCGTTCCGGCAAATTTCAGGTGCTCGATTTGTCCACTTTTTAGCAAAGGTCATGCCGAAATTTTCCGTGAATTTCGGCATGACTTGTGCTACAAACTAGGACATATCGAGTGCCCGGGATTTGCCGCACCGGGAATGAATCAACGTTCTAGCAAAACATAGGCCTTTTTTATGTCATTATCCATTTTATTAGGTCTAGAATTAATTGACTAGATTTAATCGTAGGAAACATGGCTAGCAACGATGAAGGACAGGGTTCTGGTGATTTCAATGTCTATGAGGCGGCAAACGCCTATTTGAACCTTCTCAATGAGCAACGGTTCTTGCAGGGCCCACCTGTCTCATCGGAGACTGAGACCGACATCGAAACCGGCGCTGAGACTGAGACTGGCACCAAGACTGGCGGAGCCGGTATAGAACCGAAACCAAAGAGGCAACGGTGCCCAAACCAGCTCATCACTACTAGAGTGGTGGTCACGGAGGTGGACGACGGCAATTTTGAGCCAAAAGAGCCTGCGGAAGCGCGCGCGTGCTACGACAATCAAATAGGCTGCATACTACGGGCTTGCGCCACCATCAATGATGTGAAACTAAAGAAGATACCAGATATGAAGCAGTCCCTCCTAACGAAGCTGCACCAGGTGTTCTTGTTCCCGGGCCGGGATGAAAGCAAATATAAAAATCCAGATAAAGACCTGGCAATGAAGAAGATAAACAGACACGCCATGGGCAAGTTTAGCGGCGTGTTGTCCGCCTAGAAAGTAAGGGTGAAAGCAAGGATCATCGACAAAAAGGAGCCCTACTCCGAGATTGTAAAGGATAATCCGACAATTACGGAAGAGCAGTTTGAAATATTCAAGGCGGCTTGCGTTGCTGAAGCTGCCAAAGAAAAGTCGCAGTACATGAAGGGGCTTCAAGAGAGGAACATGGGGTGCCACCACCTCGGAAGCCGTGGTTACGCGGGGAAGAGGTCCATATGGGCCAAGGAGGACGCGGAACGCGAAAGTCTGGGCATCCCAGACCCCTTGGCGGAGTTCACTGTCCCGCAGGAGCGTGACGTCCTCAGGGCCCGGTACCATTGGGACCCAATCAAGAAGGTTTTTGAGACAGACCCGGTCACGATGGAGTTCATGAGACTGCTGGTAATTTTTAATTACCCCCTAATTTTAGCTTCTGATCAATTCGACTGCATGTTTAGTCATATTTGTAAACATCCTTGTTTCTTTTGCAGAGAGAGCAGCACAGGATCGCGGCCGAAAGCGACTCACCGTCTGAGGCATTGGCGAGGCCCAAGTGGGACACCCCATTCAACCGGGCCTTGAACATATTGAAAGGACTCCCGGTGGACACTCGGCCGTCGTATGGATGCATGCACGGCGTCGGAGACGACGCCACGTGGAAGAAGTACTACCGTGAGACCACAGAGGAGAGAAAGGAAAGACGGAGGTTAACTGAAGAAAACATCGACAAGAAGGTTGCGATTGCGGTTGATAAGAAATCAACCGAGATAGTCAAAGCAGCGGTAGCTGCCGCAAAAGAGGAAATGGCAGCTTCGTATGGTGTGTTGCTTCCGGCTATCGTCGCTTGGAGCAGGGAAAATCCAAATAAAGATGCAGCGGACTTTCCCCTTGCCAACTTCTTCGGGAGCAGCTCGACTAGCGTTGCACCAGCCTCACGGTACCTGTCACACCGGCCCTCTTCAATAAATGTATAATCTCCCGTTTCCGTTGCCTTTCGGATGTCTCACGTCACAGACATGTCTTTGCAGGCCGAGGAAACCCCGTGCACCATACTGTACACTATCAGCGGCCAGAAGGTGGATGGGGAAGGTGACGATAGTGAAGCCGAAGGAACCATTGTTCCACAGCCGGCCGATCCCCCCTGACGTCTACAAGGTTTTCGTGGCCAGTGTCAAACCGGGCCACGAGAATTTGGCTCCTCCGGTACCAGGGGGAGATGACGACGAGACCCCGCGGTCGCTTGGCGATTGCAAGAGGTGGGTCCTGTTGTGGCCAAAGAGTCTGCTTCGTCTGGAGGCGGCCGGGAGCACACCCACACCACGCAGCCTCAGCAAGGTATGAACATCAACACCCCACCTACCCAATTAGCGTCACCTGTCGTGCCGGGTGATAGCAGACGGGGTGAGGAAGAGGCTCCATTAGTCACTGATGACGGCGCCGCCGTCGAAGAAGCAATGCATGATATCGATGCCATGGATGAGGATGAGGATGACGATGACACTCTACAGTTTATCAATACTGGCGCCTATGACGACGGAGAATTGATGGCTCAGCAGTATGAGTACTCAGGGTTTGAGCGTCATGAGTCGGTGCCTGAATTGCCACCTCCGGAGGCTGAACGTATTGTAGACGACCCTCCAGTACCAAAGAAGCATAGGAAGAGAGCGAGGAAAGGCAACAAAGCTGCTTCTATGATCCAGCCGCCTCCGCAGCCTCGGGTTCAAGACCGTATACCTATCCCCGGTGCGGCAAAACACCATATCCCCAGTCATCCGATCCTACCTAAGGCAGCGTTAGAGGCCATATGCGGCGATCTAAGGAGACTTCATGACGATGTGCTGCAGAGAGAGAAAAGCCTAATCGCCTGGAAAATCCAAGATACCCACTCTACGTGGTTAACATGCCGTGGCAAAGGTTGTACGTCAACACATTACCCGCAGAGAAGTTCTTCCTTCGATTCGATTACATGTTCGACATGTTTCACTTGAAAAAGCTGGATTTTACGTTTGTCCGCCTTTTTGCCTTGCACATGAACTACATCATCAGGATTGAGCACATACCTTATATCTGTGTCGCTGACCCATACTTCATGCACGAGGCCTTCTTGGTAGTCTACCCAGCGCACCGTGAATACGCGAGGGACTACATCGCCAATTTCATGGTCGCCAATAAGGACAAGGAGACGATTCTCGTGCCTTATCATCCCATGTAAGTCATCCGCGCGGATATCCTTCCTTCGATTTCAATCATTCATTTGCACGGTGGAGGCTAATTTGAGGTGTACTTATTTTGCGCAGCGACGGGCGCGCCGTCCTCATCATCCTTCACCCCCGATTCTCCCACGCTCTTTACTTGGACTCGTCGAAGAACATGAAGAAAAAGGATTACACCCACATCAAGTCTGTTCTCGACAGTGCTATCTTTATCTACGGCGCACGGGCTGGAGAGATCAAGACCAAGAAGACAAGGGACCGCAGGCCCTGCTTCGGCCATAAGACCGACTTTTGCTGCATCCAGCAACTAAGTGGTACTCTTAGTGATGGATTCTATGTCCTCCACCACATGCTGGAGTACAGACGGGATCAACAGAACCTTCGCATGTCACCTACATCCGGCGATGCCCATATTCTGCAATGGGCAAAGAACCTAGGAGATATCCCGGATCACGACTTCGAGCTGAGTTCTATCACATCCAGCGTGAACTTGCCCAAATCATCATGAAGGAGGTCCTCGAAAAAACAGGGATGTTCTACGAGGAAGGGCAAATGTTGCGGGAAGACGTCCGAACACGTGTAGCCGCTCAGCGTCTCGACCTGAAGCCCTTCACTAAGCTCGGGGACTATCTCCCTGACTTGGATGGATGGCACGACATGTTGGAGTGATTGACGATATATGACAATGTGTCCGTTTAGTCCATACTTTCTGTATGACAAAACTTTGAGTTATGCACGATGAAATTTTATTTGTGATGTAATTAAACCGTCCTCCTCAACTAGCGAAGATCACTCTAGTTAGGGCATTTTGGGTACGATGAACTTTGTTATTTATTCTTATGATATGTTGCTTCTATTTTTGCCAAGTCTGTCTCTTTCTGTTGCTCAACTATATATGTTGCATATCATCGACTCATGTGATGATGCAGGTGCATAGATCATCGATGGTGAAGAAGTGCTACGCCAGGAGTATACAATGAGTGGCCGGAGTGTCAGGCCCAGGTGTACCGGTTTCCGGTTTTTGAGCGACAGCCAGTAGCTAGTTTAGGTTCACGCTAATGCGAGAGAGGGATACAAACTCATGTACTACATAGTTCCGCTCTCACTCATAGTGATAGCTCTTCTCGCGTATATCATTGTTTAGATGGATGACGATGTAGTTGCAAGTAATCGAGACTTGTATCGCTATTTTCGAGATGATGACGAGAGACCACTTTGTGTTGGATGACGATTATGATGATGACATGATTTGATGAGACTATTTGTATGTATATGCTATGATTACATTTGTATGTGTATGATATGCTAGAGATTATTGTATAAAGCTCTAAACAAAATTCAGCAGCACAAAATATGGAGCAGGAATTTTTTTCAGAAACTAATAACAGTAGCGCGGGGTATGGCTTTAGCAGCAGTGAGTTCTTAGCAGCAGCGCTCTTTGTTCAAGGGTGCTAAAGCTATTAGCATCAGCGCGTGTTGGAGACCGACGCTGCTGCTATCCCTCAAAAGCAGTAGCGCTGGTCAAACCGCGCTACTGATAAGAGTTAGCTGTGGCGCCGTATCAGTAGCGCGGCCACCCTCGCTACTGCTAAGCATTTAACCCGCGCTACTGCTAGGCTTTTCCCTAGTAGTGCTACTTTTAAATATCTAAAACATCTTATAGTAGTGAACAGTGTGAAACTGCTTCCTGCCATGGTAGAGTTGTCAATGTCATAAATGTCATAACCAAATGCATATCACATCATTAGCCTCCCTATCATTACTAGGATATTGATTACATACTAGTCGAGATACTTCATAGGGGGCAAACAATATTACATTACTTGTTCCTTTATATAGTAAATGTAACTAGGCCATGGATGTTATTGAGGCGTACATGTATGCATGCTGCAAACTCAACAGTTCAATTGCTTGTTTGTTTCAGGCATAATTAAATTGCTCTTTTCAATTGCTTTATTTGTCCTCAGTTAATGAGATGCCCAAACAATGATGCCTGATGTTGGGTACTTGTATAACTATTAGTTGACATAATTAAAGGCCTTACCATTTAATTACTCTGGTGAAGTATGCCTGAAGCTTTGAAGTCTATTAACTAACTATTACTGCATGAGGCTCACAATCTAGTTTATACTAGGCTAATGATTGCATAGTTTTGCTTGCTGTAGTAGGTTTGTATGAATCCCTCTGCTATTCATTATGCTCCTTAAGACTTTAATTGAGCTACAGAATGGCCAAATAATGTTCAGTAGCTCTGTGTGGTCTAAATTTGTAACTTGTCTGTCTTTTGGATTTGGCCCCAACATCATGCTACTCTGGTGAGCTAAGAGAAATTTCTGTATGCGGGCTGCACAGACTACCATTTTTATAATTTTTAAAATATCACCTGCTTATGCTTCATGACGTGTAACATTATTGTTAGTCCTGTTTTGCCATGTACAAAATAGTCTGTCTTGCTCGCTTCACTGTTGTAACTATATTTTTGCCCTAGTCATGTGTACTTACAGAAACATTTCAGGATGAAGTGACATCAACACAAAGATCTGCGAGCAGTGTGGCATGACCATTACCAAATGATTATGGATTGGAATTGGAATGCGCTGATGTTCTCGAGCATCAAATAGAGGTGGCAAGACAACGTGTACACGATTCTCAACATGCAATCAACAAGTTGAGACTGGAGTTGTAGGTATTAGATGCAGGAGTCAAAAATAAAATAAAACAAGACACTGAGGTAACCATGAAGGAATTGAAGATTTTGCAGACTGAAATTTGTGCTATTTGAATCCGGCCAATCCTATTTTCTGAAGAGATTATAGTTCAAATGGTAAGTTCTGTTGATGCGTGTCCATGATGTATGAGCTTTATTTGCCCAGTGTATGTAATTTGCTGTTTGTGTACACTTTATTATCACTGGTGCCGAACTATAATGCCAGTGGGCATAATTTGCTGTAATTTCTTTATTGTATAGTGTAGGATTATTCTTCGTTTCTATGCCTTAGTCTCTTTATTGTATAGTGTAGGTTTTTTAGAGGCGATAGTATA
Organism: Thinopyrum elongatum; assembly: GCA_011799875.1. Taxonomy (NCBI): domain Eukaryota; kingdom Viridiplantae; phylum Streptophyta; class Magnoliopsida; order Poales; family Poaceae; genus Thinopyrum; species Thinopyrum elongatum. Next base: position 88,811,911 of record CM022302.1, on the reverse strand, counting down.
GAGTAGGATAATTCTTTGTATATGCTATATCGTTGAAACGGGGGCCAACACACCCAAACATTACCTGGACGCCATCAGGAACAAACAAACATGTGTAGTCAAAGCGGACCTTAATTGGACTGGTCAACTTAATATTTAGTGGATCCCAAATGATGTGGCCCACCATAACAACGGCTCTTAGCAGGCCGTTAACAGGCCGAAAGTTCGATAGGGCCGTATAAATGGAAATGGCACGTGGGCCTCTAGAAGGCCGAAATAAATGTCAATTTTGTCGCGGCCCTTTTACTTTACGGGCCAGTAAGAGGCCGAAAGTGTTTTGGGCCAGAAGAGGCCCAATTTGCAAACTAGGCTTTCAACAGGCCGAAAGTCGCGTCGGGGCTAAAATTGGGCCCTGCGGAACATGGGCCGCTAATGGACCCAAAATTAGGTTGCATCGTCAAAGGCCCAACTGTTGTGTGAGCCGTTAACAGGCCGAAAGACAAAATGGGCTAGGAATTGGCCCATTTACCGAATGGGCCAAGGAAAGGCCGAAAGTCACAACGGGCTAGAAGTTGGCCCAACTGCAGAATGGGCCGAGAAAATTCTGAAAGATGTACCGGGCCGTTAACGGGCTGAACTGACGATGGGCTGCTAACAGGCCGAAAGAAGGTCGGGCCGTAATTGGGCCCAAAGACGTAGCGGGCCATTAATGGGATGGAACTGACGATGGGCTGCTAACTGGCCGAAAGACATACCGGGTCTTTAACGGGCTGGAACTGAAGATGGGCTGGAAATTGTCAAATCTAGAATGAGCCTTTGATGGGCCGATTCTGTGTAACTTGTATGGGCCGTGCTTGTGAATGGGCCTGTGTGACGCTCCCGACTCAATCGTGCACTAATCATACACGCAAACATGCACGATCAAGCACAGGGACTCACGGGAAGATATCACAACACAACTCTAACACAAATAAACGAAGATCCACAATATTACAGACCAGGGATCACGAAGATCCGAATGCATAAGTCAGTCATACAAAAAATATCTGGGTACAGACATAGTTAGACAAAGTTTTGCCTTAAGAAGGCTAGCACAAACAACGACTCTAGATCGAAAGGCGTAGGCCTCCTGCCTGGGAGCCTCCGATCCTACTCCTGGTCGGCTGGCTCAATCCAGTAGTACGTGCCGTCTGGACCCTCCTGGTAGTAAGCTCCTATGGTGGCATCTGGCTCCGGGGCTCCATCGTCTGATGTATCATCAAAGTGGGGTATGGGGAAAAAGAAGTAACAAAGCAACCGTGAGTACTCATCCAAAGTACTCAGCAAGCAAGGATCTACACTACATATGCAACATTATCAAAGACGAAAGGTTGTATATGTGGACGGGGCTGCAGAAATGCCAGAATAGAGAGAAGGCCTAGTCCTATCGAAGACTAGCATCTTCACGAAGCCACCATCTTGCAGCAATAGAAGAGAGTAGAATAGAATTTTATTAAGCAAACATGTTGAAGCAAGCCTAGAGATCCTTCCTCGACTCCCTGCGAGAAAGCGATCCCGAAGCTTCAATTAATTAAACAAGTATCCAGTTCAAGTAGTAGATCGGGATACACAAACTGAGCGTCCTTTACCGTAGGACCGGCTATCGATAGATTATTTATCCCTGCAGGGGTGCACTACTGTTACCCAACACGCTCAATCACCTCTGGCCAGACACACTTGCTGGGTAATGCCCGGCCTCGGGAGATCAACACGAAGCAGCGCCCTACCTAGGCTCAGCAGAGAGGTCAGCACGCCGGACTAACCTATGCACCCAGAGGTCTTGGGCCATCGCCCTAGGCACCCTGCGTGTTGCGTGGCTGGCCGGGGTGCAGGTGCGACACTGAACTCGTCAGTGAAGTATCCAGCCCATTCCCGACAATCAGCCCCCACGGTGAACCGTGACGTCTAAAGAGCTTTCGGGAGAAACATACATCGCAGAGGGCCCCATAAACCATTATCCCGCGTGGTGGTAGTGCGTATAGGGCACATCGACCCACTCAGATCAAACACCCAAATCCAATAGGCTCATTTAGTAACACGCGGAGACAATCAGAGTTTCTGAAGCTCCGCCACAATATCACACTCGAGTGCCCTTCCGGCACACCCGACATCGTAGATCCCCTGTGGGTACCCATCAGGGTCGACCCGCCTGTAACAGAGGTCAAAGTAACCGTGTGGTCATAACATCAAGGGGGAAACCCCGAGGAATCACCCTCGGTGGATTCCACTCGATGAAATCATCAGGGTGAACGTATGAGGCATCACCCTCGAGGTTCACACTGAGGGATTGCACGACAGAGTTGTATCGAAAGTGAAGGAGGAATCACCCTCGATAACCACGACTGAACAGCTGCACTGCAGAGTATTCATCAGGAGTGTGTTACGAGGTATCACCCTCGGCACTCGATAGTAACTATGCAGAGTCGTACAACTAAGGGGGTGAAGTGATGTGTCGGTCTCTGGTCGACGATCACATCGATCGAGTCATCGATGATCAAGCAGGGGCAACAAGGGTAAGGTGGTGGGGGTCACTGATGGTTCACTACCAACCTATACTAAATAGTTTAACATAGGCAGGTAAGGTAACAATAAACAGGTTACAAAAGCAGGCTATGCATCAGAATAGGAGCAAACATTAACAGTAGCAAAATCTAATGCAAGCAGGCGAAATGGAATGGGCGATATCTGGATGCTCAAGGGGGGGGGGCTTGCCTGGTTGCTCTGGCAAGAAAGAGGGGTCGTCAACAGGCTGCTCGTCTGTAGCGTAGTCGTACCCAGCTGCAACGGCGTCGGTCTCGGCGTCTATCGAGAGAGAATGAGGGGGAGAGAAACAATAAATTCATGGCAAAATGCAAACAATATGCATGACATGTCTAAATGATATGCCGGGGTGTTCTACTGCCTAACTAAATGATTTAGTTAATTTAGGAATTTATCCGGATTTATTTAATTAAAGTTGGGCACTATTCATTTATTGAAATCGGTCTAAAAGTTCCATGTTCATCTAGCTAGGGGCATCTGACAGGAATACGAAGAGCATATTCAGATTCGTATCGAAATTCTGAGCAACTTTCATATATAAATTATTTTCATCGGAGTTACAGATTATTTTATATGATTTTCTAAAGTTTTAATCATTTTCAGATTTTAATTATTTATTTAAATTCAAATTATCCAGAATAGTAAATGATGACGCAAGCATGACATCAGAGTGACGTCAGCAGGTCAACTGGTCGGTTGACTAGTCAAACCAGACTGGTGGGTCCAGTGGGACCCACATGTCAGCCTCTGATTAGTTTAAACAGAGTTAATTTAAACTAAATAGGATTATTTAGTGGGTGGGGCCTACTGTCAATGAGTGTTTAGTAATTTAATTAACTAACTAATTATTTAACTAATTATCTATTTATATTAAACAGTTTAATGGAGTGGGGCCCGCATGTCATAGACACAGGGGCGGCCACATCAATGCTGACCGAGGTCAACGGACCCCACGGGGCCCAGTGGCAGTGGCACAAGGGGGCGGGCCCCAGCTGGCCACGTCGGCGCCGGCCGGAGACGCGCCGGAGTTGGCTCCGGCGAGCCAAATGCGGCGGCGCGGCTCGGGGAAGGCGCGGGTTTCGCGCACAGGGGGTCTAAGGTGCTGGGGTTGGGCGTGTTCGACGCGGCTCTATGTCGCGCGTCGAACGCTGGCTGTGCGAGGGGCTGCGGTGGACGGAGCTGAGCGCCACGAGCTCGCCGGTGGCGAGGTGATTCAGGCGTGCGACGGAATCGGGGCTACGGTGGGCAAAATGAGCAGCGCAAGGTGGCTACGGCGTCTACGCGACGCGGTGAGTGCGATGGTGGCACGCACGGGGCCCTATGGTCGCCGAGGCCACGCCGGCGACTAGGCCAGGCGGCGGTGTGTTTGGGTGAGAAGGGGGCGGCAGCTACGGCTACGGAGAGAGAGCGGGGAGAGGAGGGATCGACGCGGCAGCTCACTAGCATTGCAGGGAAGGCCCGGGGATGGCTCGAGGAAGGGCGACGGCGGCGAATCGTGGAGGCGTTCGACGGCGGCCGTAGGGGAAGAAGACGAGACAGGCTGGCGATGCAGAGCTCCTCGGCTTCAGCTCGTTGGCGCAGGCGACGTAGCGGAGCACGGCGGTGACGCTGGACTAGGCGGAATGGTGTGGCGGAGGCGGTGGCTACGCGGGCGATGGAGCAACGGCGATGGCCGCGTCGGCCATGGCGGAGAGCGAGCGAGGGAGGGGAAAGTGAGGCGATGGAGGCGCCAGGGGGCTGCGGGGCTCGCCCTTATCCTCGCTGCGGGCGCGGGCGCGTTGTCGAGCAGGGAGAGAGGGGGGGCCGGCTCGGGTGATGCGTGCATGCTAGGTGCTCGACAGCGGCCGCGGTGAGCAGTGCGGGAGGTGGGAGGAGGCACGGGGTGGGCTGGCCGCTGGCTGTAGCACTTAAGCCTAGGTACAGTGGGCCTTTTTTTTTTCTTTTTTTTTCTGTTTTTCTTTTGTTTCTATTTTTGCAATAATGTGTGGCCTCCAACACTGTTTTGTAATATACTTTACTTGTTCCAATATATACAGTGCATTAGTTAGTACTGCTAAAAATTGGTTTGGAGGCTAATGGAGTTCTCACAAATTTTGTATTAAATAAAATGTATTAAATCTTGCTGTTTTGGTACTGTTAGAGTCACTTAATTTATTTATTAAATGTTGGTTACAATTTTAGAATTGCCTCTGAATTATTTGCTATTTAATGAACATTTTAGTTTCTGATTTGAACAATTTTTATTTTCCACTTTGAATTTAATTGAAGTTTGAACTAGGAGTTGAAATGCAATATGATGATTATGCACTGTTAATCTAGCTGACTTGTCATTATCAAAAGTGATTACTGTGGCTATTGACATGGGGTGTTACAGCCTGACTCAAGTAGGCCGCTTATTTTGACAGGCCCGGCCTTTTAACCTAAACGGGCCACTGCTGGGCCGAGCCACGTGTCGACGTACCATAGGCTCGTCCCGTCCACTCGCTTGATGACACCTGTCCTAACGCGGAGCTGACACGTGGATACTAAGGCGAATCAGAATTTTACACGTGGAGAATACCCATTGGTCCGGGCGGTTAACGGGTTATCGGATCCAAACTGAAACCCAATAGCTTAATGGTGACCCGTTACGGTGGATGCCACGTGTCGGTTACCCTTGACGAAAGCACTTCCATGACGCGCCATTTATCGTCATGGAAGTGGACACTTCCGTGATGATAATTTTGGTATTGTCATAGAATACTTCTACGACAGCACATGTATGACTATCTTGATTCTGTCATAAAATCGTCATGGATGTACATGCATGACGGAAAACGTGACCTACTGTGACAAACATGTATCATCACGGAAGTGTATTTTTTTTGTAGTGACATTTCCTTTAGACCTAACAAAAGAATGTATTACTTCATGGGCAGTAACCACACTCTCCAAGATATATCTGCCTTCAATAAAGGCAGATTGATTCTTGGAGACTAGTCTATGCATGATCACTCCAAGCCTATTAGTGAGTACCTTGCTATTTTTTTTTTGAAAACACAATTCAATAAAGCTAATTGGTTGGAATTTTGTCATGACAAGGCCTCAGGTTCCTTAGGAATGAGGGTAATCATGGCAAAGTTCAAATGAAAAATATCTAACTTACCAAGGTGGATATCAACAAACATAGCCATAAGAACCTTCTTAATCAAACCCAAAATTTTTTATAAAAGAAAAAGGAAGTCCATCTGGACCAGGGGCTCCATCTGAGTAAGAATTGAAGATGGCCTTCTTGAGTTTTTCAGAAAAAGCAGCAGAGAGCATCTCATTTTCTGAAGAAGAAACTTTATCTTGATCACTAAAGAAGTTATCAGATAAAGTGAAGCCAGAGGGTTCTTCCTTGCTAAATAATTTTTTATAGAAGCTAACAGCTATATCAAGCATTTCTTTGCTGTCAGAGGTTGGTCCAAATGGCCCCTAAAGGGTATGAATACTGGTTTTCTTCCTCCTCTGATTTGCAACAGCTTGGAAATATGCAATGTTTTTGTCCCACTCTTTAATATCCCTCTCTCTAGACCTTTGTTTGGCTTTAGTCTCCTCTTTAAGCCAAATTTTGGTCATCTCTATTCTAATTTCTTTCAATCTTTGTGCCTCTACTGTGGTTAGTTCCTCAGTCTCAGCCTTGATATCTAGAGTGTCATATTCATCCATCATATCTTTCTTAAGTTTCATAAATTCTGCTTCTATATTAATACTCCACCCTTTAGTAATGCTCCTTAGGTTTCTACCTTGCCCTGCCATATATCAATAGAGGAGGAGCCTGAAACAGGGATGTTCCATGCCTTCTCTGGGATGTGCGTTTGCCTGTTGGGTCGCCTTGTCGGCCTGGCTTGCGCTGCGTTTTTCGCTTGCCAATGAGTAGTTGGCACGTTTGGGCCGACCCAACTGGCTCTCGTCTCCGGTTCCTTCCCAAACCGTTTTTTTCTTTCGGTTTCTTTTTCTCCTTTTACATTCTTTTTTTTCTTTTCCTTTTTCTTTCTTTTGGCCTTTTTCATCTTTCATTTTTTGAACAATTTTCAAATTCATGATAATTTTTAATTATGAATTGATTTTGAAATCATGAATAATTTTCAAATTCATGAAGTTTTTTTTAAATCATGAAGATTCTTAAAATTCGTGAGCAGTAATTCACAAATTCACGAACACTTTTTGATACTGTGATTTTTTTTTTGATAATCGTGAACATTTTTTTCGAATTGGTGAACATTTTTGATTTAATGAACAGTTTTTGAAATTGTGAATGAAAATCGTGGAATTTTATTTGAATCGATTAACATTTTTTGAAATTTGGGAAACAAATTAGAGATTCATGAACATATTTTCACTCTTTTGAAAATAAAAAAATCATGATTTTTTTTGAATTCATGAACATTTATTCAAATTAACGAACATTTTTCTAATACATGATTTTTTTAACATTGTTTATGAAACTGTGAATATTTTCTAGAATATGCGAACATTTTTTACAAATTCATAAACATTTTCAAATTCGCAAATTCTTTTTGGAAGTAGGGAAAATCTTAAATATGTGAGCATTTTTTTAAAGTCACAAACATTTTGTGAATCTGTGAATTTTTATGATTTCTTGAAAAAAAATCCAATATCACAATTTTTTGGAATTTTGAAACCCTTTTGTAACTATGAATTATTTTAATGCAGATTAAAACAAAACAGAAATTAAAAATGAAACAAAAAACTAAAAAATACAGGGGGTGTTCAGCCCTGCAAATGGGCCGGCCCAATTTGGTGGGACTGAACTCAACATGAGGACACCATACCACCCCAAAAGAGACGGTAGCCGGAGTGTGTGAACTAGTGCTTGGAGATTTATATGTGTTGCTTCATCCACGCCTGTCCAAAACATTGGAGCCAATTCCTTTCCCTCGTGAAGTTTTGGTATAATTCAAGGTACCACTCCTCTCTGGACATGTCACCGTTTCAAGCTCTTTACGGCCATGGACCGTGGTACTAGGGCATCAAAGCAGCACCCCCTGCAGAATCCCAACACTGAAAGACTGGCTCGGGGAATGGAAAACAACGAAACAAGTTCTCAAGCAACACTTGCACAGAGCGCGCCATATTATGAAGGTTCAGGCTGACAAGGAGCGCACAGATCATTCATTCAAACCAGGTGATGTCGTGTACATCAAGTTGCAACCATATGTGCAAAGTTTCGTGGATCACCGCGCCATCCACAAGTTGGCGTTCAAATACTTTGGGCCCTTCAACGTTTTGCGCGTCATCAACCCAGTATCGTATGAACTGGCTCTGCCCGAGAACTCAAAGATTCACCCTATCTTTCATGTCTCCCGGATGTGGCAGGCTCTATCTCCAGGTACTCCTGCTACCACTGATCTACCTGTGCTATATTCAGCGCTGCTTTGGTTTCAGTCGAGATCATCAACAACATATGGCATCAGACACCCTTCGATTGCCGCAAACAACTACTCGTTCGATGGTCAGATTCTGCTACACTGGAAGCTACGTGGGAAAACGCCATTGCACTGCAACATCGCTTTCACGACCTGCTGGCTTGGGGTCAAGCCGCACCTCAAGGAGGAGGAGGGATGTCAGCGTCCCAATTGATGCTATGATTGCAACAGACAAAACCGCTTCCATGGCAGCAGCTGAAAGCGCTGTCATGGCAGCAAAACAGACCACCAGCGAGGCGCCTTTAGGAAACGCTGCCATGGCAGCGAAAAGTGCTGCCATGGTAGACAAACGTAGTATGGGGACCAATCAGAGAGAGAACCACATCATCGGGACGCCAACAAGGATTGCACAATCAAATTGCAGGTTTGTTGGTCCCGAGTGGGTGACGCGTACTTAAGGAAGGAAGGACACTTGAGATTGGCATCCCGTGGATCAGACACGTCACGTCGGCTTTCTTTTTCATTTTGCTTTCCCCTGTCGCAAGTTGTATCTGAGAGAGAAGTACCACTGTAATTGCTATAGACTTGAGAGAGAATTGGTACCTAACAGTTGAGGAGCCTCACTATTATTTCTCACAGAATTTCATGCATCCCAAATATGCCACACGGTGACAGCCATGACTGTAGCCTCACTATTGCTGACACATGAGAGAAAATCGAATAACTACTGGCGCGAGCAAACGGACATGATAGCAAAAAAACAGGTTAAGAAGCAGTATACACTAGGATCCTGCCGAGAAGCAGCACTATTTTCAGGTCCTTAAGGGCGGACCCAGAAAGAAGATGACCTAGTGTCCCATAGGTTAAAAATACATTTTTTTTCCATCTAAACGTAGGGTGTCACACAATTAGAAGGGGAAAAAAAAATTCCTCCACCCGGTTTCATGTGCCACCGGGTAGGTGAACCTGGGTACGCCCCTGCAGTCAGCCTAATATCGTTTCAGTACAATTACTTGCGAATCTGTACAAGGGTGTAATCAATATCGTTTCAGTAAATTCAAACATTACCGAAGTAGGGAAGGAACACGTGACATGTTCGAGTGGTAGTCGAGACTCGAGACACACATGATGAACATTGTATAGCATTCAGTCCCACAGGCTGTTCAGCATCGTTATATAAAAATAAACTTCAATCCTAGAAAATTACAGGAACGCCTCCTTCCTAGATAGAAAAGCGTAGGGGCATAACCTAGAGGTTGACCTTTCTAACCATCAAACAAATTTCATAAGCACGCAAACAATCAAATCAGCAGTTAAAACTTCCAATATCTCTGTATATAACTGAAAATCAATTAAGATTCCAACACAGGCATGTGTTCCTAGAGCAGCTTAGGCAGAACAAAGCCACAAATTTTCCAGGTAAGACGAGCTTCGGCAGATGGCCAGCTCCCTCCCGGTTACAAATTTTGGCAGTAACTTTTCTGCATCCAACCCCATTGAATTCTCGGCAGGGCACTATTATTTGAATCCAATAACATCTTTTGCAGTTTTAACAGGGCTAACTTCATAAATTACCAGTATTACAGAGAAACTTTTAGACTAGAAATTGAGCAGACTTATGGAGGAGACAGTGCAATCTTCAGGCATCAACCCTTTATATCGCTCTCTGAAAAGGGTCAGCCACTGACAAATCATGGATGTGCTCTTCGAGACGACGCTGAGGTTTAATATATTGCCTGAATTCAAATTTAGCATCTCGAGAAGCTCTGTTTTCCACGTGTAGCAGATTGTGTAGATAACCCAGAGATGTACTGTTGTAGTCCATAAACCATCCTTCAAATTCAATTTTATTTAGCACTCTTGCATTTGAAACGAAGAAGCTGGCAAAGTTCACCTGCTTGTCATGACCTACGAATGCCTTAAACACCACAGTTTTAAGATGGTCCTGAATGCATTCAACTGGATGTAGTCCGTTGTAAGGAGGCTCATTATTCTTATCCACCTCTCTGTGTTCGTGAAACTGCAAAATAGAAAAAAGAGGCATATGTTAAAGCTGTTGCAAACTAGACTAGATCATACCAGTCATCTTCCGGTGCATCCACACGGGCTACACATAAAGAATTGACAATTGTATTGTTTTTAAAGCCAACTAGTATGGTGGCCCTCGCAAATATGTTCTGCCCAAAATATCTATTCACCCCTTCTCTGCAAAATACACGGTGTTTTAGTCGTCGATATATTCCTAAAGGTGCAAATTTAACCTTCATTTTCTATATGATTATGTTGGTAACCAATTAAGAAGGAATAATTAAACATTCGTAACAAAAAAAAAATCTCGATATTGATTCCATTTTCTCACAAACTATTTATATATAGTTAGGCGCTGAGTTGAGATGACATTTATGAAACAAACACACAATCTGCACACCCTATCATTTTGTGGATGGCTGTACCGAGCAATCTAGTCTATCTGTTTCCTATCTTCATTGCAAAATGTAGGCTTGCAACGAGATTCTTGTTTGCACACATAATTAGATCCATCTTTTAGAAATAAAACAGAAAATAAAAAATCAATTATCATGACACCCTCAAGCCTTTGGTTCTAGCATCTGGTGCTTCTTTCCACACTCAGCAATTTTTAGGGTCATGGTGAGTTATGTACATTGCTGACACATCTTCTATAGAGCATAACATAGCATGAGAATTGTCTATGATATTAGTAATAACGGGCCAAATCATGTATCGATCCGTTGAACCATATAACATTTTTTTGTATGGTCTGGGCGAACATGTCTACATCAGCTATAATTTCCGTGTGTTGCGGCATGAACGAAAGATATGCGGTAAATTAATTATTGAGACATTATGTGTCGTGTACACATGATGTTCAATTAATACAAATTAAATTTCAGCTCTGTGAGAGTGAGCTTATTGTTTTGTTGTGATGTTGGGTCATTATTATCAGACAGCGTCCAAGTTGTGAGTCACCTGTAGCAATGACCAGATGATGTTTATACGACCTTTGGAATAGAATATCAAAATATATTTGTTTGTGCTAGTTAAGTATATACTTTATAATTTGTGCATGTCTTTTTTCCATTTATACTCTGTATTTCTATAATACATGAAATTCTTGTTTGTTCTGATTATGTGTTTTATCTTTTCCCCCTCTCATTTACTTCGATCTTCCAGAAATACATGAAATTCCCCTCTGTTCTAAAATATGCGATTTCTTTCATATGGTTAGTCTCAAAGAAGCAGTTTTCTCTATTGTTTTTCTACAACTTTTTTTTCCAAAGAAGAATAGAAACAAAACTATGTTTTTCGAAACAATGTAATTATAATGTTTTATTTCAATATATTTATATAATATAATATAATATAATATATACATGTCAATATTAAAAGTTAGGTAAGTTTAGCCGCAAGTTTTCTAGATTGACATTTATTTTGAAATGTGGTTGCATTGTTATTAAACATTTTCTTTAACTCATGTAACACGTGACTACACTGGCAATGATGACCTATTTTGTCATATTAATGAACAGTTAATTTCAATACATGCCAGAAAATATATACCTTATATTTAATGGATTAGAAACCATAGAGAGTGACACAAAAGTTTGTCTGAGTACACCAAGAAAGGAATGTGAACTCAAGGGCTATGGTATTTTTTCCAATAGGTTGCACTCAAAGAAACTTTTGCTTCCAAACTGATTGTGATGTCCAGAAAGAAACACATACTTATACACCTAGATAAAAAATTTAGTTGATAAATTTCTAATGATAATTCTTTTTACATTTTTTTGAATTTTATGAATAAAAGTTGTAGGTTTGTTGCGGATTCTAAAGTAAATGTTACCGACCTCATATCAAATTACCAGACTCCGCTCTTTCTGGCATTAACTTGCAGTTAGAGTTATAGAGGGGAGTTCATCCTCGTCATCTTATGACATCACATGTAGCGTGTTTAAATCAGGTGAAACATGTATATTATTTGTAGTCCAGCTAATAATTAGGATCCAGCATAAAGAATTATTGGAACTCGGCATATGTTAAAACTATGCCGACGGCTAGGCCGTCGGCATAGGTTCCACGTGGCGGCCACTGGTAACTCGCGGGGGGTCTATGCCGACGGCTAAGCCATCGGCGTAGTTTTTGTCTGTGTTTTTTTTTCTTTTTTCTGTTTCAAATCAATTCAATTCAAATCATATCAAATAGCAGATATATAGCAGGTATATAGCAGAAAAAGACACCCACAGCACCACCATCACAACCAACAGCACCACCATCAAGAGCATCATAAATATAAGAAACAACATAAGCATATGAGCATATCACAAACCAACACCAACACCACCACCATCACATCCTCACAATGAGCAACATAAGCATATCAGAAACATAAGCATCTAGCTAAGAGCACAAGTCATCCGAAGCCGAAGTAGCATAAGAAGCACACAAGTCATCCGAAGTAGCATAAAAGAGCACACAAGTCACAGGCTTAAGCGCCAGTACGTCCACGACCACCGCCAAGGTCGTCACCGCCAAGTCCGCCAAAGCCCAGGTCATCACTGCTACCGGCAGTGCTACCGCCAAGACCTGTAGGGTAACGCGGCAGAAAACAAAAAAATTTTGACCTACGCACCAGCCCAGGACCACTATGGAGACTGCATACAAGGTTTGATCATTTTCGTTACCGACTCGAAGCGCAGCGGAAGTAGAGTCGATGACGATCGGCGGTGCAGATCCCCGCAGCTAGGATTTACAACCTCCCAACCGCGAGGATGTATACCCTCGTCTTCCCTTCGGACAGCCCTCCGGGAGGCTGTCGAACAGTCCCTCAGACGATGTCGTGGACAGCCCTTCGGGAGGACCTTCGAAACTCGAACGGTCACTCGGACAGCCCTTCGGGAGGACTCACAGAACTCGGACCGTCACTTGGACAGCCCTTCGGGAGGCACTCTCGAACAGCCCCTCGGGCACTAAGATCGAAACTACGATCTCTCTACAGAGTTGCACACATACGGTGTCATCTATCCGGCAGGGCTTCGCCGTCCAGAACTAGTTCCCACCGGAACCCAGACAGCCTTTCGGCTCTACGAAACTCTTTTCGTGGGAGGGAGAGAGAAGCCAGATCATTGCAATGGCATGTATGTGAGAAGGGATGAGTGTGGAGGGCTGCCCCTCCACCTCTATTTATAGGATAGCCAAGGGGTAAAGATGTCATACAAAAAAACCCCAAAGTACCCCCACTTTATGCCTTTCCACAAAAGAATAAAGATAAAAGGGGTGCCATGTGGAGCTCCAAGGCTTGGCCGGCCACACCCTTGGGGGACCCCCCAAGGGGGCTTCCTTAGTGCCTAAGGCATTCTAGAAGCCTTTTGGGAAATTCCCAAAAGGTGCTTTCCATAAAATTCCCAAAAAGCACTTTCACTATTCACGACGACATTTTTCAGCGTCCGTTCGAACTGAAAATATTTATGTGGGCTTAGAACATTTCCAGTACCCACTAAAATAATTTTCAATGCGTTCTGGAACAATTCCAGTTTAGTGATTTCATCTGCGAAAAGCATCTGAAGCGATTCCGGCAGCCCCGGAACATTTCCGGTTTTTCTTCCAGAAAATTCCCAGAAGTTTCCAGAATGATTCTGGTATCCTCCAAGAATTATCAGGCATGTGCCGAAACCATTTTGACTTAATGGTATCCCCTGAAACAACTTTTCAGTTTCACCGGAACTCATCCGGTGACCTCTCTCTGCGGAACTTTTCCGCTGTCCGAAACTTTTCGGTGTCCGAAACTTTTTCGGTGATTTTCTCTCAGACTCCCTGTCTAGTATTCAGCAGATAGATGACCCTTAAGCGTGTGACCCTATAGGTTCGGTGAAGTATAGACATGACACGGAACCCCTTCCGATCAATGATCAACATCGGAGCCGTGGACACCCATATTAACCCCTATACCCACACGAATGAATATTCGAGTGAACCTCCAGTTGCCGTGTGCTATTCCTGTTGCTTCGTGATATGTTACAAATACCCGAGGTGAGACATGTTGGCATTCCCGTGGATCAACACTTGTCCACTATGCTAGTTACCTCGTTACCGGTATTGTTCTCTTTTCTCGTTACCATGTTCCGGCATCCCCGTGATCAAATCACAAAGTGTCTGGCCAGACGATGATGGATACCGTAACACCGAGAGGGCCCAGAGATATCTCTCCATCGCCGGAGGAGCAAATCCCAATCTTGAGCTATCAAGTTACTTGACACACTTTTCCATGAACCCGTAAGCCGCCGTAATAGCCACCCATTTACGGATGACGTTTAACAAACCCCAAAGTTCATGAAGCAAGCATGAAGAAACTCGATACTCTCATGGTCTAAGGAATCATGCAAACATTAACAATCTCTGTGTTATTAACCATTAACTTGTGACGAAAGAATCTCATAGCATAACATCAATCGGGTCGATTCAACACAAATGTTCTGCTAACATTGTGCCCTCAAAATTGCTGGCATAGTCATGCCCATGATCAGGAAAACAGGATCATCATGCAATACTTGAGCCAGTCATAGAGGCTTGACTAGGAATACATTTTATCGTTTATTATTCCACACGTGCATATGAGTCTTCCTCCGAGCCTCGTTTTATTTGCAGACTCGAGAACCATAGCAGTTATAGCATGGAACATAAACCTAATTATGAACAGGGAGATAATCAATAACATTTATTATTGCCTCTAGGGCATATCTCCTACAGACTCCCACTTGCACTAGAGTCAATAATCTAGTTAATGCTAATGCACTTTACACCTGTGGCACACCGGTGTAAATATGCTTCGCATGTGGTATAGCCTGATGTCCAACGGATCTGATGACTTTAGCTCCATGTGTATCTTTGCGTATCCTCGCGTTTTCACGCTTTCACAAAATTCATATTTTGTGTGGACTTGGCTTCGTATGTATGTGAATCACAGGTCGAACCTGGATTCCTCAGACTGAGTTATGGAGCAACTACCTGCAGTAGTGTCCCATTGACCAAAACCTTCTTGGAACCATACTAAGTTCATGAAAGAACTATATGATTCAACATCTTGTTTGTCGCTTTTAAAAGCGGCAACATACTTCGCCTCTGTTATAGAATTCGCCACAGTAACTTGTTTGGAACAATTTCCAACTACCGTGCCACCATATTGTGTGTTACACAAAACCCTCAATTTAAATCGAAAATCGCTTGGAGCATGGATGAAGACTGTATCGATGTAACCTTTTACAACGAACTCTTCATGATCTCCGCTTGCGAGAAAACATGTCATCGGTGCTACTATAGTACTCAATGACCCTTTTTCACTCTTGTCCCATGGTCAGAACTTTTGATCACTTTGGTATCTATACTCGCAACAACTTTGGGAGTATTGGACATATCTGGTTGTTTTACATACCATGGAATACATGATTAATCCAAACACAAGAGTGTGTGGAATCTCCATCATGTATATTGCTCATCAGTGTTTTGGGACACCGAGTCTTGCAAAAACTCTTTCCATGTGACTTCGGCAAGAATCACTCCTTGACGTTTTTAATGCTAAAAGGTTTTAGCATTTTGTCAATATGTATCTTTGCTCAGCCCCATTAGGTAAATCTATCTCCATAGATCATCATGCCTAATATAAAGGCTATTTAGCCCAGGCACTTCATCAAAAAACTATTTTTAAATGAAGTCCTAATTCGTGTCAAGAAATTTATTTCCAATTAACAATGTGTCAAGCACACAACGTTTCTAGAAATATTATTATGCTCCCACTTACTTTCTTGAATCATAAGCATCTTCGTTACCCATTGATGAAGTCAAACCCCTTTGACTATTTCATCAAAACACGAAGATTCCAACTCCATTTTGCTCTCTTCTGTCCATTGCTGGAACTCTGAAGTTTGCATACTTACTAGCATCCTCTGGACTGACAAAATACCTTGGACTATAACACATGCAAGTCCTTGGTTTTATTTCCATCAGATGGAAATCCTTTCGTCATCCTTGTTTCATATCTCATGATTGAAATATGTATTAATTGCTAGTTCAACCCGAACCGACTTTAAGCATCGCTACGGTGAAGCAACCTCATCGTAGTCAACTCCTTGAACTTGTATATTGCAACAAGTCGAGCTTTATGGATAAAACATTTTTATTCGTATCAGTGATAGTTCCATAAATATTTGTCAGACTCTAAGTCTTCCGAAAGGTGTATCAAGGTTTTAATCTTGAATCACTTATATGGAAACTATCTCGGATTGTATTGGCATTTAGCCAATTCCGGAGTCAGGGCCCATCAATGCTTCCTTGTGTATCGTAGGTATACTGTTGTCTAACAACAATATCTTGTTTGCGCACCTGAGAGGTTTGCACGAGCCTTGCCTACGTGGTCCAGCTGCAAGTTCGACCGAAGTCCATACATTTTATTGTAGAGACTTCCGTATCAGTCGCAGTAGGAAACTCTGGAATTACTTCCAAGGTCTCTTTCCTTTGATCTGATGACGAAGATACTGTTTATCTCGTCGAGTTGCACTATTCTCCCACTCACCTTTTTGAAAGAACCATTTTCTTCAAAAAGCATACCGTTCTTAGTGGCAAACCTATTTGCCTCGGCATAGTGAGGGAGGAATACCCAACATTTTGGGATAACCTACAAAGTAGCACTTGTCTGATTTGGAATAGGTTTGTAACCTTTTACACAAGCCCCATATTCCAAATGTTAAGAAAAGATATAACATGGTTGGGCGTACCATAACATGGTGTCATTTCAACAGACCTAATGGAGCTCTTTTCAGTGTAAAAGCCGCAGCCTCTAAAGCATCACTTTAAAAGGGATAATGGCAAATTTAATTATGTCATCTTTGATCTTACCATGTCATAAATGGTTCGATTACATCTTCACGGACTTTCCACTCACAGTGGTGTTCCGGGAGGTGTAAGTTATGAAACTCTTTTCACAACTCATCAGACATTCGCTAAACTTGTAACTCAAATATTTCTTTCTGCAATCGAATTGTAGAAACATAATTTTCTTGTTACAATAACTTCTACTTCATTTTGAAAACCTTTCAAATGATTTCAAAAGATCCAGACTTACGTCTCATCAAGTAAATATCCATATATCTACTTGAGTCATTTCTGAAGATAGATAAATCCACTACTTGCAACAACATTGATTGGACTACATACATCAAAATGTATGATCACCAATAAGTTCTTTGCTCGTTCCTTATGGCCTGTGAACGGTATTTCAGTCACTTCACTTTTCGGAGGAAAGTTGCAAGTGTCAGATGATTCAAAATCAAACGACTTTAAAATCCATCGTAATGGAATTTATCCATGCGGGTTTCTCCAATGTGACCAAATGCAGTGCCACACTTGTGTGGTATTCTTTTAGTCTTACGACATTTAGCGTCAGTGTTATGGATGTATCATATTACTATCAATATTCATAACATACATCCCATCTGGATGGAAGCATGGCTCTAAATGTTATTCATAACACTGAACAACAATTGTTCTTTTATGAACAACCCTTTTGCAACAACATTGTGCAAGGGGCTAGAGTGTAAAACTCTAAAATGAATTATGAAAGTAAATCCAGAGGTAATATATTAATATCATTATTCATAACATACATCTCATTCTCAATGAAAGTATGGCCCTTATGTTATTCATAACTTCGAACATAAAAAGTTCTCTTATGAACAACCTTCTTGCAAGACACCTTATGCAATGGGCTAGAGTTTGTGAAACTCCAAACGAATTATAAAAATAAATACAGACGGTAATACACCGATGGAAGGTATAGTAACATTTACTATGTTCCCCGTGTATACCTAAAACTCATTTCTGGCTAGTCTTTCAGGCCATAGTAGTTCTTACATCGAGTTGCAACAGAAAGCAATCGAGCGGGTATCTTTGTGATTAACTCACAATACCCAAGAATCAGTGATTAACAATTTAATCATAATTCCCAAGGACTATATCTTTGACCAGCCTTCTATACATAAAAAACTTGTATGACATTCATACATGAGCTGGATATTCCAGTCTCCTTTCTTTCTGCCTTTATACTTCTAACAGTTTAACTTTCAGTATTTCTCCTACTCTCAGAAAAAGCACCGAACTTAAGAGTGGCGTTAGCCCCGGACTTCCTAGGCGTGAAAGTCTTACTAACACCCTTCGGACACTTCCTTTCTCTTTAAGTTGTTGTTTTATTCACCTTTCATCATATGACAGGCGTTCTTCTGGATCCCTCTCTTATCAGTCTAATGCATAGTAAACTCCTTTACTAATAGTTTGCAAACAAACATTGCTTTGGATATCTCATATCTTTTAGCCTTTGTCTGTCTCTGAAAATAATTTTCAGATTCCATGAATATCACATAACTATCCAAACTTTCGAAGTTTGGGTCTCATGGAAACAAACATATTGCGTTTGACTGAAATGGAATTCTAGTTTTTGGATCAACGGACGAGAGTCACATGATCCATAGCATAAGCGAGAGAATACCGAAAGTATGCGATAGGACAAAGTCCTTCTCGGCACTCTTGAGGACAATCCTCACATTACGTTACCAACCGTAAAGTTTTAACCAGATATTTAACAGCTATTCAATTTTAATAGGGAAGGTGGAAATGCGAGCCATTATTCTACAACTATTATGCAAATCACACTTAGACAGTGTTCAAAATTAATTGCACTGAGAATTAAAAGAATTAATTCTACAGTGCGCTCCCACTCAAATCAATATCTCTCATAATTGATTGTGAGTGATTCAAGATCCGCATTTCAATTCAACGCCATTGATGGTAGCATCACTGATGACGAAAATCTCAATCGGTAGGCAAACTTGCCAATCACATCTCTATGTGACTCTTGTTCATCTTTCGATGCGTGTTTTCCGAGCTCATGACTTTCATGCCTGAACGTCAAGACAACCAAGTGATCTCGCTGCGAGGTCTCAACTCACCCGCCTCACACATCCCTAATCGTTCGTACCCATGTTAGCATGTGATACCCCGAAAAGTTAGGTGCCGTGACGGTGCTACACTTGGGAGAACATTAACTACTTGATATTTTTGTGAGAGATCACCCTAATAAAAGCGACTACCGCGCAATCAAGAAGGGTGCAACATAAGGGATAAACATCTCAGGCAATTCATAATAGCATGATATGGTATAGCCCTTTCTGACGGAGAAGTCTTGTATTCCTTCGTCTTTGGCATTCACGTCGGTGATCACCTTCGCGAAGATTGCCACCACCTTGTCGATGCAGCAGATAATATTGCTATCTCTATAGCTAATAAAATAATGCATTACACAAGGTTGACACACATGTCATTTAAAGTGCAATCATATGGCTCCAGCCATCATGCCGAATCATGACACGCAGGTCATGTTAATCAATTTACATTATATAGTCATCTCATACATAATCAAATTATTATGAGCACCGCTATACCACATCACATGCACATGTAAACCCTCCTGCAAAACCAAGTTAGACGCCTCTAATTGGTTCATGCAAAAAAACTAGTTTTTCGTGGCTTCTAAGGTTTCGAAACAAACCGAAGCTACCAACGTCCATCATCAAGTATGATAATTCAAGTCGCTAGATTAACTTTCCAGGGTGTATGAAAACCGAGATAATAAAATCTCGAGCCCCATACTAAACTTCGTCATACGCATGACCCCCGTGCAGATCATATCTGCATTGCCCTTTTGTCTGCGAAATTTCATCTTTCCTTTTAACTACGGTGGAATTCAATGAACTGTTAGCACTTCGTTGATCAATCAGGATCGCGGATTGCCAGAACTTTGAAACTCCACCATGTTGTTATCAAGATCAGAAATATGCAAATTCCAGGGAAGCAACAAGAATATCGGGTAACAGATTTCATCTGCTACCCGCACAAATAATTTTCAGTAATAGAACTCATCTACTACCTAATTATATTGTGCAACACCCATACATCACTATGTATTCTAGATCGCAACCTGCATCTACGCATAGCACGGCTCTTGATGCCACTGTAGGGTAACGCAGCAGAAAATAAAAAATTTCTGACCTACGCACCAGCCCAGGACCACTATGGAGACTGCATACAAGGTTTGATCATTTTCGTTACCGACTCGAAGCGCAGCGGAAGTAGAGTCGATGACGATCGGCGGTGCAGATCCCCGCAGCTAGGATTTACAACCTCCCAACCGCGAGGATGTATACCCTCGTCTTCCCTTCGGACAGCCCTCCGGGAGGCTGTCGAACAGTCCCCCAGACGATGTCGTGGACAGCCCTTCGGGAGGACCTTCGAAACTCGAACGGTCAATCGGACAGCCCTTCGGGAGGACTCACAGAACTCGGACCGTCACTTGGACAGCCCTTCGGGAGGCACTCTCGAACAGCCCCTCGGGCACTAAGATCGAAACTACGACCTCTCTACAGAGTTGCACACATACGGTGTCATCTATCCGGCAGGGCTTCGCCGTCCAGAACTAGTTCCCACCGGAACCCAGACAGCCTTTCGGCTCTACGAAACTCTTTTCGTGGGAGGGAGAGAGAAGCCAGATCATTGCAATGGCATGTATGTGAGAAGGGATGAGTGTGGAGGGCTGCCCCTCCACCTCTATTTAGAGGATAGCCAAGGGGTAAAGATGTCATACAAAAAAACCCCAAAGTACCCCCACTTTATGCCTTTCTACAAAAGAATAAAGATAAAAGGGGTGCCATGTGGAGCTCCAAGGAGCTCCACCATGCTTGGCCGGCCACACCCTTGGGGGACCCCCCAAGGGGGCTTCCTTAGTGCCTAAGGCATTCTAGAAGCCTTTTGGGAAATTCCCAAAAGGTGCTTTCCATAAAATTCCCAAAAAGCACTTTCACTATTCACGACGACATTTTTCAGCGTCCGTTCGAACTGAAAATATTTATGTGGGCTTAGAACATTTCCAGTACCCACTAAAATAATTTTCAATGCGTTCTGGAACAATTCCAGTTTAGTGATTTCATCTGCGAAAAGCATCTGAAGCGGTTCCGGCAGTCCCGGAACATTTCCGGTTTTTCTTCCAGAAAATTCCCAGAAGTTTCCAGAATGATTCTGGTATCCTCCAAGAATTATCAGGCATGTGCCGAAACCATTTTGACTTAATGGTATCCCCTGAAACAACTTTTCAGTTTCACCGGAACTCATCCGGTGACCTCTCTCTGCGGAACTTTTCCGCTGTCCGAAACTTTTCGGTGTCCGAAACTTTTTCGGTGATTTTCTCTCAGACTCCCTGTCTAGTATTCAGCAGATAGATGACCCTTAAGCGTGTGATCCTATAAGTTCGGTGAAGTATAGACATGACACGGAACCCCTTCCGATCAATGATCAACATCGGAGCCGTGGACACCCATATTGACCCCTATACCCACACGAATGAATATTCGAGTGAACCTCCAGTTGCCGTGTGCTATTCCTGTTGCTTCACGATATGTTACAAATACCCGAGGTGAGACATGATGGCATCCCCGTGGGTCAACAACTTGTCCACTATGCCAGTTACCTCGTTACTGGTATTTGTTCTCTTTTCTCGTTCCCGTGTTCCGGCATCCCCGTGATCAAATCACAAAGTGTCTGGCCAGACGATGATGGATACCGTAACACCAAGAGGGCCCAGAGATATCTCTCCATCGCCGGAGGAGCAAATCCCAATCTTGAGCTATCAAGTTACTTGACACACTTTTCCATGAACCCGTAAGCCGCCGTAATAGCCACCCATTTACGGATGACGTTTAACAAACCCCAAAGTTCATGAAGCAAGCATGAAGAAACTCGATACTCTCATGGTCTAAGGAATCATGCAAACATTAACCATCTCTGTGTTATTAACCATTAACTTGTGACGAAAGAATCTCATAGCATAACATCAATCGGGTCGATTCAACACAAATGTTCTGCTAACATTGTGCCCTCAAAATTGCTGGCATAGTCATGCCCATGATCAGGAAAACAGGATCATCATGCAATACTTGAGCCAGTCATAGAGGCTTGACTAGGAATACATTTTATCATTTATTATTCCACACGTGCATATGAGTCTTCCTCCGAGCCTCGTTTTATTTGCAGACTCGAGAACCATAGCAGTTATAGCATGGAACATAAACCTAATTATGAACAGGGAGATAATCAATAACATTTATTATTGCCTCTAGGGCATATCTCCTACAAGATCGCCACCGCCTCGGTGGATCGGAGTGACCGGGCTCCGTGAGTCAGGAGTGATGCCAAGACCGGCACCACCACCAATGGTAGATCCACCGGTTCCCTGGATGTTTGAAAAGACATGTTAAGGGGATATATGATTGTGTTGAATAAACGGTAAGCAGCGGCAATGGTTGAATAGTTTCGGGATGTACTAACCGGCGTAGTCCCCGGGTGCTTTGCCAGAAACTCCTCATAGGTAAGCACCACTTGAGCCAGTCCAGGAGGAGGTGGTGGTGGTTCCATTTGAGGAACCATGCCGGCCGCCATGCACTCAACAACGCGATGCATGTTAATTGACCAAGCAAACACGAATGTCAGAAGAAATGCAAGTGGAAATATATAAGTGAAATGAAAGGGGCCAAACTAACCTCCATCATGCGACTGTTATGCTCCTGCGCTACTAAGACTCTCGCATGCCACGCTATGGTCTCCTGGCGTGTGTATCCATGTAGGCCTACAGTATGACATGATGGAACTCACAAAACATCTCAATGCGGAAAATAAAGTGAGCAATGAAGATAAGAGGGAAAATACTTACAGAGTGCCTCTCGGCTAGGAGGGACTGTGACTGCGCACTGGTCATGGTCGTGCGCTGGCTCAGGCTCGGGTCGGTAGCTCGGGGCTGTGTGTAGGAGATAGAAGGAGTGATCACAACATCCAGAACCGGCTGCCGACCGTGTTCCTTGGGCCCCATTCCCACCACCACCCTCTCGTCCAGATCCGCCCTAATGGGGTCAGGTGTGTCAGGATGTAACCTCTGATACCCCTCGGTGTAGGCCTTCTTCTTCTCCGCGGTCTTGCCGTAGTACTTGGCCTTGCCAGGCCTGGGCTTCCTACGCATATGGGCGATTGATGTCTACCACGCAACCTTCTTCTTGTAGACTCGTGTTGGGCCTCCAAGCGTAGAGTTTTGTAGGACAGTAGCAAATTTCCCTCAAGTGGATGACCTAAGGTTTATCAATCCATGGGAGGCGTAGGATGAAGATGGTCTCTCTCAAACAACCCTGCAACCAAATAACAAAGAGTCCCTTGTGTCCCCAACACACCCAATACAATGGCAAATTGTATAGGTGCACTAGTTCGGCGAAGAGATGGTGATACAAGCGTAATATGGATGGTAGATATAGGTTTTTGTAATCTGAAAATATAAAAACAGCAAGGTAACAAATAGTAAAAGTGAGCAAAAACGGTATTGCAATACTTGAAAACAAGGCCTAGGGTTCATACTTTCACTAGTGCAAGTTCTCTCAACAATGATAACATAATTAGATCATATGGCAATCCCTCAACGTGCGACAAAAGTCACTCTAAAGTTCCTATCGCGGAGAACATAAGATGAAATTGCTTGTAGGGTACGAAACCACCTCAAAGTTATTCTTTCCGATCAATCCATTGGGCTATTCCTATAAGTGTCACAAACAGCCCTAGAGTTCGTACTAAAATAAAACCATATGACACACATCAATCAACCCCTAGATACTCCAATGTCACCACAAGTATCCGTGGGTCAATTATACGATATGCATCAAACAACTTCAGATTCATAATATTCAATCCAACATAAAGAACCTCAAAGAGTGCCCCAAGATTCCTACCGGAGAAACAAGGACAAAAACATGCATCAACCCCTATGCATAGATTACCCCAATGTCACCTCGGGCATCCGCGAGTTGAGTGCCAAAACATACATCAAGTGAATCAATAGAATACCCCATTGTCACCACGGGTATCCCACGCAAGACATACATCAAATGTTCTCAAATTCATAATAGTATTCAATCAGATAATAGTGAAACCTCAAAGGTAAAACTCAATTCATCACAAAAGGTTGAGGGGAAAAACACCATATGATTCAACTATAGTAACAAAGCTCGCGGTACATCAAGATCCTGCCATATCAAGAACACGAGAGAGAGAGAGAGATCAAACACATAGCTACTGTTACATACCCTCAGCCCCGAGGGTGAACTACTCCCTCCTCGTCGTGGAGACCGCCGGGATGATGAAGATGAACACCGGTGATGATTTCCCCCTCCGGCAGGGTGCCGGAACAGGGTCCCGATTGGTTTTTGGTGGCTACAGAGGCTTGCGGCGGCGGAACTTCCAATCTAGGTTTCTTTCTGGGGGTTTCTGAATTTATAGGAAGTTTTGGCGTCGGTTTCACGTCAGGGGGGTCCACGAGTCAGCGACAAGGCAGGGGGCGCGCCCTAGGGGGGTGGGCGCGCCCTCCACCCTTGTCGTTGACTCGGGACTCTTCTGGCCCAACTCTTGTGCTTCGGGGGCTTCTTCTGGTCGATAAAAAATCATCGTAAATTTTCAGCTCGTTTGGACTCCGTTTGATATTCCTTTTCTGCAAAACTCAAAAACAAGGAAAAACAGAAACTGGCACTGGGCTCTAGGTTAATAGGTTAGTCCCAAAAATAATATAAAATAGCATATAAATGCATATAAAACATCCAAGATGGATAATATTATAGCATGGAACAATAAAAAATTATAGATATGCTGGAGACGTATCAAGCATCCCCTAGCTTAATTCCTGCTCGTCCTCAAGTAGGTAAATGATAAAAACAGAATTTTTGATGTGGAATGCTACCTAGCATATTTATCAATGTAATCTTCTCTATTGTGGCAAGAATATTCAGATCCATAAGATTCAAAACAAAAGTTTAATATTGACATAAAAACAATAATAATTCAAGCATACTAATAAGGCAGTCATGTCTTCTCAAAATAACATGGCCAAAGAAAGTTATCCCTACAAAATCATATAGTCTGGCTATGCTCCATCTTCATCACACAAAATATTCAAATCATGCACAACCCCGATGACAAGCCAAGCAATTGTTTCATACTTTTGATGTTCTCAAACCTTTTCAACTTTCACGCAATACATGAGCGTGAGCCATGGACATAGCACTATAGGTGGAATAGAATATGGTGGTTGTGGAGAAGACAAAAAGAAGGAGATAGTCTCACATCAACTAGGCATATCAACGGGCTATGAAGATGCCCATCAATAGATATCAATGTGAGTGAGTAGGGATTGCCATGCAACGGATGCACTAGAGCTATAAGTTTATGAAAGCTCAAAAAAGAAACTAAGTGGGTGTGCATCCAACTTGCTTGCTCATGAAGACCTAGGGCATTTGAGGAAGCCCATCGTTGGAATATACAAGCCAAGTTCTATAACGAAAAATTCCCACTAGTATATGAAAGTGACAACATAGGAGATTCTATATCACGAAGAACATGGTGCTACTTTGAAGCACATGTGTGGAAAAGGATAGTAACATTGCCCCTTCTCTCTTTTCTCTCATTTTTTTCCTCTTTTATTTATTTTTTTTCTCTCTTTTTTTTGATTGGCTTCTTTGGCCTTTTTATTTTTCCTCACATGGGGCAATGCTCTAATAATGAAGATCATCACACTTTTATTTACTTACAACTCAAGAATTACAACTCGATACTAGAACAAAATATGACTCTACATGAATGCCTCCGGCGGTGTACCGGGATGTGCAATGACTCAAGAGTGATATGTATGAAAGAATTATGAACGGTGGCTTTGCCACAAATACTATGTCAACTACATGATCATGCAAAGCAATATGACAATGATGGAGCGTGTCATAATAAACGGAACGGTGGAAAGTTGCATGGCAATATATCTCGGAATGGCTATGGAAATGCCATAATAGGTAGGTATGGTGGCTGTTTTGAGGAAGGTATATGGTGGGTGTATGGTACCGGCGAAAGTTGCGCGGTACTAGAGAGGCTAGCAATGGTGGAAGGGTGAGAGTGCGTATAATCCATGGACTCAACATTAGTCATAAAGAACTCACATACTTATTACAAAAGTCTATTAGCTATCGAAACAAAGTACTACGCGCATGCTCCTAGGGTGATAGATTGGTAGGAAAAGACCATCGCTCGTCCCCGACCGCCACTCATAAGGAAGACAATCAATAAATAAATCATGCTCCAACTTCGTTACATAACGGTTCACCATACGTGCATGCTACGGGAATCACAAACCTCAACACAATTATTTCTACAATCCACAATTACTCACTAGCATTACTCTAATATCACCATCTTTATATTTCAAAACAATCATAAGGAATCAAACTTCTCATAGTATTCAATGCACTTTATATGAAAGTTTTTATTATATCCCTCTTGGATGTCTATCATATTAGGACTAAATTCATAACCAAAGAAAATTACCATGCTGTTTAGAGACTCTCAAAATAATATAAGTGAAGCATGAGAGTTCAATAATTTCTATAAAATAAAGCCACCGCCGTGCTCTAAAAAGATATAAGTGAAGCACTAGAGCAAACGACAAACTACTCCAAAAGATATAAGTGAAGATCAATGAGTAGTCGAATAATTATGTAACTATGTGAATGCTATCTAACATTTAAGAATTTCAGATCTTGGGATATTATCCAAACAGCAAGAAAAACAAAATAAAATAAAATGATGCTCCAAGCAAAACACATATCATGTGGTGAATAAAAATATAGCTCCAAGTAAGGTTACCGATGAACGAAGACGAAAGAGGGGATGCCATCCGGGGAATCCCCAAGCTTAGATGCCTGGTTGTACTTGAATATTACCTTGGGGTGCCTTGGGCATCCCCAAGCTTAGGCTCTTGCCACTCCTTATTCTGTAGTCCATCAAAACTTTACCCAAAACTTGAAAACTTCACAACAGAAAACTCAACAGAAAACTCGTAAGCTCCGTTAGTATAATAAAGCAAATCACCACTTAGGTACTGTTGTGAACTCATTATAAATTTATATTGGTGTTACATATACTATATTCCAACTTCTCCATGGTTCATACCCTCCGATACTACTCATAGATTCATCAAAATAAGTAAACAACACAATGAAAACAGAATCTGTCAAAAATAGAACAGTCTGTAGTAATCTGGAAACTTTCCATAACTCTGTAACTCCAAAAATTCTGAAAAATTAGGACAACATAGAAAATTTGTATATAAATCATGTGTCAAAAATCCAGATCAAAATCACGTTCCAGTGAATTTTCAAAATTCGTGCACTGAGAGCAAAAGTTTCTGTTTTTTTCACAGAATCAAGTCAACTATCATCCACACTATCCCAAAGGCTTTGCTTGGCACTTTATTGATACAAAAGCCTTAAAACATAATTAATATAGTAGCATAATCATGTGAAAACACAAAAACAGTAGGGGTAAATATTGAGTTGTCTCCCAACAAGCGCTTTTCTTTAATGCCTTTCTAGCTAGGCATGATGATTTCAATGATGCTCACATAAAAGATAAGAATTGAAACATAATGGGAGCATCATGAAGCATATGACTAACACATTTAAGTCTAACCCACTTCCTATGCATAGGGATTTTGTGAGCAAACAATTTATGAGAGCAAGAATCAACTAGCATAGGAAGGCAAAACAAGCATAACTTCAAGATTTTCAACACATAGAGAGGAAACTTGATATTATTGGAATTCCTACAAGCATATATTCCTCCCTCATAATAATTTTCAGTAGCATCATGAATGAATTCAACAATATAAGCACCACATAAACCATTCTTTTCATGATCTACATGCATAGAAATTTTACTACTCTTCACATAAGCAAATTTATTCTCATGAATAGTAGTGGGAGCATTATATGAAACTTGAATACTATAAATTGTTTCCACATTAAAAGAGTAATGTTCAGTAAAAGGATATTCAAAATTATGACAATAATTATCACTACTTTTTATAACATAAGTATCCTCACAATAATCATCATAAGTAGCAACTTTTTTCTCATCATAGTCAATTGAAACCTCTTCCAAAATAGTGGATTCATCACTAAATAAAGTCATGACCTCTCCAAATCCACTTTTATCAATATTGTGAAAAGATTCAACACCCTCCAAAATAGTGGGATCAATACTACCTAGATTTGACACTCTTCCAAAACCACTGTCATCAATATAATCATCATAAATAGGAGGCATGCTATCATCATAATAAATATTCTCATCAAAACTTGGGGAACTAAAAATATCATCTTCATCAAACATAGCATCCCCAAGCTTATGGCTTTGCATATCATTAGCATCATGGATATTCAAATAATTCATACTAACAACATTGCAATCATCCTCATCATTCAAAAATTTAGTGCCAAACAATTTATAGACTTCTTTTTCTAACACTTGAGCACAATTTTTCTTTCCATCATTTTCATGAAAGACATTAAAAAGATGAAGCATATGAGGCAACCTCAATTCCATTTTTTTTGGAGTTTTGTTTTGTAGACTAAACTAGTGATAAAACAAGAAACAAAAAGATTCGATTGCAAGATCTAAAGATATACCTTCAAGCACTCACCTCCCCAGCAACGGCGCCAGAAAAGAGCTTGATGTCTACTATGCAACCTTCTTCTTGTAGACTCGTGTTGGGCCTCCAAGCGCAGAGTTTTGTAGGACAATAGCAAATTTCCCTCAAGTAGATGACCTAAGGTTTATCAATCCATGGGAGGCGTAGGATGAAGATGGTCTCTCTCAAACAACCCTGCAACCAAATAACAAAGAGTCCCTTGTGTCCCCAACACACCCAATACAATGGCAAATTGTATAGGTGCACTAGTTCGGCGAAGAGATGGTGATACAAGCGTAATATGGATGGTAGATATAGGTTTTTGTAATCTGAAAATATAAAAACAGCAAGGTAACAAATAGTAAAAGTGAGCAAAAACGGTATTGCAATGCTTGAAAACAAGGCCTAGGGTTCATACTTTCACTAGTGCAAGTTCTCTCAACAATGATAACATAATTAGATCATATGGCAATCCCTCAACGTGCGACAAAAGTCACTCCAAAGTTCCTATCACGGAGAACATAAGATGAAATTGCTTGTAGGGTACGAAACCACCTCAAAGTTATTCTTTCCGATCAATCCATTGGGCTATTCCTATAAGTGTCACAAACAGCCCTAGAGTTCGTAGTAAAATAAAACCATATGACACACATCAATCAATCCTAATGTCACCTAGATAGTCCAATGTCACCACAAGTATCCGTGGGTCAATTATATGATATGCATCAAACAACTTCAGATTCATAATATTCAATCCAACATAAAGAACCTCAAAGAGTGCCCCAAGATTCCTACCGGAGAAACAAGGACGAAAACATGCATCAACCCCTATGCATAGATTACCCCAATGTCACCTCGGGCATCCGCGAGTTGAGTGCCAAAACATACATCAAGTGAATCAATAGAATACCCCATTGTCACCACGGGTATCCCACGCAAGACATACATCAAGTGTTCTGAAATCCATAATAATATTCAATCCGATAATAGTGAAACCTCAAAGGTAAAACTCAATTCATCACAAAAGGTAGAGGGGAAAAACACCATATGATTCTACTATAGTAACAAAGCTCGCGGTACATCAAGATCGTGCCATATCAAGAACACGAGAGAGAGAGATCAAACACATAGCTACTGGTACATACCCTCAGCCCCGAGGGTGAACTACTCCCTCCTCGTCATGGAGATCGCCGGGATGATGAAGATGGCCACCGGTGATGATTTCCCCCTCCGGCAGGGTGCCGGAACGGGGTCCCAATTGGTTTTTGGTGGCTACAGAGGCTTGCGGCGGCGGAACTTCCAATCTAGGTTTCTTTCTGGGGGTTTCTGGATTTATAGGAATTTTTGGCGTCGGTTTCACGTCAGGGGGGGTCCACGAGTCTGCGACATTGCAGGGGGGCGTGCCCTCCACCCTTGTCGTTGACTCGGGACTCTTCTGGCCCAACTCGTGTGCTTCGGGGGCTTCTTCTGGTCCATAAAAAATCACCGTAAATTTTCAGCTCATTTGGACTCCGTTTGATATTCCTTTTCTGCAAAACTCAAAAACAAGGAGAAAACAGAAACTGGCACTGGGCTCTAGGTTAATAGGTTAGTCCCAAAAATAATATAAAATAGCATATAAATGCATATAAAACATCCAAGATGGATAATATAATAGCATGGAATAATAAAAAATTATAGATACGTTGGAGACGTATCAGCGATGTCCCACGCCTCCATGTGTGAGAGCGGCCGCTTCAGTTTCTCCTCCTATACCACCAAACAGAGGTTAGTCATACATAAGAAAGTGATGGTACATAGAAGAATGCGCAATGTTTAATGAGGTTAGTCATACATGAAGTGTCTTGTGGAGAAAGTGGTTCCGGTTTCGCTGAGCATGTACTCCCTCCTTCCCTCGGTTAGCCTTGTTTTTTATGCACGTAGCCGCCCAGGCTCCATCCTGACCACACCACAGATCCACCAATGCCGCCCAGGATTCATCTTTTCCGTAACACCAATTTGGACACACCTACATAATGAAAGCATAATGGCATGTCAACACGAAATGATGAAATTTACCACAAACGTCGGAATGAAAAATCTTTTATACTTACCGCCAAGTACTCATGCCTCTCCAAGGTAATGTCCTCCCTCCGCGCTTCTTCCTTGGTCATCTCCACACCAAGAGCGTCGTGATAGTATTGCGAGATGGCCACCCAACGCACCTCGTACTACATCTGGCGGGCCTTCTTCTTCGCTTGGCGCAGCACGATCTCGTCGGCAGTGGCCTTGTGCTCCTGAAGAACTCGATAGTATTTCTACAATCATTCATGAAACCAGAACGGAAGAAGCCATGAGTTAAATCATTCATGAAACCAGAATGGACTTGTGCTTCTGAAGAGAAGTCACCCAAAAATTAGTGATCACAGCCTTATCATGGGTCTCATGGTCCGCGTGGGGTGCCGCTTCCCAGTGGTCCCAGCTCGTGGCCAAAACCCCACGGTCCGGGTGCCTGACTGGATCCAGACAGTACAACCCCGGCCAGTGTTCCTTCAGCAAGACGGTGATGAGGCCGTTGGGAAGACGGGCCGCTTTAGGATATATCCAGACCCTGCAAAAGATGTAAAGAATGAAAATATTAGCATGTGACAAGCAAAATAAAGAAAAATATAAGCATGTGACAAGCAAAATAATGAAATTATTATTAAGTGGCACTTACTCTTTCCCCGTGGGCTCAATGAGCCACTTCTGCTCCTCGGTAGCAGGAATCTGCTTTGGGAGCTTTGCATTACCACGCAGCCACCCCTTGTTGTTGCCAACCCCCTCCCCGCCAGCACCATCATCCCCGCCAGCACCATCCTCCTCGCCTGCATCCTCCTCCTCCTCCCCAACCTCCTCCTCCTCCTCCTCGCCCCCATCCCGAACCTCCTCCTCGTCCTCCTGAAGCTCCTCATCCTCCTCCTCCTCGGCAGAGGGTGCCTCACTAGAGGAGGGTACCTCACTAGAGGAGGGCCTCGAAGACAACACCCCTAAGTCGGTGAGGGTGCACTCTTTCTAGCCGCGACCCCCTATAGTGGTACGAAATCTAGTGACATGATTCGTAGCTCACGCTCGGCTGTAGAGGAAGTAGTCGAATAGCGGAGGGACGATCGGGGACCAACAGCTCCTACGATGATCACTCCACCAAGATGGAACACCACAGAACCTGCACCATGACAAAAATTAAGAACATCACAATATATTCATCATCATCATCATCTATCATCATCTAACAATCATCAAAGCATAAAAAAATCATCATCATCGTCGTCTATCATCATCTAACAATCATCATCATCTATCATCTCTTCCGCAAAAAAAATCATCATCTATCATCATCATCATCAAATCATCAAATCATCTATCATCATACGTAATGCATCCATCCAACCATCCATCTACTTACATAACTATGAACATCAACTAAATTAACAAAAAAAAATTTACAAAGAGGGAGGGAGGGAGCTCACCGTCGGGGAGGCCGGCTCGGGGGGGAGGGGCAGGCACGGGCGATGGAGGGCCGGAGCAGGCGGTGGAGGGCCGGCGCGGCGGTCGCCTGGCGCAGGGGAGGGCTGGCCGCGCGCGGGGCAGGGGCGAGGGCGGTCGGGGCGGGGACGGGGTGGCCGAGGCGGGGTGGCGGTGTGGCTGGGGCGGGGTCGACGGAGGTCGGGGCGGGGACGAAGTGGCCGACCGGGGTGGCGAAGGGGAGGGCCGGCCGCGCGCGGGGATGCGTCGAGGGAGGCCAGGGCGGGCTACGAGAGCGGCGGAGCAGGCGGATCCGGGCGAAGACGACGGCGGCCCGGGCGGATCCGGGCGCAGACGGCGGCGGCGCCTGGTGGCAGTGTGGATGCAGACGGCGGCGATGCTGGTCGGGGGAGGAAGAATGAGTGGAGGGGGTCGGGCCGGTGTGGATAAGGTGTCCCTATGCCAACGGCATAGATGGACATGCCATGTGTCAATCTATGCCGACGGCTAAGCCGTCGGCATAGATATAATCTCCATTTTTTTGAAAATATTTACTTTCTTTTTTTATTACGGCATATGTGTGACTCTCAGCAAACTTCAAAAAATAGTACCACCTCGCCCAAAGACAAGCAACATGACCAGTTTAAATAGCTGGCTAATTCATACAAAGTATGCTCCGGTATTCATTAGACTTCCGTTAAGAAAACGGACAATTACTATGAAACTTTCAGTGCCCGGCCCGGTGCCCGGGAACTGAAGGTTTCACAGTGATAGTCCGTTTTCCATGATGGATGCCGGTGTTTTTTATAAATTCAATTATTACTATTTTTTAGTTTTCCGTGTGTAAGTGCTCAGCTCTGGTGGCCGTTTCCCCCCTCCGTGGGGCAGTGGCAGCGACGTCCGTGAGGGGGTTCACACAACGGAGCCGCGTGTCGTGTGCTTGCGCCTGCCACCATGCTTCCACACGCGTAGGAGGGCCCAGGGCAACACCTGGCGTGTTTGCTACCCCCTAGATACCCCTTCCCATCTAACCCTGACACAGATGACCGGCGGATCTAGCCCTTTGACTTTGGCTGGGTGAGGTATTACAGGTGGACCTTTTCACCTGGTTGTGATAGGCCAGCCCAAAGCTACACCCCCGAACATGGTCCCGGCCCAACCCACCCCAAGATTCCCTCCGTGTCGGCGAGACGTTACCATTTCCCCCCTCCGTGACACGGCGGCAGCGACGCCCGTGAGGGGGGCACACTACGGAGCCGCGTACCGGTTGCTTGCGCCTGCCACCACGCTTCCACAAGCGTAGGAGGGCCCAGAGCAACACCTGGCGGCATTGCTACCGCCCCAGGTACCCCGTCCCATCTAACCCTGACACAGACGACCGATGGATATAGCCCTTTGACTTTGGCTGGGCGAGGTTTGACCGGTGGACCTTTTCACCTGGTTGTGATAGGCCAGCCCATATCTACACCCCCGAACACGGTCCCGGCGCAACCCACCCCAAGATTCCCTCCGTGTCGGCCCAACATGGCCGTTTCCCCCCTCCGTGCGACGGCGACAGCGATGTCCGTGAGGGGGGTCACACTACGGAGCCGCGTGTCGTGTGCTTGCGCCTGCCACCATGCTTCCACACGCGTAGGAGGGCCCTGGGCAACACCTGGCGTGTTTGCTACCCCTAGGTACCCCGTCCCGTCTAACCCTGACAGAGACGACCGACAGATCTAGCCCTTTGACTTTGGCAGGGTGAGGTTTGACCGGTAGACCTTTTCACCTGGTTGTGATAGGCCAACCCATAGCTACACCCCCGAACACGGTCCCGGCCCAACCCACCCCAAGATTCCCTCCATGTCGGCCCGACGTGGCCGTTTCCCCCTCCGTGACACGGCGACAGCGACGCCCGTGAGGGGGGGCACACTACGGAGCCGTGTGCCGATTGCTTGCGCCTGCCACCACGCTTCCACAAGCGTAGGAGGGCCCAGGGCAACATCTGGCGGGATTGCTACCCACTAGGTACCCCGTCCCGTCTAACCCTGACACAGACGACCGGCGGATCTAGCCCTTTGACTTTGGCCGGGCGAGGTTTGACCGATGGACCTTTTCACCTGGTTGTGATAGGCCAGCCCATAGCTACACCCCTGAACAAGGTCCCGGCCCAACCCACCCCAAGATTCCCTCCGTGTCGGCCCGACGTTGCCGTTTCCCTCCTCCGTGCGGCGGCGGCAGCGACGTCTGTGAGTGGGTTCACACTACGGAGCCGCGTGTCGTGTGCTTGCGCCTGCCACCACGCTTCCACACGTGTAGGAGGGCCCAGGGCAACACCTAGCGTGTTTGCTACCTCCTAGGTACCCCGTCCCGTCTAACCCTCACACAAACGACTGCGGATCTAGCCCTTTGACTTTGGCCGGGCTAGGTTTGACCGGTGGACCTTTTCACCTGGTTGTGATAGGCTAGCCCATAGCTACACCCCCGAACACGGTCCCGGCCCAACCCACCCCAAGATTCCCTCCGTGTCGGCCCGACGTGGCCGTTTCCCGCACCGTGACACGGCGGCAGCGACGCCCGTGAGGGGGGCACACTACGGAGCCGCGTGCCGGGTGCTTGCGACTGCCACCACGCTTCCACAAGTGTAGGAGGGCCCAAGGCAACACCTGGAGGC
This sequence comes from Thinopyrum elongatum, assembly GCA_011799875.1. NCBI lineage: Eukaryota > Viridiplantae > Streptophyta > Magnoliopsida > Poales > Poaceae > Thinopyrum > Thinopyrum elongatum. The sequence goes on along the minus strand of CM022302.1, from coordinate 88,777,155 downwards.
ATTGTTACCCCCCCAGGTACCCCGTCCCATCTAACCCTGACACAGATAACCGGCGGATCTTGCCCTTTGACTTTGGCCAGGCGAGGTTTGACCGGTGGACCTTTTCACCTGGTTGTGATAGGCCAGCCCATAGCTACACCCCCGAACAAGGTCCCGGCCCAACCCACCCCAAGATTCCCTCCGTGTCGGCTCGACATGGCCGTTTCCCCCCTCGGTGACACGGCGTCAGCGACGCCCATGAGGGGGGGCACACTACGGAGCCACGTGCCGGTTGCTTGCGCCTGCCACCATGCTTCCACAAGCGTAGGAGGGCCCACTGCAACACCTGGCGGCATTTCTACCCCCCAGGTACCCTGTCTCGTCTAACCCTGACACAGATGACCACCGGATATAGCCCTTTGACTTTGGCCGGGTGAAGTTTGACCGGTGGACCTTTTCACCGGGTTGTCATAGCCCAGCCCATAGCTACACCCCCGAACATGGTCCCAGCCGAACCCACCCCAAGATTCCCTCCGTGTCGGCCCGACGTGGCCATTTCCCCCCTCCGTGACACGGCGGCAGCGACGCCCGTGAGGAGGGGAACACTACGGAGCCGCATGCCGGGTGCTTGCGCCTGCCACCATGCTTCCACATGCGTTGGAGGGCCCACCCGCATCACCTGGCGGCATTGCTACCCCCCAGGTACCACGTCCCGTCTAACGCTGACACAGACGACCGCTGGATCTAGACCTTTGACTTTCGCCGGACGGGGTTTGACCGGTGGACCTTTTCACCGGGTTGTCATAGCCCAGCCCATAGCTACACCCCTGAACACGGTCCCGGCCCAACCCACCCCAAGATTCCCTCTGTGTCGGCTGGACGTGGGCGTTTCCCCCCTCCGTGACACGGCGGCAGCGACGCCTGTGAGGGGGGGGGGGGGCAATAGATATATAATCGAGGTATGTTTTTTTACATAAGGCACATTTAAGTTAATCAAATTAGTTTTAGAAAAAAGAAAAATAAATAAAAAAGAGAAAATAAATAAAACAGGAAAAAAATAGTAGAAACCTATGCCGACAGCATAGCCGTCGGCATAGCTACGGCCACGGATCGGCAGTGCCCAGGATCGATGATGTGGCATAGGGCGTGGATCGATGATGTGGCAGAGGGCATGGGCCAGGCCTATGCCGACGGCAAGGCCGTCGGCATACCTATGCCACCCCAAGGACCGGCGAGGGGCTCGGATCGATGACGTGGCAGAGCACGCGGATCGATGACGTCGGCAAAGATATGCCGACGGCAGACGGCCCCCGTTAGGCTCGTCGGCGTAGGCTTCACGCCGTCAAACGGCCGTCGCCGCCCGGGTAGCCCGGCCCACAGGTATGCCGACGGCGCTTCCTATGCCGACGACCACCGTAGGCATATAGCCATCGATGCCGATAGCCTACCTATGCCGACGGCCCCCGTCGGCATAGATTGATATATGCCGACGGTCTGTCTATGCCTACGGCTTGACCTAGGCCGTCGGGATATCTCCATCTATGCCGACGGGGCCGTCGGCATAGATCAAGCCGTCGGCGTAGGCAGTTATTCTGGTAGTGAACGGACGGCCAGGAGGGCACTCTCGCCCACGAGGAGCCTAGCAAGGCATGTACTCCAGCATCCTTTATAGGAGTAATTTGCATGTACTATTAACTACAATCCATTTGCATGTAATTTGCACATTTGTGGTACCGAGGAGGAGGATGCATATCATGCTGTGAACACACGCACTAAGAGCAGAAATGCCATGAAGGAGGCATGGGATCTGCCGGCCGAGAAAGCCTTTTGGTACACTGGTACTGACTGGCTGCAAGTATTACTAGATTCTGTGTCAGAGGAAATGCGTGCTAAACTGATGCTTTTACTCTGTAGATGTTGGCACCTGAGAGAGGATTGCTTGCGTATTGATGGCAGAGAATCAATCATGGGATCAGTACAGTTCCTGCTGCGGTACGAGGACGAATTAAAAACCTCCTCTCAGTCGAACAAATGTGACACCGGAAAATGCATGGGAGTCATGGCCACCCAACAGGCGGAAGATGCAGAGCTTGCACTGGTCGGCCCCAGTTAGAGGAACAGTAAAATTAAACTCTGATGCAGCTCTCTGTGCAAGTACGGAGATAAGTACAGCGGGAGCAGTCACAAGAGAAGTAAAGGATGTTGGGACAAACCCACCGGGGACGAACGCCCCGGCCGACGAACGGTCTATATGTTGGCCTCTATTCATCTCAACTTCCTTAAACACATACATGGAGGTACACACGCACACACTCAGCACAACTCCAGAAGAACTCTTACATGGACTGGGCGCATACCACGGTCTCGACGGAGACTACATCTTCCTTAGGCCCCTCCCCTTCGGCTCAGCACATACCGTCACCGTGGCGCGGCAACAGACCGGCCCTACTACAATCAGTACACAAGGAGGGGGTCTTATACCCGGTGCACACGCACCCCAGCACACGCACGCACACGGCACACATGACCTGGTTCCCACACCGGCCACTAACCCATGCATGCATGCATCACACCCGGCCACTAACCCAGTAAAATCTCCACCATCTACATGACGTGACCACGCATGCACCAACAGCACACGACCTGATCCGCATGCAGTGCCCAGAGATATATACATCCGCACTCCGCATGCAGCAGAGATATATACCAGCACGGCTACCAACTGCTCGACTGACGCTGCTGCATGCGGATCAGGTCGTGTGCTGTTGGTGCATGCGTGGTCACGTCATGTAGATGGTGGAGATTTTACTGGGTTAGTGGCCGGGTGTGATGCATGCATGCATGGGTTAGTGGCCGGTGTGGGAACCAGGTCATGTGTGCCGTGTGCGTGCGTGTGCTGGGGTGCGTGTGCACCGGGTATAAGACCCCCTCCTTGTGTACTGATTGTAGTTGCGCCGGTCTGTTGCCGCGCCACGGTGACGGTATGTGCCGAACCGAAGGGGAGGGGCCTAAGGAAGATGTAGTCTCCATCGAGATCGTGGTATGCGCCCGGTTGATGTGAGAGTTCTTCCGGGATTGTGCTACGTATGTGCATGTGTACCTCCATGTATGTGTTCAAGGGAGTTGAGATGAATAGAGACTCTCATATCCGTTTGTCGGAATCTGGCGGCGTGCGATAGTGTGGAGGAGGACGAAGCCCGTCCGGCTATCATTGGTCTGGAAATCCCTGGCGAATATCTACAGGGTGTCCGGTTGTTTTGGAGATGGACTGTCAGGTGATTGTGATGGAATCAACGGCGGAAGACAGAACCAGATCGGTTGCTAACTTGCTATAGCCTGATTGCAGATATTAAGAACTACCTGGTAGGCTTCTCGGAGTTCAGTGTCAACAGCGTGAGGAGAACATGCAACAATCTTGCTCACGGGTTGGCAGCGGAGACCAGACATATTGGAGACAAGGATATGATAGCAGACATCCCATCTAGCCTTCAGTCTATTATGATCTCTGAATGTAATGGTCGCGTTTGAGTAGGCTCCCCTACTTTAATTCTCAAAAAAATATAATCCCGAAATATGCCCGATTTTACATAGTTCTAGTCTATACACACAATAAATAACGACAATAAATTTCCTAAATCTTCTCGATCTACATCTTTGTAATCTATATCCACAATAAATAATGGCAATAAATTTTCTAAATTGATCTACATCTTTTTAATCTATATCCACATTAATTATTTGTTATAAATTGGAAATCTGCTCATTAACTTATTTGTAATACTATGTAGGACAATAACTCACGTCATTAAAATTGCAATATATGGACAATTTGCTCTTTGTAATCTACCCTACAATAATTGATGGCAAATAAATGTCCAAGATATGCTTGATACATATCTTTGTAATCAGTATCCTCAATAACATATGGCATAAATCTAGATGCAAAGATATGTATTGAGCATAAATTTGTGGCCACAATAATATGTATCCACGATATACCCACATAAATCCAAAATATGCTTGATACGTCTCCAACGTATCTATAATTTTTGATTGTTCCATGCTATTATATTATCTATTTTTGGATGTTTTATATGCATTAATATGTTATTTAATATTATTTTTGGGACTAACCTGTTAACCTAGAGCCCAGTGCCAGTTTCTGTTTTTTTTTTTCTTGTTTTTGAGTTTTACAGAAAAGGAATATCAAACGGAGTCCAAACGGAATAAAACTTTTGCGATGATTTTTCTTGAACCAGAAGACATCCAGAGAACTTGGAGAGGGGGGCAGAAGCTTCCCGAGGAGGCCACAAGCCTCCTAGGCGCGCCCGGGGGGGGGGGGGGGCTGATGGCTTGTGGGCCCTTCGGGAGTCCTACAACCCTAATATTGCACTATAAATTCCCAAATATTCCCAAACCAACAGAGGCATCCACCAAAATAATTTTCCGCCGCCGCAAGACTCTGTTCCCATGAGATCCCATCTTGGGGCCTATTCTTGCACCGTGCTGGAGGGGGATTCGATCACGGAGGGCATCTACATCAACCTTGCTGCCCTTCCGATGAAGCGTGAGTAGTTTACCACAGACCTACGAGTCCATAGCTAGTAGCTAGATGGCTTCTTCTCTCTCTTTGATCTTCAATACAATGTTCTCCTCGATGTTCTTGGAGTTCTATCCGATGTCACTAGTAGAAAAAGGCCCATTTGTCCCGGTTCCAGAGGCCCATTAGCGCCGGTTCTGGAACCGGGACTAAAGGGTCGGGACTAAAGCCCAAAACCTTTAGTCCCGGTTCGCTTACGAACCGGGACAGAAGGGTCTCCACGTGGCCGCTGCGGGGAGCCCAGGCAGGAGGGCCTTTAGTCCCGGTTGGTAACACCAACCGGGACCAAAAGGCATCCACGCGTCAGCATTTGGCAGTAGCTGGGGTTTTTATTTTTTTTTGAAAGGGGGGGGGGGGGTTAGGGTGTTTTGGAGGGTTAATTTAGGGGTTTCATATTGTGTTAGCTAACTAATAGAGAGAAGTGTCCTCTCTTTCTCCGTGCTTGGTCGACGCTAGCTACTATATGTATAGAGACAACTCGGCACGCTAGGTAGTAAGCAAATGAAGGAACCATTAAGTACACAAGATCGTCATGAACATATACAGAGAGAAGTGATTGACCTCTCTTTCTCCGAGAGATTGGTCGAACAACAAGTTTTCGTATATCTATCAAGTGCTACTAGCTACATATATACAATATAAGATCTCTTACGTACAATCCCTAACATCTAGTGTCAAATTCCACATGGTATTCTCCGGCTTTATTTATGACGTGGTCAAGAAAGAATCCCGCCAATTCCTCTTGAATTGCTCGTATGCGATCATTTGGTAGGAGTTCATCCCGCATCTGCCACATCTAATTTGAAGAAGGGGGTCAATACATATATATGAATGAAACTCAACACAAATGATGGTAATAAAATAAAATTGTGAATATTATTGCTTACGCACTTCATATTGTTTTTCAGAGTAGCCCCGCTTAGAGGTCGTCGCGTTGTAGATGAACTCGCAAACGTAGTATCCACAAAAATCATTCCCGGCTTCCTGCCACAAGCACTTTACGAGAAATAGAGTTCAATCAAACTGATAATCAAGCATTATAAATGGTATTGATGAAACTAGAATCAATGGGAGATGTGCGGAACTAGCTAGTAGTACTTACTTTTGGGTGTGTAAATCGCAGCTCCCTCGGCAGTGCCGGAACAATTCCGGTGAACTCTTTCCAAACCCTGCCAGACAAAGAAAATAATTACTTGATATCAGGAAATGAACAAAGTTGCCGATATGGTGCGATAATGATCGATTGAACTTACTTCTGGAGCATTTCAGTCATGTCCGCATACTCCTGGGGATCTTTTCGTCTCGAGTCTAAGACGGTTACTACTCCCCGCTCAAGCTTAATCTCTAGCAGAATAAAGTGGAAGCTGCGCACGCATGCATAACACATCAATTACATTACTATAACCTCGAGTAATAAGGGAAACCGAATATGCATAAGACAGTAACACTCACTTGAAGTTGTAAGGAAAGAGTATTTTCTCTTTGTTTTGATTTTTAAGCAACGATTGTAGCAAGTTGTCCTTGCTTTCTGTGACATTCTTTTGAACCGTCCATTCATGTATGATATTTGGGTTAATGAACCCAATGTCATATATTTGTGCTTTTCTGCATTCGACGATCTTCAATCTACATAATATAGTGAGGATAATTATATATACATGCAATAAAAGAGCTGAGCTATATATAGAGACTTAATTACAGAAGTAGTACTTACAGACAGTAGCAAGTCACGAGTGTTTTGTCGAGGGCCTTTTGATTGTATAATTGGAATAACTCGTCAAATTCAACAGACAACTGATCCATTCCAACGAGGTCGTGCTCCTCTTTAATTCTCGGCGTCAAAGTATCCTTCCCAGACTCGCTGCAGGTTTTCATGTACCATTCATGGAATCTTCGCATCATCGTTGTTAGAGGAGGATGATCAGGTTTGACGAGAGGCTGCCCGTACTGGTATCTGAATTCGTCCACCTCCATTATTTCAAACTCAACATCATCGCTCAGGTAATCAGCAGGATTGGTACCGGGCACCATCCCCGGCTGATTAGCAATGATATCGCTAGACACCTTGAGCGGGGGCCACGATTGGTTCGCCTGTTCGCCGAGCTGGGGATTTTTTTCCCACTTCTTCGTTCTGCTAACCTTGCATGCATGCAAGTACTTCCCGACCGCTTCGCTTCCTTATATGTCCTTTCAATAATGCGCTCATAGTTGGATTGCGGCGGAGACGGTGGTGGTCGCATCAGGGCATCGATAGTGCGCTTCCGTTTCACCGGATCTATCGTCTCCTTCGGAGGTGGAGGTTTCCGTGCAAAATGTTCATGCACTTCGGCAGCACTGATTTTCGCGGTTTCCTCGTCGGTCCTCTCATATGGTAACTTTTCCAGAGGCTTGAGAGATGGACCGTATCTGAATTGCTTCCCGCCTCTGCTTGTACTGCTAGCCGCCGGAGCGGCGGCGGCTCTCTTCCGCCGTTGCTGACAAGGCGGAGGAGGAGACGGAGTGCTCTGATGCGCCGGAGGAGGCGGAGTGCCCTCACGCGCCGGAGGAGGCGGAGAAGGAGTGCCCTCACACGCCGGAGGAGGAGGAGGAGTGCTCTGACTCGCCGAAGGAGGAGGAGGAGGCGGAGGCGTCCAGTTCGGAAGCTTGATGGACTCCTTCCGCCATAGAAATGTAGTCCTCAGAGCATAAACCAGCTGAGTCTCCACTTCACCTGTAGGGTGGTCAAGCTCGAGCTCGTCAAATCCCTCCATTACTTCACCCACCATCACAACAACATAGCCATGTGGAATCGGACAGCAGTGAAAAGTTCCGTCAAGTTGATGAGGTGCAATAGAGCCGACAGCTGCCTTCAAGGTGAGGTTCCGACATTTCGTCATAAGCTGGCAATGTTGAGCCTCCGTGATAGCATCCACGGGGTAGCTAGGAGCCGTGAAGTCAGGCTACTGAACGAGCTCCGTGGAAGCCACGCTGCTTCTCCGCTGAGATGGTGGGGTAGCTTCTGGGGTAGATTTGTGCCGCTGAGATGGTTGGTCGGCAGCTCGCTGACTCTCAACTTGTTCCTCTAGCTTTAGTACTCTTGCATTGAGCTTTTGCATTTCGCCCAGCTCCTGTTTCCTCTTCCTCTCCCGGGTTTTTAACCGCCTGTGTCGGGAAACCCAACCTTCCACGCAACGGAGCCTGGCGTGCCTCGTGTTCGTCCAGGGTGCTCAGGATTCCCAAGGGCCTCAATCAGCTCGTCCTTCTCTCTGTCGGGAATGAACGTCCCTGCCTGCGCTGCGGCGATATACTTCTGAAGCTTCTTGACGAGTATTGCAAGTTGCTCGTCCGTCCAACAGCACTTCCCTGTTTCAGGGTCCAAAGTTCCCCCAACCCCGAAGAACCAAGTCCTTGAATGGTCTGGCCAGTTCAATGTCTCTGGTTCGAACCCTTTAGCAATCAGGTTATTCTCAGCTTTGTCCCACAACGGCCGGGCTTTGAGGTAGCCGCCTGACCCCGTGCGATGGTGATACAGCTTCTTTGCAGCATTTATCTTGTTTATCTCTGACATTTTCTTAGTCTTGTCCAATGTCTTGTAGGCCACAAATGCGGGCCAGTGATCTCTTATCTTCTCAAATCGGCCGGTGAATTCTGGAGTCTTCCCTTTGTTGACAAACGTTGATTTGAACTCATTCTTCCACCTCCTGAATAGATCTGCCATCTTCTTAAGAGCACACGCCTTGACCAGTGGCTCTATAACTGGCTTATTCAGATCCTCCTCTGGCGGTAGGGTGAAATTTGCCTTCAGCGAGGTCCAAAGATCATCTTTCTGTCTATCGGTGACATAAGAAATTTGAGGGTCTTCGTTCTTATGCTTATTCCATAGCTGGATGCTGATCGGGATACTGTCCCTAACAATAGCTCCGCACTGAGCAGAAAATGCTTCCTTGGTCCGCCTGGGTTCAATCGGTTGGCCATCATCCGCGATTGCTATGATCGTGAACCTTTCATCCCGGCGCAACCTTTTCTTCGGGCCTCGTCTCATTACCGAAGTTTGGCTCGATCCGGAGGGCTATAAAAGAAGAAAGAAGAGTTAATATATGTACATACCAAAACAATTAATGCATCAATTAGCTAGTCAGCACAGGCTTAATTAATATATATACCTCGCCAGACTTTGCAACAGCTCCCTCCTCCGTTCGGTCACCGGAGCCGTCATCACGGTCTCCTTCTTCCACCGGCATTCGGTCACCGGAGACATCATGATCATGTCTTTCCTCCTCCATTGTTTGATCACCGGAGCCTTCATCCTCTCCTTCCAGACCATCGGTGTCGTTGAGAAACTACAAGACATCACGTCCGTCGCGGATTATGTCCCCCAACAACTCTTCTTGTTCTAAGTCTCTTTGATCCATAGTTTCTACAAATATTACAACATGGCAATTAATATACAAACATGAGAGATGGATATATTAGTGGCAAACATAGACCTAGCTAGCTAATCACAACAAGGAATATTAATTAGTGGCCTCGACACTTCTACGGTTTGGGGTGGCCTCGACAATGCTTCTAGGGTTTGGGGTGGCCTCGACAACGCTCTTTTAACTTGGTAAATTTAGGTGGCCTCGATGCTTCTAGGGTTTGGGGTGGCCTCGGCAGTGCTTCTAGGGTTTGGGGTGGCCTCGACGCTTCTACGGTTTGGTCGGGCGAGAGGGGGTTGATCGACGTCCCCCCTCATGTTGAAGAGTTACCGGAGTTCTCTCATGAATGTCCGACGTCCGGACTGCCTCTCTCATGAATGTTAAACAAGGGATTTAACAAAATGGCGCCATTCTGGATGTGCAGAAAATGGTCCTTATTTTTCCTGATCTCATCTACCCTTCTATATGTCACGTTGTCGGTGTCAAAGGATTCAAGAAAACCATGGCTTCATCATTAGCCAGAAGTAACAGGCGCATAATGGTACGAAGCTCTCCAAAATTGTTTTGGAACAGAGTCCCAGGTAGGATAATTAGTTTTTTGGTACGAAGTTCAGCAAGAGCCTTCCGAATATCGCTATTTGGAAGGCCTTTGCTGAAATTCATACCAAAAAGCGAATTATTCTATCCAGAACTCCGTTCCAAAACAACTTTGAAGAGCTTCGTAGCATCATACGCCTGTTACTTCCGGCTAATGATGAAGCCATGGATTTCTTCAATACTTTGACAGACAACGTGACATATAGAAGAGTATATATATAGATGAGATAAAAAAAATTGGATCAACTTGTGCACATCCATAATGGGGGCATTCTTGATAAATCTATGTCAAAAGTCAAACTTTGACATATGATGAAATATTGTTCCATATGTCAAAATTCAAACTTTGACATATGATCAAATATTGTTGCATATGTCAAAATTCAAACTTTTACATATGATCAAATGTTGCATATGTCAAAATTCAAACTTTGACATATGATCAAACTTTGATATATGATCAAATGTTGCATATGTCAAAATTCAAACTTTGACAGATGATCAAACTTTGACATATGATCAAATGTTGCATATGTCAAAATTCAAACTTTGACATATGATCAAACTTTGATATATGATCAAATGTTGCATATGTCAAAATTCAAACTTTGACATATGATCAAACTTGATATATGATCAAATGTTGCATATGTCAAAATTCAAACTTTGACATATGATCAAAATTATTGCAAACTTTTAATATGACAAACTTTTAATACATTCAAACTTTCTTCAAATTGTTTATCAAGATCATCATGATAAGTACTACTCATCATATGCAAATTTTAACATTTGTTTCTCTATCTAAAACCCAAAAAAAAGATTCTCTTCTACTCGAGTCATGTAGGAGTTTTTATATATTTATGCATGCATATGTTATTTGGTTCTCGGCCTCACTTTGTTGTTGTGAACTCCACCATTTCTCTAAAAAAATCTCTATGCAAATTTCTCTAAAAAATGTCTTTGGTCAACTTTGATAATAACCTATATTGCAAATATCTCTAACTTTGATTAATGACCTTTGCAAATTTCTCTAAAAAATGACTTTGATCATGAATATCTCTAATTGTGCAAATATCTCTAACTATGTAAATATTTTTCTTATATTTAATAAATTATAAAGTTGGAATTCCAATTATTCATATTTCCTTTGATTTGCAAAGGAGCTATATTCTCCCCAATTCTTTTGCACCCACAAAAATTACTCCATCTATTTGACAGTACCCACAACCCATTCCGATGAATTTTTTCTAAAAATGCACATATGAACATATATAGAGAACATACATAGATAAAACTTTTCTAAAAATGTAACTTTTGCATATATGAACATATACAGAGAACATACATACATTTTTCTAAAAATGTAAAAAAAAAATCATCATATGAACAAAAAAAATTATATGAACAAAAAAAGCATACATCATCTATCATCAACATCATTATATCTATCATCAACATCATCTAACAATCATATGAAAATAAAATGTATATGAACAAGCAAGCTAGGGGAGGAGGACAGGGAGGAAAAGGGGGCCGGCCGGACCATAGCGCGGGGCGGCGAAGACCGTCGGCGAGGGCTCTGGGCATGGGCGCGGTGACGGCGTCGGGGGAAGGGGCGCAGCGACGGCGTCGGGCGCGTCGGCGTGGGCTCGGGGCAGGCGCGAGGCGACGGCGTCGGAGGCAGGGGCGCGGCTCTGAGGGCTCGGGGCAGGCGTGAGGCGACAGCGTCGGGGACGGCGACAGCGACGCCAACGATGGGGCACGGGCGACGACGGCGTCGGGGCACGGGCGACGACGGCGATGATGGGGCACGGGCGACAGCGACCACGGCGATGGGGACGACGGGGCACGAGCGACGACGACGGGGCAGCCTGGCGTTGAGCTCGGCGTCGTCGGGGAGGCGTCGGCGACGAGGATCGGGCGGCGATGGGGCAGGGCGCGGCGACGGCGATGAGGAGCGGCCTGGCGGCATCGTGGGAGAATGGGAGCACTTGGGGAAATTTTCCTAAGTGTTGGCTTATATAGCCACACCTTTGGTCCCGGTTCGTGGCATGAACCGGGACCAATGCCACCCTTAGGTCCCGGTTCGTGCCACCAACCGGGACCAAAGGTCTGTTTTGGCCAGGCGAAAGGGCGGGAAGCACAACCCTTTGGTCCCGGTTGGTAGCACGAACCGGGACCAAAGGGTGGCATTGGTCCTAGTTGGTGCCACGAACCGGGACCAAAGGTGGGCATTGGTCCCGGTTCGTGCCACCAACCGGGACGAAAGGCCTGCGCCTGGCACAGCCGCGGTGCGATTGGATGTTTAGTCCCACCTCGCTAGCTGAGAGGCTTCAGCACTTGTTTATAAGCGCGGCTGCGCCATCTCTCTCGAACTCCTCCGAACTGCAGGCCTACGGGCCTAATCTCACACTGCTATGCCTGTGGGCCTACTTGGCCTGCTGCGGGCCTGAATCCTGGCCCAACTAGCTGCGTTTCTAGTCGTATTCAGGCCGTGGTGACCCAGTAGGCGGCATTTTTTTCCTTTTTTTGTTTTCTTTTTTGCTTTATTGTTTTTTGTTTCTACTTACAGTTTTTCAGTGATTCTTTTTGCTTTTAGGTCACAAAAATTATAAACTTTCTGTTAGTGCCATTAGTTTTCAAATTTGAATTCTTTTAAATTTGTGTGAATCACTAGTTTGTGAATAACTTTACTATAAAAATAGATTTTTGAGTGATTCTTTTTCCTGCTATTTAATATTACTGTGTTTTATCATTATATTCAATTTGGTAATTTTTAGGTTATTTTAAAATGTTGTTTAATCAAAAACAGATTTTGTTATTTTAGTTTGCTATTAAAGTTTCTAACAAAATAATTCTTTATATATGAAAATTCTTTTGCTATTAATGTTTTGAACAAAAAATACTTTGATAATTTTAGTGCATAAATTTTATATATTTTAGTTTCAAAAATACTAGAGGTTTATAAAGCTTTTTAATTGAGTCCTTTTGCTATTAGAGTTTTATAAAAGCTTTTTAGTTGATTCTTTTTGCTATTGAAGAATATTATAGTTTTGTTTTAGTTGATCATAACAGAATATTTTAATTGAATATTTTTAGTTTCATAAAAGTTTTCTAGTTCATTCTTTTTGTTATTAGTTCATTCTTTGAGCTAAATGACCCTGAAATTGAAAAGCACTACAAATGAACTCTGAAAAGGTTGAAAGTTGGCATGGTATCATCATTTCACCCACATAGCATGTGCTAAAAAGTTGAGAGGGTTACGGCAAAAACTGAATGCACTTCGTGTACAAAATGGACAATCTCTTTCGAAGTATCAGGGTTTCGGACGAAAACTCATCTGTTACAAAGGGATTTCATTTTTTGAACTTATTTGAACTCCCGACTTTTTGTGTGTTCAAAATGCACCATTCAAAGCCACATCATCAATTTTCAACCTTTTCTGACTTCATTTGGTATTTTTCATGCATTTACTGGTTTTTTTTGTGCTAAATGACCCTGAAATTGAAAAGCACTACAAATGAACTCTGAAAAGGTTGAAAGTTGGCATGGTATCATCATTTCACCCACACAGCATGTTATAAAAAGTTGAGAGGGTTACGGCAAAAACTGGATGCACTTTGTGTACAAAACGGACAATCTCTTTCGAACTATCAGGATTTCATACGAAAACTCATCTGTTACAAAAAGCATTTCATTTCTTCACATGTAACTGCAGTGATATTCTAGATCAAAGGCATCATCATAATAGTTGTGGAGAGAAAGTCTTCACTTTTTCTTCGCTTGTGTCCTTTGCTTATTGCGCCGTAACCATGGATAATCTTCATCGTTTAATAGGGTGCTTGGGTCAGCCTTGACTTTGAAGGGAGGAATTTCATGAAACTTTTCATAATCTTCACACATGTCTGTCTTGCCCTCCAATCCCACGATGTCTCTTTTTCCTGAAAGAACTATGTGGCGCTTTGGCTCATCGTATGATGTATTTGCTTCCTTATCTTTTCTTTTTCTCGGTTTGGTAGACATGTCCTTCACATAGAAAACCTGCGCCACATCATTGGCTAGGACGAATGGTTCGTCTGTGTACCCAAGATTGTTTAGATCCACTGTTGTCATTCCGTACTATGGGTCTACCTGTACCCCGCCTCCTGACAGATTGACCCATTTGCACTGAAACAAAGGGACCTTAAAATCATGTCCATAGTCAAGTTCCCATATGTCCACTATGTAACCATAATATGTGTCCTTTCCCCTCTTGGTTGCTGCATCAAAGCGGACACCACTGTTTTGGTTGGTGCTCTTTTGATCTTGGGCGATCGTGTAAAATGTATTCCCATTTATCTCGTACCCTTTGTAAGTCAATACAGTCGAAGATGGTCCCCTGGCCAACGAGTACAGCTCATGTTGTCACCCCTGAGATGTGTTTGCTACCAACTGCCGAAAGTCCTGATGTATTCACATGTAATCCAGTCGTCACACTGCTCTGGGTGTTTGGAGCGCAGAATGTTCTTGTGTTCATCGACATACGGGGTCACCAAGGTAGAATTCTGTAGAACTGTGTAGTGTGCTTGAGACCAGGAATGCCCGTCCCTACATATTATTGAGTCCCCTCCTAGCGTGCCTTTTCCAGTCAGTCTCCCCTCATACCGCGATTGAGGGAGACCAATCTTCTTAAGGTCAGGAATGAAGTCAACACAAAACCCAATGACATCCTCTGTTTGATGCCCCATGGAGATGCTTCCTTCTGGCCTAGCGCGGTTATGGACATATTTCTTTAGGACTCCCATGAACCTCTCAAAGGGGAACATATTGTGTAGAAATACATGGCCCAGAACGACAATCTCGTCGACTAGATGAACTAGGACGTGCGTCATGATATTGAAGAAGGATGGTGGGAACACCAGCTCGAAACTGACGAGACATTGCGCCAAATCACTCCTTAACCTTGGTAGGATTTCTCGATCGATCACCTTCTGCGAGATTGCATTGAGGAATGCACATAGCTTCACAATGGCTAATCAAACGTTTTCCGGTAGAAGCCCCCTCAATGCAACCGGAAGCAGTTGCGTCATAATCATGTGGCAGTCATGAGACTTTAGGTTCTGGAACTTTTTCTCTGGTATATTTATTATTCCCTTTATATTCGACGAGAAGCCAGACAGGACCTTCATACTGAGCAGGCATTCAAAGAAGATGTCCTTCTCTTCTTTGGTAAGAGCGTAGTTGGCAGGACCTTCATACTGCTTTGGAGGCATGCCATCTTTTTCGTGCACACGTTGCTGGTCCTCCCGTGCCTCCGGTGTATCTTTTGTCTTCCCATACACGCCCAAGAAGCCTAGCAGGTTCACGCAAAGATTCTTCGTCACGTGCATCATGTCGATTGAAGAGCGGACCTCTAGGTCTTTCCAGTAGGGTAGGTCCCAAAATATAGATTTCTTCTTCCACATGGGTGCGCGTCCCTCAGCGTCATTAGGAACAGATAGTCCGCCGGGACCCTTTCCAAAGATTACTTGTAAATCATTGACCATAGCAAGTATGTGATCACCGGTACGGATGGCGGGCTTCTTCCGGTGATCTACCTCACCTTTGAAATGCTTGCCTTTCTTTCGACATTGATGGTTGGTCCGAAGAAATCGACGATGCCCCAGGTACACATTCTTCTTGCATTTTTCTAGGTATATACTTTCGGTGTCATCTAAACAGTGCATGCATGCGTGGTATCCCTTGTTTGTCTGTCCTGAAAGGTTACTGAGAGCAGGCCAATCATTGATGGTTACAAACAGCAATGCATGCAGGTCAAATTCCTACTGTTTGTGCTCATCCCACACACGTACACCGTTTCCATTCCACAGTTGTAAAAGTTCTTCAACTCATGGCCTTAGGTACACATCAATGTCGTTGCCAGGTTGCTTAGGGCCTTGGATGAGAACTGGCATCATAATGAACTTCCGCTTCATGCATAGCCAAGGAGGAAGGTTATAGATACATAGAGTCACGGGCCAGGTGTTGTGATTGCTGCTCTGCTCCCCAAAAGGATTAATGCCATCTGTGTTTAAACCAAACCATACATTCCTTGCGTCACCTGCAAAGTCCTCCCAGTACTTTCTCTTGATTTTTCTCCACTGCGACCCGTCAGCGGGTACTCTCAACTTCCCGCCTTTCTTACGGTCCTCTCTGTGCCATCGCATCAACTTGGCATGCTCTTTGTTTCTGAACAGACGTTTCAACCATGGTATTATAGGAGCATACAACATCACCTTGGCAGGAACCCTCTTCCTGGGGCGCTCGCCGTCAACATCACCAGGGTCATCTTGTCTGATCTTATACCGCAATGCACCACATATCGGGCATGCATTCAAATCCTCGTACGCACCGCGGTAGAGGATGCAGTCATTAGGGCATGCATGTATCTTCTGCACCTCCAATCCTAGAGGGCATACAACCTTCTTTGCTGCGTACGTACTGTCGGGCAATTCATTATCCTTTGGAAGCTTCTTCTTCAATATTTTTAGTAGCTTCTCAAATCCTTTGTCAGGTACACCATTCTCTGCCTTCCACTGCAGCAATTCTAGTGTGGTACCGAGCTTTGTGTTGCCATCTTCGCAATTGGGGTACAACCCTTTTTTGTGATCCTCTAACATGCGATCGAACTTCAACTTCTCCTTTTCACTTTCGCATTGTCTCTTTGCATCAACAATGACCCGGCGAAGATCATCATCGGGCACATCGTCTGGTTCCTCTTGATCTTCCGCTTCACCCGTTGCAGCATCACCGTATTTAGGGGGGCACATAGTTATCATCATCCTCTTCTTCTTCGCTGTCTTGCATCATAACCCCTCTTGCTCCGTGCTTGGTCCAAACATTATAGTGTGGCATGAAACCCTTATAAAGCAGGTGGGTGTGAAGGGTTTTCGAGTCAGAGTAAGACTTCGTATTCCCACATATAGGGCATGGACAACACATAAAACCATTCTGCTTGTTTGCCTCAGCCACTTCAAGAAAATTATGCATGCCCTTAATGTACTCGGAGGTGCGTCTGTCACCGTACATCCATTGCTGGTTCATCTGCGTGCATTATATATAATTAATTGTGTCAAAAACCATTACAGAACATCATGAATATAGAAGTGACCAAATTAATTAATAGAAGTTCATCATCACATTAAAACCAAAGTACATACATAGTTCTCATTGAACAACATATAGCTCTCCAGAGCATCTAATTAAACCATACATTGAAACTATCTAAAACATTTCAATGCAACAACAAATGCGATCATAGTCACAACTAAGGTAACAATTGATCCAACGGCATAATGATACGAAGCCTCAGTATGAATGGCATATTTTCTATACTTTCTCATCTTGAAGCGCATTGCATCCATCTTGATCTTGTGATCATCGACGACATCCGCAACATGCAACTCCAATATCATCTTCTCCTCCTCAATTTTCCTTCAAGTAATTATTTTCTTCTTCAACTAAATTTAACCTCTCGACAATAGGGTCGGTTGGAATTTCTGGTTGACATACCTCCTAGATAAAAAAATCTATGTCACATTGGTCGGCATAATTGTCGTAAACACTAAATGAAACTAATAGTTATAAAATATAATATATATACCACATCCGAATCATAGACAGGACGAGGGCCGACGGAGGTTGATACCAAAACCATCGCACTATATAATAACAAACAATAATAAAAGTAAGAAAATTATACAAGTATCTATCTAAATCATACAAGTAAGAACTTTTTTCTTTCAGAAAGAAGATAAGAACAAGAGGCTCACCACGGTGGTGCCGGCGACGAGATCGGCGCGGGCGATCGATGGCGGTGAGGACGGGAACGGGACAGGACGGACTGCCAAACCTAGACAAATCTTGAGGAAAATGTAGCTTGGACAAGGAGCTTCAAGAGGAGAAAGCTTAAGTGTGGCTCGGGCATTTCATCGAACACCTCATGTGCATAGGAGGTGAGCTAGAGCACCACAAAGCTCTCCCACGGCCGGCCAAAAAACAGAGCAGTGGCTCTGCTCGTGAGCAGGGGAGAGGGTATATATAGGCCACTCTTTAGTCCCAGTTGGTGGCTAGAACCGGGACTAAAGGACCACATTTGGTCTCGGTTCCAACCACCAACCGGGACCAATGGTTGTGGGCCAGGAGCGAGGCTCATTGTTCCCAGTTCGTGTCTGGAACCGGGACCAAAGGGGTCTCACGAACCGGGACCAATGGCCCTTGAGGCCTGGCCGGCGCCCTGGCCTCACGAACAGGGACCGATGCACCCATTGGTCCCGGTTTGTGAGTGAACCGGGATTAATGGGCTTTTCAGGCCTGGACCAAAGCCCTGTTTTCTACTAGTGTGTAATATTCTTTTGCGGTGTGTTTGTCGAGATCCGATGAATTGTGGATTTATGATTAGATTATCTATGAATATTATTTGAGTCTTCTCTGAACTATTTTATGCATGATATCTTTGTATTTCTCTTCGAATTATCGGTTGGTTTGGTCAACTAGATTGGTTTTTCTTGCAATGGGAGAGGTGCTTAGTTTTGGGTTCAATCTTGCGGTGTCCTCACCCAGTGACAAAGTAGGGGTAGCGAGGCACGTATTGTATTGTTGCCATCAAGGATAAAAAGATGGGGTTTTCATCATATTGCTTGAGTTTATCCCTCTACATCATGCCATCTTACTTAAGGCATTACTCAGTTCTTATGAACTTAATACTCTAGATGCATGCTGGATAGTGGTCGATGTGTGGAGTAATAGTAGTAGATGCAGGCAGGAGTCGGTCTACATGACACGGACGTGCTGCCCATATTCATAATCATTGCCTTGGATATCGTCATAACTTTGTGCTTTTCTATCAATTGCTCGACAGTAATTTGTTTACCCACCATATGTTTTCTTTCAAGAGAGAAGCCTCTAGTGAAACCTATGGCCCCCGGGTCTCTTTTCCATCATATATTTTCAGATCTATAAACCAAAAAACCCAAAAATACCTTGCTGCAATTTATTTATATTTACTCTAGTTTGCTCTTTTATTTATCTTTTATACCTATCTCTGTCAGATCTCACTCTTGTTCGTTACCGTGAAGGGATTGAGAACCCCTTTTCGCCTTGTGTGCAAGTGTTTGTTAGTTTGTGCAGGTGCATAGATTGGAGACTTGCTGGTGCCTCCTACTGGATTGATACCTTGGTTCTTAACTGAGGGAAATACTTATCTCTACTTTGCTGCATCACCCTTTCCTCTTCAAGGGAAAAATCAACGCAAGCTCAAGAAGTAGCAACACTTGGTCGACATTTTGGATTTAAACTTTGAGAGATTTCTAGTTTGTACAGTTGGGGAGTAAAGGTGGGTGATTTGTCAATTTTTACTATCGAGACTAGAGTTCAATACTTGGACAATAATTTAGTGGTGAAACCAGATTATGCTCAGATGTAAGAAACTCTATACATAGTTCACTATGCTGTTGCTTAACTATTCCATGTATAACTTATACATAATTCACTTCAGAAATGTAAAAAACCAATAAGTTTCATAACCAATGTTAAAATGGCAAGCATTTGTTGAAAAGCCTGAATTATCATTGTCAAACTATGTTTTGTGCTGGTGTTACAAAGTGTTTTTACAATACTACGGATAGCCAGAAGATCTTTAAATTTGGAGGCTTTGGGGTGGCGATTGGGGTAATACATTGAATACAACTCTTTAGTTTATTGTACATGATACAATTTGTCATGTATGAAAAAAAATCTAGTTCCAATCCGGTTGATTATTACAACATTGGTTGCTCCTTCATTATAGATGACAAGAGAGACTTTGAATGTGTTACCATACGTTTCCTCCGGGATGGTGTGAAGTAGACCAAGTAAAAAAGGAAGTCAGAGTAAGATATCAGTGCTAGTGGCGATGTACAATAAAAAACGTGCACACATGACATTTTACGTAGACACGAGTCATGTTTGTTTCTTGCGCTCATGATGTAGAAACTCTATTTAACCAATATCACATTATCTGATCATTTGAAAATTCTATGATATAGTATGCATGATACAAATTTTCATATTCTTTTTTGCCGGTTCGAGTGTTCTAGAGTCCCATTACATCCATAGTTTTTCCCATAGGTTTTAAAATGTAGTTTTGCATATTATATATGTTAGGATTCATTGCATATATGTTCTTATAACTTTCATTTGTTTAATGCAATTACTGCAATTTTACAGGTTAGAAAATGCAATCTATCGATCCATAGCTTTCTTACAAATTCTTGAAAATCTTTGAGAAGAAGCAGCACCGACAGTTTGCCATGTCTTTTGGAAGTTCCCATCTCTTGTCAATTACTTTGAATCCTCCATGACCATCTGTTCTTGCAAAACCAAGAGAAGGAGAAGGGAAACATGCCACGTGTGCGGCCTGAGCCAAATATATTACAGCTCAAGTATGAGCCAAACATTAAAGGCTAATAAACTGGACCAACGGAGGTTTTTGGTTAATATTTGAGGAGTGAAATGAAGAACAAGAGAACAAAGGAGTGAGGTGAGGGGCACCCATCCCCCATCTATTTAAATGCTAGCATACCACAGCCTTAGGCACCCCGTAGCCCTTGCAACCTCAGTTTCATCACAACACATTCCGACCACCACAAATCCGATGGCCCCTGTCTCCGCCGTTGGCATCAAGCGCTCTGCACCGAGCGACCACAATGAGCAGCCTAGCGTCCGGTGCAAGGGGGTTTCGTCGCACCAGGCACACCAGAGTACTTTCAAGGGCAAGCAAGTTGCCGACCCTGAAGACCACGGTGGCGACAAAGCTAACGAGTGGTAGCGGCGCCGGTGTCTTGCCATCAACATCAATGAGGTACCCCACAATGAAGACGACGACCTCGACAACCCTCTTCATGTCGGGACCCCCGCTGCAGGTGGTAGGTGCTCCCAGCCGCCACACTGGCTGCTCTCACTCGTGAACAAGAAGCAAGCGCAGGAGAACGAGATACTGGATCTTGCAGAGCAGCGCTTGCGCTGGGCCACAAAAGACCTGATGGAGGAAATGGAGCTGAAGAAGATGTGGTTGGAGAATGAGAAGATGCGGCTTGAGAACTACCGACTCCTGGTGCAGGTCAAGTGCAAGTAGTTGGAGCTCAGTGTTGCCAGGTCGAAAAGGATCTAGGGCGTGTGCATGCATCTGTTTTTTTCATTACGCTAGAAATCGAGGGGATATGAAACAAAAGGAGGAACAAATAAGAGGCTTCAAGAAAGATTCCTATTTCTTCTACATTTGAAATAAATGTGCTACAAATTTTGATTTTTGACATGCTTTCAAGTGTGAATGTCTCCATTCATCATCTTTTTTTATTTACAAAAATGGATATTAAGCGCTTTCGGTTGAGAACCTCCATACTTTGCGGAGCTCGTTGAGATAACCAAACACTACAAAAAAAGACACATCCGTGACATTTTGGCCCGAACGAATTTTTTTATGTCATGCTTATGACACTTCTATGACGATAATTGTGACAAAAGCACGTACCATCATAGATATGGTGGGCTCCTACTTCTATGACAAAAAATCATGACAGAAAATGGGCTTTTCGTCCTGGGTGGGCCGGGGACGCACCTGCATGACATTCTTTGGGCCGTCCATGACGGAAAAAAATCGTGGTAGAAGCGAGGGCGAGGAAAATATCGGGGAGTTACATGTTACGGTGGGTGGTCGGGCCCGAGCGATGCACTGTGGTTTGCACGTTTCTCTCGTGTACGCGCGTGTGTGTGAGGCGTTGGCTAACTAAACCCGAGCGATGACACTAGCTACGCTACTGAACCCAAGCGATCGATCCCTTGGCTGTTAACTGAACCCGAGCGATTCATTCACTGCTGACTAAACCCGAGCGATTCCTTCGCTGCTGCTGCTAACTGAACCCGAGCGATCGATCACTACTGCTGCTTACCGAAGCTGATTGATGGCTCGCGTCCACGTCAGTATTTTCCTCGAAGAGGAAGGGATGATGCATCACAACTACGGTAGGTTTTTCCTCAGTGATGAGACCAAGTTTATCGAACTAGTAGGAGAACCACGCAACACTATGTAAATGGTACGTGCACACAAAGAACAAATACTTGCAACCCGACGCGTAAGAGGCGTTGTCAATCCCTCCCGGGTAAAAGATATATTGGTTTGTAGTAGATTGGACAAATAGATCTCGCGGGAACGGGAAATAAAATAAATAACAAAAAATTGCAGCAAGGTAATTTTGGGTTTTTGGAATAATAGATCTGAAAATAAAAGTGGCAAATAATAGATCGGAAAGCAACTATGATAAAGAAGAGACCCGGGGCCGTAGATTTAACTAGTGGCTTCTCTCGAGAAAAATAGCATACGGTGGGTAAACAAATTACTGTTGGGCAATTGATAGAACTTCAAATAATCATGACGATATCCAGGCAATGATCATTATATTGGCATCACGTCCAAGATTAGTACACCGACTCCTGCCTGCATCTACTACTATTACTCCACAGATCGACCGCTATCCAGCATGCATCTAGTGTATTAAGTTCATGAAGAAACGGAGTAATGCAATAAGAACGATGACATGATGTAGACAAGATCTATTCATGTAGGAATAGACCCCATCTTGTTATCCTTAATAGCAACGATACATACGTGTCATGTCCCCTTCTGTCACTGGGATTGAGCACCGTAAGATCGAACCCATCACAAAGCACCTCTTCCCATCTCAAGAAAAATCGATCTAGTTGGCCTAACTAAACCAAATATTCGAAGAAGAAATACGAGGCTATAAGCAATCATGCATATAAGAGATCAAAACTCAAATAACTTTCATGGATAAAATAGATCTGATCATAAACTCAAAGTTCATCGGATCCCAACAAACACACCGCAAAAAGAGTTACATCAAATAGATCCCCAAGAGACCATTGTATTGAGAATCAAAAGAGAGAGATGAAGCCATGTAGCTACTGCCTACGGACCCGTAGGTCTACAAGAACTACTCACGCATCATCGGAGAGGCACCAATGAGGATGATGAACCCCTCCACGATGGTGTCTAGATTGGATTTGGTGGTTCTGGAACTTGCGGCGGCTGGAATTGTGTTTCGTCGACTCCTTTAGGGTTTTTGGATTTTTGGAGTATTTATAGAGCAAAGGGGTGGTGCGGGAGGCCACCGAGGTGGGCACTACCCACCAGGGCACCTCTCTGGTACTTCTCCGGCCCAAGTTGTTCCTTTTGGTCCAGAAAAATTCTCCAAAAAGTTTCGCTGTGTTTGGACTCCGTTTAGTATTGATTTTCTGCGAAGTAAAAACAAGCAAAAAACAACAACTGGCACTGGGCACTATGTCAATAGGTTAGTCCCCAAAAAATGATATAAAGTTGCTATAAAATGATTGTAAAACATCCAAGAATGATAATATAACAGCATGGAACAAGAAAAAATTATAGATACGTTGGAGACGTATCACCGATCGAGCCCCCGTGCGAGACGTAGCCAGCCGGTGTTGGGTTGCCTCTCGATGAACAGTGACTGCTGCTACCATGCACGCGGTACGTAGAACGAGTCGAGACGTGGTGAGTCGAGCCGGTTGTTGGTTGTGGATGAACAGTTCTTGGTTGGGGTTGGATGAACAGGACCCCATGATAGTAGGCCGTTGCCGCTGGATGAACAGGACCCCGAGGAGGCCGCCGCACCCCAGCCGGTTGGGGGTGGATGAACAGGACCCTGTGAAGGCTAGATGAACAGTAGCTGATGGAGGCTGGATGAACAGTAGCCCATGGATGAACAGTAGCAGGTGGAGGCTGGAGGTAGTCGACGATGGATGAACAGTAACCCCATGGAGGCTGGAGCGAGAAAGTAGACGGTGGATGAACAGGACCCCATTTCACCGTAGGCAATCCAACAGAAGTCTGTTTCCTCCATTTTGCAGTACGCCACACCCCTCCCGATCAACAAGACCATGTTTCGACCGTAGGCACTCGAACAGAAGTCCGTTTCCTCCGTTTTGCGGTACGCCAGACCCTTCCCGATGAACAGGACCCCGTTTCGACCATAGGCACTCGAATAGAAGTCCGTTTCCTCCGTTTTGCGGTACGCCAGACCCATCCCAATGAGCAGGACCTTGTTTTGACAGTACGCGGTCGAACAGAAGGTTGTTTCCTCCGTTATGCGGTATGCCAGACCACGTTTCGGCTGTTCCGTCCAAGCCGGTTGGCTCCCGATGAACACGATGCCGTTGTTGCCATCCGCTGCCTCTCCATGTACACGAGCCCTGGCTATACGTATGCGCGAGTAGGCGTTCAAGACCTCGCCCGTATGTACATACGTGGCCATATTTTTTGGCATCTGGCTGTACGTACGTGTACACAGTTTAGAAGGGACTGCATGAACTGCTACGTCGGGGGGTCTACTACTACACGTGCCGCTGCTTACTCAGCCACGATTCATCGTACGTACATGTTCGCGACCAGATGGACAACCCTACGTACGGTTCGACCGGGTGGGTCCCAGCCATCAGGGAGGATAAGGAGGCACTCCCTTGCGTGCAAAGATATATGTGGTGGGTCCCAGCTGTCAGGAGAGGAATCATTGTTTTTGCGCGTAATAAGTAGGCACTTCATTGTGTGCGAACATGTAGGTGGTGGGTCCAACTGTCAGCCTCACCGTGTACAGTCGTCTTCCGATGGCTGTCGTTCGTTGACAATGTTGACCACACCACGCCGAGAGCACCAAGGCGGTGGATGATGGCGAGGCCTGCTAAGGGAACAATGCGGAGTCGAGGAAGACGAGGCAGTGGATGCCCACACGGAGGGGAGTACGAGGATTCACTGGTTCCGATGCGGTGTAAGGCTGCCGTCGCCGGAGAATAACACGGGGTGTGGGTGAGTAGAAGGAAGCCCTGGCCGGCAGTGGGATGAGAGTGGGGCGATGAGGCCTGCGCGACAGCACTGCCGCCCACGGGAGGCAGGAGCAGGCGGTCCCGCTGGCGTTGGTTTGGGCAACTGGAGCAAGAAGATCAGAGGTTGAAGAAGCAACACGGCTGTTGGATTGACATCCAATGATCAAGCTGCTAGAATCATTTGTTGACTAAGTTGACAAAGCCCTGCGTACGCGTCAGCTTAGTAGGCCCACAAGTCAGCCACCAAATCTGCCGGGTCCCAGCTGTCATCTGGAGGAATAGTTTTTTCACATAATAAGGAGGCACTTCCTTCCGTGCGAAGATTTTGTCGGTGGGTCCCAGCTGTCAGCAGGAGCAATCATTTTTTCACGTAATAAGGAGGCACTTGCCTGTGTGGGTCCCTACTTTCAGCCTCTCCACTTACATCCCTCTTCCGATGGTTGTCGTTTGTTGACCATGTTGACCACGCCGCGCCGAGAGCACCAACGCAGTGGGCGACCCATGTCAAAAAAACACGGTGGACGACGGCGAGGCCTAGGAAGGGAATGACCCGGAGCCGGCAAAGCCACAGCAGTGGATGCCCATGCTGAGGGGAGTATGAGGGCTGACTGGTCGGTTGCGGGGTGAGGCTGCCGTCACCGGAAAATAACAAGAGGTGCGGGTGGGTAGAGGGATGGCCTGGTCAGTGGTGGGAGTAGGGTGGGCCGGTGAGGCCTGCGCGGCAGCACAGCTGGCCACAGAAGGAGGGAGCAGGCAGTCCCGCCAGCACTGGTTTGGACAGCTGGAGCAAGAAGATCAGAGATTGAAGAAGCACGACGGCGGTTGGATGGACATCCAACAGTCACTGCTCTGTGTTGACTAAGTTGACAAAGCCTTGCGTACGCGTCAAAAAAAAATTAGGACAGCGTCATCGTCAACCTAGTAGGCCCACAAGTCAGCCTCCAAATTTGTGGAAAACAGCATACAGCGCATTTACCATTATTTTTAATAACTTAAAGCCCATTTGCTAATTCTTAATGATATTTTGAAGCCCATATTCTTTTTGTTAGCATTACAGACCATATTCTGGCAACTGCTAAAAAATTCAACAAAATTTTGCATATTCTGGTGGGGTCCAAACTCTTTAATCACGAAATTTCGAGTCAGATTAAAAATAATTATAAAAATAATTTTATTTCAAATTAAAATACAATCAAATTTTTCTCGCAAAAAAATGAAATTTAAAATCTTGAAATCCTGAAAAAATTAAATTTGAATCTAGTTGCCGGTTTTCTGTGTTTTTAAAATTTACAGCCCATTTCTTACCACTTATAGCCCATTTTCTGGGGAAGCCGAATACATTTCCTCGTCTTTAAAGATTTGCAGCCCAGTAGGGCTGAGAAAAGCAAGTTGGCCTGGGTTGGGTATTGTCCAAAAAAATAGAACTAGGCTAGCCATTTTCAGAAAGAAAGAAGATATCAACTGGGCTCGTCATGTGCTTAAATAAAAGCATGGGCTAATGGGTCACAGCCCCCGCACAGCGCAGTTGATACCCTGTGATACGTCTCCAACGTATCTATAATTTTTTATTGTTCCATGCTATTATATTATCTGTTTTGGATGTTTTATATGCATTAATATGCTATTTTATATTATTTTTGGGACTACCCTATTAACCTAGAGCCTAGTGCCAGTTTATGTTTTTTCCTTGTTTTTTAGCTTCGTGGAAAAGGAATACCAAAGAGAGTCCAAAACGGAATAAAATCTTCGCGATGATTTTTCTTGGAACAGAAGACACCTAGGAGACTTGGAGATGAAGTCGGAGGAGCCACGAGGCGGCCACAAGGGTGGAGGGCGCGCCCCCTGCCTTGTGGGCCCCCCGTGACCATCCTGACCTAATTCTTTCGCCTATATATTCAAATATGTTCCCAAACCACCAGAAGCATCCACGAAAACACTTTTCCACCGACGCAACCTTCTGTACCCGTGAGATCCCATCTAGGGACCTTTTCCGGCACCCTGCCGGAGGGGGATTCGATCACGGAGGGCTTCTACATCAACCCTATTGCCCTTCCGATGAAGCGTGAGTGGTTTACCTCAGACCTACAGGTCCCTAGCTAGTAGCTAGATGGCTTCTTCTCTCTCTTTGATTCTCAGTACCATTTTCTCCACGATGTTCTTAGAGATCTATTCGATGTAATACTTTTTTTGCGGTGTGTTTGCCGAGATCCGATGAATTGTGGATTTATGATCAGATTATCTATGAATATTATTTAAATCTTCTCTGAATTCTTTTATGCATGATTTTATATCTTTGTAATTCTCTTCGAACTATCGGTTTGGTTTGGCCAACTAGATTGGTTTTTCTTGCAATGGGAGAAGTGCTTAGCTTTGGGTCCAATCTTGCGGTGTCCTTTCACGGTGACAGTAGGGGTAGCAAGGCACGTATTGTATTGTTGCCATCGAGGATAAAAAGATGGGGTTTACATCATATTGCTTGAGTTTATTCCTCTACATCATGTCATCTTACTTAATGCGTTACTCTCTTCTTCATGAACTTAATACTCTAGATGCAGGCAGGAGTCAGTCGATGTGTGGAGTAATAGTAGTAGATGAAGAATCGTTTCGGTCTACTTGACACGGACGTGATGCCTATATTCATGATCATTGCCTTAGATATCATCATAACATTGCGCTTTTCTATCAATTGCTCGGCAGTAATTTGTTCACCCACCGTATTATTTGCTATCTTGAGAGAAGCCTCTAGTGAAACCTATGGCCCCCAGGTCTATTTTCCATCATATAAGTTTCTGATCTACTATTATCCATCATATAAGTTTCCGATCTACTATTTTGCAATCTTTTACTTTCTGATCTATAAACCAAAAATATTTACTTTATATTTTATTTAGTTTCATTTATATCTATCAGATCTCACTTTTGCAAGTAACCGTGAAGGGATTGACAACCCCTTTATCGCGTTGGGTGCAAGTTGTTTGATTGTTTGTGCAGGTATTCGGTGATTTGTGCGTTGTCTCCTACTGGATTGATACCTTGGTTCTCAAACTGAGGGAAATATTTATCTCTACTTTGCTGCATCACCCTTTCCTCTTCAAGGGAAAAACCAACGCAAGCTCAAGAAGTAGCAGGAAGAATTTCTGGCGCCGTTGCCGTGGAGATCTACGCCAAGTCAAGACATACCAAGTACCCATCATAAACTCTCATCTCTTGCATTACATTATTCGCCATTTGCCTCTCGTTTTCCTCTCCCCCACTTCTAAAATGATTTCAGAAAAACACAAAAATATTTGCCTTTTTGTTTGCCTTCTTTCCGTTCGATCTTTTGTTTGCTTGTGTTACCATGTGCCTTCTTTTTGCTCTTGCATCTTCGCTTGCTAAAAGTTTATGGATCCTCATCCACTTGCTAATCTTTTTAAGAGATCCAATTATGATGAACCAATTTCTAGTGATTTGAGTGCACTAGATTATCTTTATGAAGTTTTGCTTGAAATTCGTGAATCTGAAAACTGTGATGAAGTGTTAAAAGAAGAAATCTATGAAGTAATTTACGATAGCTCCTTGGATGAAAAGCATGATTGCAATGGTTCTACTATAAATTCTAATAATGTCAGTTGTGCTAATGATATGCAAAACCCTAAGCTTGGGGATGCTAGTTTTGCTAGGTCCACTACTTGTTGCAATGATCATGATTGGGGTGATTTTTCTTATGATCTTGAAAATTTATTTAAGCCTCACGATGAATATGTTTGCAATAATATTGAAAGTGGGTTTGGAAGAGTGTCAACTCTAGGTAATAATGATCCCACTATTTTGGAAGAGTGTCAACTTT
Organism: Thinopyrum elongatum; assembly: GCA_011799875.1. Taxonomy (NCBI): domain Eukaryota; kingdom Viridiplantae; phylum Streptophyta; class Magnoliopsida; order Poales; family Poaceae; genus Thinopyrum; species Thinopyrum elongatum. The sequence goes on along the minus strand of CM022302.1, from coordinate 88,748,840 downwards.
GCATGCATGTGGATCATGAAGAGAATATTTTATGTGATAGTTATATTGTTGAATTTGATTATGATCCTACATGTAATTATTATGAGAGAGGAAAATATGGTTGTAGAAATTTTCATGTTACTAAATTACCTCTCGTTATGTTGAGATTGCAATTGTTTCTTTCTTCTTCCTTGCATTTGCTAGATCTTGCTTGCCTTGCTAATTTGTTTTCCTATAAAATTCCTATGCATTGGAAGCATGTTAGACTTAGATGTGTTTTCACGTACTTTATGATGCTCTCTTTGTGCTTCAATTCTTGTCTTTCATGTGAGCATCATCGAAATTTCAATGCCTAGCTAAAAGGCTTTAAAAAAGCGCTTGTTGGGAGACAACCAAATATTTTTCTTTTCCGTTTTTGAATAAATTTTTCATCTAGCCTCTGGTTAGATGTGTTTTTGTGTTTTATTTAGTGTTTGTGCCAAGTAAAACCTTTGGGATGGCTTACAGTGATAGTTGATTTGATCTTGCTGAAAAACAGAAACTTTTGTGTCCAGTCACAGAATTTTAGTCATTAACTGGGCATTGAAAAACGTTGAAATTTTTATACAAGATTAATATACAAATTTCCTCTGTTTTCCTAATTGTTCAGAATTTTTGGAGTTACATAAGTATCATAACAATTCAGATATTTGCAGACTGTTCTGTTTTTGACAGATTCTGTTTTTTCTTTGTGTTGTTTGCTTATTTTGATGAATCTATGGGTAGTATCGGGGGGTATGAACCATGGAAAAGTTGGAATACAGTAGATATTACACCAATATAAATAAAGAATGAGTTCACAACTATACCAAAAGTGGTGATTTATTTTCTTATACTAACGGAGCTTATGAGATTTTCTGTTGAGTTTTGTGTTGTGAAGTTTTCAAGTTTTGGGTAAGGATTTGATGGACTATGGAATAAGGAGTGGCAAGAGCCTAAGCTTGGGGATTCCCATGGCACCCCAAGGTAATATTCAAGGACAAACAAGAGCCTAAGCTTGGGGACGCCCCGGAAGGCATCCCCTCTTTCGTCTTCGTCTATCGGTAACTTTACTTGAGGCTATATTTTTATTCACCACATGATATGTGATTTTCTTGGAGCGTCTTGTATGATTTGAGTCTTTGCTTTTTAGTTTGCCACAATCAACCTTGATGTACACACCTTTTGCGAGGGACACGCATGAATCGTGATTTATTAGAATACTCTATGTGCTTCACTTATATCTTTTGAGCTAGGCAATTTTGCTCTAGTGCTTCACTTATATCTTTTTAGAGCACGGCGGTGGTTTTACTTTATAGAAATTGTTGAACTCTCATGCTTCACTTATATTATTCTGAGAGTCTTTAAACAGTATGGTAATTTGCATTGCTTATAAATTTAGTCCTAATATGATAGGCATCCAAGAGGGATATAATAAAAACTTTCATATAAAGTGCATTGAATACTATGAGAAGTTTGATTCCTTATGATTGTTTAGAGATATAGAGATGGTAATATTAGAGTCATGCTAGTGAGTAATTGTGAATTTGAGAAATACTTGTGTTAAAGTTTGTGATTCCCGTAGCATGCACGTATGGTGAACCGTTATGTGATGAAGTCAGAGCATGATTTATTTATTGATTGTCTTCCTTATGAGTGGCGGTCGGGGACGAGCGATGGTCTTTTCCTACCAATCTATCCCCCTAGGAGCATGCACATAGTACTTTGTTTCGATAACTAATAGATTTTTGCAATAAGTATGTGAGTTCTTTATGACTAATGTTGAGTCCATGGATTATACGCACTCTCACCCTTCCACCATTGCTAGCCTCTCTAGTGCCGCGCAAATTTCGTCGGTACCATATACCTTCCTCAAAATAGCCACCATACCTACCTATTATGGCATTTCCATAGCCATTCCGATATATATTTCCATGCAACTTTCCACCGTTCCGTTTATTATGACACGCTTCATCATTGTCATATTGCTTTGCATGATCATGTAGTTGACATCGTATTTGTGGCAAAGCCACCGTTCATAATTCTTTCATACATGTCACTCTTGATTCATTGCACATCCCGGTACACCGCCCGAGGCATTCATATAGAGTCATATTTTGTTCTAAGTATCGAGTTGTAATTTTTGAGTTGTAAGTAAATAAAAGTGTGATGATCTTCATTATTAGAGCATTGTCTCATGTGAGGAAAGGATGATGGAGACTATGATTCCCCCACAAGTCGGGATGAGACTCCGGACGAAAAAAAAGGCCAAAATAAAAAGAGAATGTCCAAACAAAAAAAATGAGAGAAAAGAGAGAAGGGACAATGTTACTATCCTTTTACCACACTTTTGCTTCAAAGTAGCACCATGATCTTCATGATAGAGAGTCTCCTATGTTGTCACTTTCATATACTAGTGGGAATTTTTCATTATAGAACTTGGCTTGTATATTCCAATGATGGGCTTCCTCAAATTGCCCTAGGTCTTCGTGAGCAAGCGAGTTGGATGCACACCCACTTAGTTTTCTTTTGAGCTTTCATAAACTTATAGCTTTAGTGCATCCGTTGCATGGCAATCCCTACTGACTCACATTGTTATCTATTGATGGGAATCTCCATAGCCCGTTGATACGCCTAGTTAATGTGAGACTATCTCCTTCTTTTTGTCTTCTCCACAACCACCATATTCTATTCCACCTATAGTGCTATGTCCATGGCTCACGCTCATGTATTGCGTGAAAGTTGAAATAGTTTGAAAACATCAAAAGTATGAAACAATTTCTTGGCTTGTCATCGGGGTTGTGCATGATTTGAATATGTCGTGTGATGAAGATGGAGCATAGCCAGACTATATGATTTTGTAGGGATAAGCTTTCTTTGGCTATGTTATTTTGAGAAGACATAATTGCCTTGTTAGTATGCTTGAAGTATTATTGTTTTTATGTCAATACTAAACTTTTGTTTTGAATCTTTTGGATCTGAACATTCATGCCACAATAAAGAAATTTACATGGATAAGTATGTTAGGTAGCATTCCCCATAAAAAATTCTATTTTTATCATTCACCTACTCGAGGACGAGCAGGAATTAAGCTTGGGGATGCTTGATACGTCTCCAACGTATCTATAATTTTTTATTGTTCCATGCTATTATATTATCTGTTTTGGATGTTTTATATGCATTAATATGCTATTTTATATTATTTTTGGGACTAACCTATTAACGTAGAGCCTAGTGCCAATTTCTATTTTTTCCTTGTTTTTTAGCTTCATGGAAAAGGAATACCAAACAGAGTCCAAACGGAATAAAATCTTCGCGATGATTTTTCTTGGACCAGAAGACACCTAGGAGACTTGGAGATGAAGTTGGGGGAGCCACGAGGCGGCCACAAGGGTGGAGGGCGCGCCTAGGGGGGTAGGGCGCGCCCCCTGCCTTGTGCCCCCCTCCCCCCCGTGACCCTCTTGACCTAATTCTTTTGCCTATATATTCACATATGTTCCCAAACCACCAGAAGCATCCATGAAAACACTTTTCCAATTGCTGCAACCTTCTGTACTCGTGAGATCCCATCTAGGGACCTTTTCTGGCACCCTGCCGGAGGGGGATTCAATCACGAAGGGCTTCTACATCAACCCTATTACCCTTCCAATGAAGCGTGAGTAGTTTACCTCAGACCTACAGGTCCATAGCTAGTAGCTAGATGGCTTCTTCTCTCTCTTTGATTCTCAATACCATGTTCTCCTCGATGTTCTTGGAGATCTATTCGATGTAATACTTTTTTGCGGTGTGTTTGCCGAGATCCGATGAATTGTGGATTTATGATCAAATTATCTATGAATATTATTTGAATCTTCTCTGAATTCATTTATGCATGATTTGATATCTTTGTAATTCTCTTCAAACTATCGGTTTGGTTTGGCCAACTTGATTGGTTTTTCTTGCAATGGGAGAAGTGCTTAGCGTTGGGTTCAATCTTGCGGTGTCCTTCCCCAGTGACAGCAGGGGCAGCAAGGCATGTATTGTATTGTTGCCATCGAGGATAAAAAGATGGGGTTTACATCATATTGCTTGAGTTTGTTCCTCTACATCATGTCATCTTACTTAATGCGTTACTCTGTTCTTCATGAACTTAATACTCTAGATGCTGGCAGGAGTCGGTCGATGTGTGGAGTAATAGTAGTAGATGCAGAATCATTTTGGTCTACTTGACACGGACATGATGCCTATATTCATGATCATTGCCTTAGATATCGTCATAACTTTGCGCTTTTCTATCAATTGCTCGGTAGTAATTTGTTCACCCACCGTATTATTTGCTATCTTGAGAGAAGCCTCTAGTGAAACCTATGGCCCCCGGGTCTATTTTCCATCATATAAGTTTCCGATCTACTATTTTCCATCATATAAGTTTCCAATCTACTATATTAGTTTCCAATCTACTATTTTGCAATCTTTTACTTTCCGATCTATAAACCAAAAAAACAAAAAATATTTACTTTATCTTTTATTTAGTTTCATCTATATCTATCAGATCTCACTTTTGGAAGTAACCGTGAAGGGATTGACAACCCCTTTATCGTGTTGGGTGCAAGTTTTTTGATTGTTAGTGCCGGTATTCGGTGATTTGTGCGTTGTCTTCTACTGGATTGATACCTTGGTTCTCAAACTAAGGGAAATACTTATCTCTACTTTGCTGCATCACCCTTTCCTCTTCAAGGGAAAAACCAACGCAAGCTCAAGAAGTAGCACCCTGCTCCATCTCTAAAACTAAAAAACAATAGGGCGAGCTGCTGGGTCCCTGTTGTTATAGTGTTTCTCTCTTTAATAAAGGAAATGTCAAGCCATTTGCCTTGTTTCAATGAAAATATGACAGTCACAGCCGAGTTAAAAAGGGCAACAACATCTAACTCAAGCTTAAAAATGGTACAAAAGCCAAAGGATTAATTGCTCATCAAATTTAGACAAAATCCAGATTGAACATGGCAATAACATCTAACCCAACCATTCTTTTTGGCAGTCACAAACAAATGGATCGGTTTGATCCATAAAAGCAACATCCTGTGTGAAAAAATTACTGGAACATGACGTCAAGTTGTTGTAAATAGAAGCCGAGCACGTTCAGAAGCCCATTTGTCCACCTGAAACTTCTTTTTTTTGCTGTTCAACATATCCATCCGTGAGAAATTTCTTGTTGAAAAACTTAAGCCTCATGGACAATAGTAACCTTGCATTCAACAGGAAGAATGTGACAAAGCTTCTGTTTGCCTGGTTGGATGCATATCCTTCCATCGTTATTGTCCTCAAATGAATGTCATGAGAACTGAGAAAATCCCGGTGCTTATTACGTCACCGATTGGTTAGATGTTTTTCTCCATGTGTTAGTGCCTAGGTAGACATGAAGATTGAAAACAGTTAAGGTCTAAAAAAAGAGTATGTCAAAAGAGCGACAGCTGAACGGTTAATTCTAGTACAATATATATGGGTTTTCAATGTGCATGAAATCATCACCTTTATATACAAATTCTCCAAACATGGAAAGCATCGCAGCAATCCAATAATTGTGTTCAGGTCATAACTAAACATTCTGATATATAAGATCTTGACAGAATCCAGCACCATTGATAGGCTATCCATGGACGAACTCTTCATTGAGCATATAACATAATATTAGTACCCAAAGTGTACTCCAAGATGATATAAAACTTATGCGCACAAATGAAAAATGCATCTTATGATTACAAATGTGTAGATGGTAATATATGGTACCTGAATAAGTGTGGAGCCAAACACCAACTTGTGATAATTAAACGGATCAGGAATTACACCCAAGGTCTCCAGTTTAGGTGCAGAGATGACAGTTATTTGCAAAGGTATATAACAATAATGAAGCAGCAACCTTTGAAGTGAAGGGGCATCTTCGATGATGAGCTGCTGTCCTTCAAAACAATTTCCAATGCTTTTAAGGTGAGGCGACTTTATTTGGAGACAACTGATAGGGATTTCTATTCCCAAAACAATCAGCAAGTGCTCCAGGGCAGGGCAACTGGAGTGGATGTTGCTCTGCAGTGAGGCCTCCAACAGATAAACCACCACAAGTGAAAGTTTTTTTAGCAGTGGGAGTCGAAGCATTTGTACCAGATCGCCTGGTAGATGGCACCGGGCGAAGGTGGCGGTGTGGAGAAAGGAGGAAACCCATGAGATGGACAACGGTGGTGTGGGCACAAATTCTTGGCCTTCGGTTCGTGGTATGTAATTTTTGTGGTAATGGTAAAACTCAAACTGCTGGAGTTTTTCAAATTCAGGGGATGTCAGCCAGGCATCCACCGTGCAGGGTATGGACAGCATGTAGCGTGTCGGGATGCAGAGGCATTGAATGGAGCCCTGGTGGGAGGAGATGATGGCTCTGAGGAGTTCAAAATTAGGAACGACAGATAGCTAACGACAGTCGAGATTAAGGGGCGTGGCGTGCCATAGAGGGCGCCACCGAGTTGAGAGGACTTGGGTGCGGCAGCAATCCTTGGTGGGGAGGAGCGAGATGATCTCCCCAAGGATGTCATCTGGGAGATCACTGATGTGGTCCCCCGATATTCTAACTGGTTCCCCAGATCAGTTTGGGGGGAGGGGGGGGGGGGGGCTCGCAGCTTCATCCCATGCTGCCGGGTGCGGGATCTACAACCGGCGTCGCCGCTGGTGGGAGCCTCATCTTCTTGGCACTGGGTCCAGCCGACTCCATTTTCCTTGCAGGCGTCGCGCCGAGCTCATGGGTTTGAGCAGAGTAGCGAGAGACGAGCCTAGTGGCAGTGCGAGTGGGGAAGAAGGAGGTCTTGGGTTTTCTGTAGGAGCGACGAAGAAGAGGAGCAGGCATTTTCTGTACGAGTGAGGAATAAGGTGAGCGGGGGTTTTCTGTACGAGTGAGGAATATGGGGAGCGGGGGAAATTGGGGGGGGGGGGGGGGAGGGGACGGAAGCGGGAGAGTCCAGCGAGCTGCAGTGTAAGTGGAAGCAAGGAGGAAGGAGGGTTTTTCTGGGATCGCCCCCTCTTCAAGAAAAATGGGCTTTTCCTCACAAAAAACAAAAACAAATGGGCTTTAAGATGGATAGGCTTTTGTATCGGCCTAGTCGGCTGCTCGTGTTTCATACTGGAGGGCCTTAATAATAGAGGCAGCCCATTAGAGACACTCTCCAGCTCTCTAGCTTATTGCCCATTCGAAATAAGAAAAGAGACACCTCCAGCTTAATTATGGCTCCTCATCGGTAACATTTTTCAACTTGAAAAAAAGTTATAACTCCTTCTCGGGCCTGCTTGGCAACCACCAAATTAGAGGATGATGTACTGCATGCAGACACTCACACTGGTCGTAGCGCGGCAAAATGAGGGGTCAAATAACATGCCCACAATATGCATAGATTGTAAAGGTTGACACGCTAGTCAACATTCACACTAGACTAAGCTTCACAAGATACGGTATGCATACTAGCTAACATTCACAAACACTTAAGTTCAGCATGTTTACGCATCTAAATGATTCACAAGACTATAACCAAGACAAAGCTGCGAGAAGGTGTAGAAATAAAGAAAAAATGATCGATACTTCTTTGAGAAAAGGGCCTCCCTACGCACGCATTAATTTCCTGGGCATGCTTCTTTCTGCTCAATGTTGCGTGCACTTTGAGCATGTTGCCAACTCCACAGCTAGCTTGATGGCTCATCTTGCAATTTACGCTGACACATTGCAGCAAACAGAGGAGGCAATAGAGATTACTCAACATCAGACCATTTTGTGCAGTTCCACTGAAATCATCTTCATTGTCCTGAATGTGAAAACATAGGAAAGCACTGTACTTAAACGGTGTCGCAAAACAGTAGCACATATCAATAGCTTGGCATGACAAAACACGATCATATGGACGAAGGGGATACTGACCTGCGTGAGGAAGATTATGCATAATTTTATAGGTGGTGAGTTGATTTCCACCTTGGGATCTCCTATGATGGCACAGAGGAAATTCTATGCAATCGATGAGCGCAATTCCTTCCATGTGGCTTTAGAAAATTTGTCCTACTAACCCCAATATCTTTTTTGTGCAGTTCCACTAAAATAATGCACCGCTATTTGCACGACTCCTACTCGCCGGCCAGGCCATCAATGACTCGGTCTCTTTTATCTTGCGTTGACGGCGCAACTGCAGTGCTTGTTTGCTCCTCCACACATGACAGGCTCGTTCCACACTATAAACAGCAAGTCAATGTACGAATAAGCTTATTTCATCTTCGGTTGGTCATTCTACCTAGTTACGAATGTAGGAATACCTGGAGCATCATGAGGTCAGCTGACAGCAGGTTCCACTAAAATTGAGGTTTGTGCTTCTGTTTGCACAAATAGACACCATATAGAGATAGACAACCCTGTTTGCACAAATATGTAAGAGGGTTATTTAAGCAGTGTCATTTTTTTGCAGCGGCATATGATTAACAGAAGCATCTCATATGTTATCAATGGCATTACAGTGATAGTATGAAAAAGTGCCATTAACTAAGAAGTGACATCACATCAAATCAACACTGGCACTAGATTAACGGGGGCTTACATTATAACAATTGCATTATTACTCTATGATGACAGATTGGGAGTAGTAATTGATCAGTATGTATGTGCACGGTTAACATGAACGATTGTTCTAACAAAGGGTGATACGGATAGGAGAAACACATCGTCGTGTCAACAATTGTGCAATTAAATTTTCTGCAGTTCAATGGAGATGCAGCTATGTTACCGGTGTCAGAGTTTAGTGTAATGGCCCAAAACACCCTTTATGAGAAATAAAGCAAGATAGAAGCATTTCATAAAACGGTGGTGGTATTGATTCAGGTTATCAATGGCAATAGATTGACAACAGCATTACTTAACAGCGACATCACATTAACAGTGGCATTGTTTCATTTTACCTGTGATGTTAGATTAACAGCAGCAGTAAGGGCATAGGGACAGGGGAGGCACAAGCACATTTTACATCCACTAAGGCATAAAGTGGTGAGGCAGAGGTGTTGCCGAGTGCGGCAAACATGCAAAGCATGTCTGGATTTGTGCATTTTTTGTTCTCGTCAATGACCTTTCCTATGTGACCACAAGAAATCTAGACGTGCTCATTCTCGGTTGCATTGTCGACCCAAAACCCCCACTTTCTATCCTTTTTCGACCAAGAGACCGGTCAGGCCAGCATCTTTATTTCCCTTTCCAACCAAGAGATCGGTTCATTAGCCAGTATCTGCAGTACCTTTTTTCCTCCAATAGTAAAAATTTAGGTGGTGTTCGACTGTTCGACAAGCCGACAGAGCTAGCTACATGGGGAGCTTTGTAATACTAGAAGAATATCCACATGCAGGATTCAGCGACGTGGGGAGCAATCCTAACTTGATGAAAAAAAGGGATGCAGTGACGTGGGGAGCTGGGCCATTAGAACAAGGCCGGTTCTAAAATAAGTTATACCTCCGGTCAGCGGGATGTGGCGAGGCAGGCGGCGGTATCTGCCAACTCGACGGTGGGGAGCAAGGGTGAGGAGGACCTCCCACGCCGGCGCCAGGTCAGAGAGGACGGCGCGCGTCGGCTTCCTCCTGCCACCGGCGACCACCAGCGGAAGGGATCCGGCCGGATCTGTGTCAACCGGAGAGGAGAGAGAGACAAAGAGAGTGGACACCATCATCTTGTTTAGATCTGGAGAGGGTGAGAGAGTGAGAAGAAGAGAGCAACCCTAGCAAGCAAGTCCTAAAGTGGACTAGTGGAGTAGTAATTGTTTTTCTCTCCATAGGGATCGTTTTAAATTGAATACGCGCGGAGCCATCTTTTCATTTAACGTACCCGTAAAAAGAAACTCGATCAATAACCGTTCCACCGCGTCAGATCGCACTTGGTATGGCTGACATTTGGTCCCAGACCCCACATTAAGTGGACTACTAGATGTCTCAAATTGTCATGTTACCTACCTTTTCGTGTGCAAATGCTCTCCACCGTTAGTGTACCCGCGCGTGTGCATGAGGAGAGAGTGAAGTCCGATGTATAAACCTTGAGGTTGTAGAGCTAGTCGGAAACAAACCCTCACCTTTAAATCCCTAAAGTTTGTACCCTGTCCTCTGTAATCCCGGTCATTTTTAACCTTAAGGGCATGTGCAGTTCAAGGGGTTTTAATGGGGATTAACAGGGGTTGTGGGGGATTAAATCATGTACAAGCCAAATTCCCCTCCATTCCTCTCCAAACCCCTTGGGAGGAGGTTGAACCGAACAAGGCCTAAGACTAACCACAGTGGGAGTAACTTCAAGAGTAATAACATCGGGTCCAACTCAGCAAATTCGCCTATGTGGCAACTAGTTAATGAGGAGAGAGGTAAATTGAGTACAACTTATAGCTAGTTACTCATTCTATGACATACCAAAACAAAATGACTCTATAACCTAATAAATGAAGCTTTGCATGACACTACACGTGCGATGACCACTGGAGCAATCCACTTAGGTTGTACGTAAACATGTTTATACTCTTCATTCATGATTTTTAGTACAAATAGGATGCACATGGCGATGTCATCCTCATACTAGCTACTATTGATGGATGGCCACGCAGCGTCGCCCTGCTCACCTGCAACTGCAACCCGAGTTGCGCATGCAGCAACTACAAACTGCAATGGAGAACTAGACGCACAAGGCATGTTGTTGGTGCTGCTTCATGAGCTACCGAGCCGTCTAGACGAGCGCGCGGTAATGGCCATCACCTGCGGAATGAAGGACGTTGTTCTATCGCCGCGTCCTGGCCATCACAAAGGTGGTGACGCACTTTGCGGGTTGTCAGAGACGGAGTCCGTCGTCCCACTCCAGCGATGGACAGCGCTCGCCCAAGAGGTAGAACATGGACGCAAATTCGTGCAAACACGGCCGGATTTCATATAAACATGACGGATTTCATTACATTTACATTAAATAAGATGTGCTAGTCTGGGGCTAAAGGTAGAATTATTATACCTAATCTAAATGGTCGCCGGCCGATCACTTTGTCCTCCTCCAGCATCCGGCTGAAGAAGAATGGTGCAAGACACCGACTGTTTTCGCTGGCGTCGCCTCTGCGGTGGCCTTCATGGGATACAATCGGCGGCGGCCTCCCGTTTTCTACTTCTCCTCGATGATGGCGGCGGACGGGGATGTGCTGGCCATCACCTCATCGACATCCGCATAGCTGCATGACCTCGTCGACATCCGCGGCGGCTTCTTTCTCTGCCTGCATGGCACGGCTACGCACGCATCGACGGCGGATGGCACAGTCGCAAGCACTGGAGGCGATGTACGACGTGGCGGCATCGAGGGCAGGGATGATGCCCGTGCCGCCGTGCTCCCCGACAAGCCGGCATGGAGCAACTCGGCACTCTTCCTCGAGTAGGATTGGAGCGGCCAGCTACGGAACCACGTGCTGGCTTAGGGCAGCAACTGGCTCTGTCGGGCTAGGCGAGGTAGGTGGAGCAGCGAGCTGCCTCGCTCGTAACTGCCGGGCTCGGCGGTGCTACTTCTTGAGCTTGCGTTGGTTTTTCCCTTGAAGAGGAAAGGGTGATGCAGCAAAGTAGAGATAAGTATTTCCCTTAGTTTGAGAACCAAGGTATCAATCCAGTAGGAGACAACGCACAAATCACCGAATACCTGCACAAACAATCAAAAAACTTGCACCCAACACGATAAAGGGGTTGTCAATCCCTTCACGGTTACTTGCAAAAGTGAGATATGATACATATAAATGAAACTAAATAAAAGATAAAGTAAATATTTTTGGTATTTTTGGTTTATAGATCGGAAAGTAAAAGGTTGCAAAATAGTAGATCAAAAACTTATATGATGGAAAATAGTAGATCGGAAACTTACATGATGGAAAATAGACCCGGGGGCCATAGGTTTCACTAGAGGCTTCTCTCACGATCGCAAATAATACGGCGGGTGAACAAATCGCTGCCGAGCAATTGATAGAAAAGTGCAAAGTTATGACGATATCTAAGGCAATGATCATGAATATAGGCATCATGTCCGTGTTAAGTAGACCAAAACGATTCTGCTTCTACTATTATTACTCAACACATCGACCGACTCCTGCCTACAACTAGAGTATTAAATTCATGAAGAACAAAGTAACGCATTAAGTAAGATGACATGATGTAGAGGAATAAACTCAAGCAATATGATGTAAACCCCATCTTTTTATCCTTGATGGCAACAATACAATACGTGCCTTGCTGCCCCTACTGTCACTGGGAAAGGACACCGCAAGACTGAATCCAAAGCTAAGCACTTCTCCCATTGCAAGAAAAACCAATCTAGTTGGCCAAACCAAACCGATAGTTCGAAGAGAATTACAAAGATATCAAATCATGCATAAAAGAATTCAGAGAAGATTCAAATATTATTGATAGATAATCTGATCATAAATCCACAATTCATCGGATCTCGGCAAACACACCGCAAAAAAGTATTACATCGAATAGATCTCCAAGAACATCGAGGAGAACATGGTATTGAGAATCAAAGAGAGAGAAGAAGCCATCTAGCTACTAGCTATGGACCCGTAGGTCTGAGATAAACTACTCACGCTTCATCGGAAGGGCAATAGGGTTGATGTAGAAGCCCTCCGTGATCAAATCCCCCTCCGGCTGGGTGCCGGAAAAGGTCCCTAGATGGGATCTCACGGGTACAGAAGGTTGCGGCGGTGGAAAAGTGTTTTTGTGGATGCTTCTGGTGGTTTGGGAACATATATGAATATATATGTGAAAGAATTAGGTCAGGAGGGTCACGGGGGGCCCACAAGGCAGGGGTGCGCCCTCCACCCTTGTGGCTGCCTCGTGGCTCCTTCGACTTCATCTCCAAGTCTCCTGGGCGTCTTCTGGTCCAAGAAAAATCATCGCGAAGATTTTATTCCTGTTGGACTCCGTTTGGTATTCCTTTTCCACGAAGCTAAAAAACAAGGAAAAAACAGAAACTGGCACTGGGCTCTAGGTTATTAGGTTAGTCCCAAAAATAATATAAAATAGCAAATTAATGCATATAAAACATCCAAAACAGATAATATAATAGCATGGAACAATCAAAAATTATAGATACGTTGGAGACGTATCAAGCATCCCCAAGCTTAATTCCTGCTCGTCCTCGAGTAGGTGAATGATAAAAACAGAATTTTTGATGTGGAATGCTACCTAACATACTTATACCTGTAATTTTATTTGTTGTGGCATGAATTTTCATATCCATAAGATTCAAACAAAAGTTTAGTATTGATATAAAAACAATAATACTTCAAGCATACTAACAAGGCAATTATGTCTTCTCAAAATAACATGGCCAAAGAAAGCTTATCCCTACAAAATCATATAGTCTGGCTATGCTCCATCTTCATCACAAAAAATATTCAAATCATGCACAACCCCGATGACAAGCCAAGCAATTGTTTCATACTTTTGATGTTCTCAAACTTTTTCAACTTTCACGCAATACATGAGCGTGAGCCATGGACATAGCACTATAGGTGGAATAGAATATGGTGTTTGTGGAGAAGACAAAAAGAAGGAGATAGTCTCACATCAACTAGGCGTATCAACGGGCTATGGAGATGCCCATCAACAGATATCAATGTGAGTGAGTAGGGATTGCCATGCAACGGATGCACTAGGGCTATAAGTTTATGAAAGCTCAAAAGAAAACTAAGTGGGTGTGCATCCAACTCGCTTGCTCACGAAGACCTAAGGCAATTTGAGGAAGCCCATCATTGGAATATAGAAGACACCTTTCTATAATGAAAAATTCTCACTAGTATATGAAAGTGACAATATAGGAGACTCTCTATCATGAAGATCATGGTGCTACTTTGAAGCACAAGTGTGGTAAAAGGATAGTAACATTGTCCCTTCTCTCTTTTCTCTCATTTTTTATTTGGGCCTTCTCATTTTTTTGGCCTCTTTTTTTTCGCCCGGAGTCTCATGCCGACTTGTGGGGGAATCATAGTATCCATCATCCTTTCCTCACATGGGGCAATGCTCTAATAATGAAGATCATTACACTTTTATTTACTTACAACTCAAAAATTACAACTCAATACTTAGGACAAAATATGACTCTATATGAATGCCTCCGGCGGTGTACCGGGATGTGCAATGAATCAAGAGTGACATGTATGAAAGAATTATGAACGGTGGCTTTGCCAGAAATACGATGTCAAGTACATGATCATGCAAAGGAATATGACAATGATGAAGCGTGTCATAATAAACGGAATGGTAGAAAGTTGCATGGCAATATATCTCGGAATGGCTATGGAAATGGCATAATAGGTAGGTATGGTTGCTGTTTTGAGGAAGGTATATGGTGGGTGTATGGTACCGGCGAAAGTTGCGCGCACTAGAGAGGCTATCAATGGTGGAAGGGTGAGAGTGCGTATAATCCATGGACTCAACATTAGTCATAAAGAACTCACATACTTATTGCAAAAATCTATTAGTTATTGAAATGAAGTACTACGCACATGATCCTAGGGGGATAGATTGGTAGAAAAAGACCATCTCTCATCCCCGACCGCCACTCATAAGGAAGACAATCAATAAATAAATCATGCTCCGACTTCATCACATAACGGTTCACCATATGTGCATGCTACGGGAATCACAAACTTTAACACAAGTATTTCTCAAATTCACAATTACTCACTAGCATGACTCTAATATTACCATCTCTATATCTCAAAACAATCCTAAGGAATCAAACTTCTCATAGTATTCAATGCACTTTATATGAAAGTTTTTATTATTTCCCTCTTGGATGCCTATCATATTAGGACTAAATTTATAACCCAAAGAAAATTACCATGACGTTTAAAGACTCTCAAAATAATATAAGTGAAGCATGAGAGTTCAAAAATTTCTATAAAATAAAACCACCGCCGTGCTCTAAAAAGATATAAGTGAAGCACTAGAGCAAAATTGCCTAGCTCAAAAGATATAAGTGAAGCACATAGAGTATTCTAATAAATCACGATTCATGCGTGTCCCTCTAAAAAGGTGTGTACAGCAAGGATGATTGTGGCAAACTAAAAAGCAAAGACTCAAATCATACAAGACGCTCCAAGCAAAACACATATCATGTGGTGAATAAAAATATAGCCTCAAGTAAAGTTACCGATAGACGAAGACGAAAGAGGGGATGCCTTCTGAGGCATCCCCAAGCTTAGGCTCTTGGTTGTCCTTGAATATTACCTTGGGGTGCCTTGGGCATCCCCAAGCTTAGGCTCTTGCCACTCCTTATTCCATAGTCCATCAAATCCTTACCCAAAACTTGAAAACTTCACAACACAAAACTCAACAGAAAATCTCATAAGCTCCGTTAGTATAAGAAAATAAATCACCACTTTTGGTACTGTTGTGAACTCATTATTTATTTATATTGATGTAATATCTACTGTATTCCAACTTTTCCATGGTTCATACACCCCGATACTACCCATAGATTCATCAAAATAAGCAAACAACACAAAGAAAACAGAATCTGTCAAAAACAGAACAATCTGCGAAGATCTGAATTGTTATAATACTTATGTAACTCTAAAATTTCGGAAAAATTAGGAAAACAGATAAAATTTGTTTATCAATCTCGTATAAAATATTTATGGTTTTTCAACACTCCAGTGAATTATTAAAATTCTGTGACTGGAAGCAAAAGTTTATGTTTTTCAGCAAGATCAAATCAACTATCACCGTAAGCCATCCTAAAGGTCTTACTTTGCACAAACACTAATTAAAACACAAAAACACATCTAACCAGCGGCTAGATGAAAAATTTACTGCAAAACAGCAAGGATAAATATTGGGTTGTCTCGCAACAAGCGATTTTCATTAAAGCCTTTTAGCTAGGCATTGATAATTTCAATGATGCTCACATAAAAGAGAAGAATTGGAGCACAAATAGAGCATCACAAAACACGTGACAAACACATCTAAGTCTAACATACTTCCTGTGCATAGGCATTTTATAAGCAAACAACTTATCAAGGCAAGCAAAAACTAGCATATGCAAGGAAGAAGAAAGAGACGATAGCAATCTCATCATGAAGAGAGGTAATTTAGTAACATGAAAATTTCTACAACCATATTTTCCTCTCTCATAATAATTACATGTAGGATCATAAGAAAATTCAACAATATAGCTATCACATAACATATTCTCAACACGATCCACATGCATGCGAAGTTGGCACTCTTCAAAAATAGTGGAATTAACATTAACTAAAGTCATGACCTCTCCAAACCCACTTTTATCAAAAAATTCATAAGATTGAACATTCTCCAAATATGTGGGATCTAAAGTTGACACTCTTTCAAACCCACTTTCAATATTATTTCAAACACTATTATCAATCTCATATTCATCATGGGGCTTAAATAAATTTTCAAGATCATAAGAAGAATCACCCCAATCATGATCATTGCAACAAGTAGTGGACATAGCAAAACTAGCATCCCCAAGCTTAGGATTTTGCATATCATTAACACAACTGACATTAATAGAATTTATAGTAGAACCATTGCAATCATGCTTTTCATCCAAGGAGCTATCGTGAATCACTTCATAGATTTCTTCTTTTAACACTTCATCACAATTTTCAGATTCACGAATTTCAAGCAAAACTTCATAAAGATAATCTAGTGCACTCAAATCACTAGAAATTGGTTCATCATAATTGGATCTCTTAAAAAGATTAGCAAGTGGATGAGGATCCATAAACTTTTAGCAAGCGAAGATGCAAGCAAAAAGAAGGCACATGGTAACACAAGCAAACAAAAGATCGAATGAAAGAAGGCAAATATTTTTGTGTTTTTCTGAAATCATTTTTGAAGTGGGGGAGAGGAAAACGAGAGGCAAATGGTGAATAATGTAATGCAAGAGATGAGAGTTTATGATGGGTACTTGGTATGTCTTGACTTGGCGTAGATCTCCCCGGCAACGGCGCCAGAAATTCTTCCTGCTACTTCTTGAGCTTGCGTTGGTCTTTCCCTTGAAGAGGAAATGGTGATACAGCAAAGTAGAGATAAGTATTTCCCTCAGTTTGAGAACCAAGGTATCAATCCAGTAGGAGACAATGCACAAATCACCGAATACCTACACAAACAATCAAACAACTTGCACCCAACGCGATAAAGGGGTTGTCAATCCCTTCACGGTTACTTGCAAAAGTGAGATCTGATAGATATAAATGAAACTAAATAAAAGATAAAGTAAATATTTTTGGTATTTTTGGTTTATAGATCCGAAAGTAAAAGATTGCAAAATAGTAGATCAGAAACTTATATGATGGAAAATAGTAGATCGAAAACTTGTATGATGGAAAATAGACCCGGGGGCCATAGGTTTCACTAGAGGCTTCTCTCAAGATAGCAAATAATACGCTGGGTGAACAAATTACTACCGAGCAATTGATAGAAAAGCGCAAAGTTATGATGATATCTAAGGCAATGATCATGAATATAGGCATCACGTCTGTGTCAAGTAGACCAAAATGATTCTGCATCTACTACTATTACTCCACACATCGACCGAGTCCTGCCTACATCTAGAGTATTAAGTTCATGAAGAACAGAGTAACGCATTAAGTAAGATGACATGATGTAGAGGAATAAACTCAAGCAATATGATGTAAACCCCATCTTTTTGTCCTCGATGGCAACAATACAATACGTGCCTTGCTGCCCCTACTGTCACTGGGAAAGGACACCGCAAGATTGAACCCAAAGCTAAGCACTTCTCCCATTGCAAGAAAAACCAATCTAGTTGGCCAATCCAAACCGATAGTTCGAAGAGAATTACAAGGATATCAAATCATGCATAAAAGAATTCAGAGAAGATTCAAATAATATTGATAGATAATCTGATCATAAATCCACAATTCATCAGATCTCGGCAAACACACCGCAAAAAAGTATTACATCGAATAGATCTTCAAGAACATCGAGGAGAACATGGTATTGAGAATCAAAGAGAGAGAAGAAGCCATCTAGCTACTAGCTATGGACCCGTAGGTCTGAGATTAACTACTCACGCTTCATCGGAAGGGCAATAGGGTTGATGTAGAAGCCCTCCGTGATCGAATCCCCCGCCGGCAGGGTGCCGAAAAAGGACCCTAGATGGGATCTCACGGGTATAGAAGACTGCGGCGGTGGAAAAGTGTTTTCAGGGATGCTTCTGGTGGTTTGGGAACATATATGAATATATAGGCAAAAGAATTAGGTCAGGAGGGTCACGGGGGGCCCACAAGGTAGGGGGCGCCCTACCCCCCTGGGCACGCCCTCCATCCGTGTGGCCACCTCGTGGCTCCTCCGACTTCATCTCCAAGTCTCCTGGGTGTCTTCTGGTCCAAGAAAAATCATCGCGAAGATTTTATTCCGTTTGGACGCCGTTTGGTATTCCTTTTCCACGAACCTAAAAAACAAGGAAAAAACAAAAACTGGCACTGGGCACTAGGTTAATAGGTTAGTCCCGAAAATAATATAAAATAGCATATTAATGCATATAAAACATCCAAAACAGTTAATATAATAGCATGGAACAATCAAAAATTATAGATACGTTGGAGACGTATCAGGCAGGCCACCCAGATGGCTTTTATGCCGGAGAGCTGCTCTTCCTGCTTGTCGGATGCCGCCGAAAGAGTGGAGAAAATGGTGGAAGGAGGAGCTTGGTGATTGCGACTAGAACTACGTCGGTATTTCCCCAAAGAGGAAGGGATGATGCAACACAGCTACGGTAGGTATTTCCCTGAGTGATGAGACCAAGGTTATCAAACCAGTAGGAGAACCAAGCAACACTACATGAATGACACCTACACACAAAGAACAAATACTTGCAACCCGATGTGTAAAAGGGGTTGTCAATCCCTTTTGGGTAGCGGCGCCAGAAATTGGCAAACAGACATGAGAAAATTGTAATAGATTGATAGATGTAAATAAAAGCAAATAAAATTCAGCGAGGTATTTTTGAGTTTTTGATAATATAGATCTGAAAATAAAAGATGCAAATAAAAGAAAAGGAAAATAGCAATATAGATCTGAAAGTATATGATGGGAAAATAGACCCGGGGGCCATAGATTTCACTAGTGGCTTCTCTGGAGAAAAATAGCATACGGTGGGTAAACAAATTACTGTTGGGCAATTGATAGAACTTCAAATAATCATGACGATATCTTGGCAATGATCATTATATAGGCATCATGTCCAAGATTAGTAGACCGACTCCTGCCTGCATCTACTACTATTACTCCAACATCGACCGCTATCCAGCATGCATCTAGTGTATTAAGTTCATGGAGAAACGGAGTAATGCAATAAGAATGATGACATGATGTAGACAAGATCTATTCATGTAGGAATTAGACCCCATCTTGTTCTCCTTAATGGCAATGATACATACGTATCATTTCCCCTTCTGTCACTGGGATTGAGCACTGTAAGATCAAACCCATCACAAAGCACCTCTTCCCATGGCAAGAAAAATCGATCTAGTTGGCCTAACTAAACCAAAGATTCGAAGAAGAAATACGAGGCTATAAGTAATCATGCATATAAGAGATCAAAAGATTCAAATAACTTTCATGGATAAAAAGATAGATCTGATCATAAACTCAAAGTTCATCGGATCCCAACAAACACACCGCAAAAAGAGTTACATCAAATAGATCTCCAAGAAACAATGAACTACTCACGCATCATCGGAGAGGCACCAATGAGGATGATGAACCCCTCCATGATGGTGTCTACATTGGATTTGTGGTTTCTGGAACTTGCGGCGGCTGGAATTGTTTTTCGTCGACTCCCCTAGGGTTTTTGGACATCCAGGGTATTTATAGAGCAAAGAGGAGGTGCGGGAGGCGGCCGAGGTGGGCACAACCCACCTGGGCGCGCCTGGGACCCCAGGCGCGCCCTGGTGGGTTGTGCTCCCCTCGAAGCCCCCCTCAGGCACTTTCTTGGCCCATCGTGTGTCTTCTGGTCCAGAAAAAATCACCAAAAAGTTTCGCTGCATTTGGACTCCGTTTGGTATTGATTTTCTGCGAAGTATAAAACAAGCAAAAAACAGCAACTGGCACTGGGCACTATGTCAATAGGTTAGTCCCAAAAAATGATATAAAGTTGCTATAAAATGATTGTAAAACATCCAATAATGATAATATTACAGCATGGAACAATCAAAAACTATAGATACCTTGGAGACGTATCAGCATCCCCAAGCTTAATTCCTGCTCGTCCTCGAGTAGGTAAATGATAAAAACAGAATTTTTGATGTGGAATGCTGCTACCAGTGCTCGAGCGGCCTAAACTACATGTGAAGTGCCTCTCTGCTACCAGTGCGTTCAGTTTCAACAGTAACATTCAGATTCCACAGTAAATTTCAGTTTTGACAGTTAAGTTCAGAGTCAACAGTTTTTACCTCATCTGTTGTAGTCAGGTGTTTTTGGTAATGTAAATTATTTTACATCTATCACTCTTTGGTAATGTATTTTACATCATCTATTGGAGATGCTATTAGAATCCCACTTGAGATTAATGATGTCTGTCTTGTACTACTTCAGCCTCGATGTCTTACGGCTCGCCGGAGCTGCTCCAACGACGGAACCATCCGTCACAACAGAGTAGTGCCCTGGACACCGTCTACAGACGCCTCAGATATTCCTCCACACCTCCGACAGCCACCTCTGCCACAACTTCTTCAGCGATTAACCCAATGATGCTGAGGTCGACATGGCTACGACAAAGAGGTTGTACACTTGTCGCATCACTTATTACTCAACATTCAGGTCGATACATTAGGGCTATTTTGGTTCAAAGGAAAAAGTGAAGGAAAAACACAGCAATAGGAAATTTTCCTATGGCACTCTACTATTCAATTATTCATGCATTTCATTGAAAGGATTGGAGCAAAACATCCACCTAGACCTACTTTTCAAAATCCTATGCATGAAAACAAGACCAAGTGCATTAGTGGCAGAATAACATTCTAACTGTACACACTTTCATATGGTTTCACTTTAATTTGGCCATGTTTCTTTGCATTCCTCTGCTCTTCCAATTTCTGTGAACGAAACACCCAAGTTGACAGAAATCCTGTGTTTACAAATGCTCTGTTTCCCACGTGCATTCCTATCCAATTCCAGTGTTTTTCCTATCCCTGCATTTTTAGAATCCTGCAAGCCAAAGGAGCCCTTACGGAATTACTTTAGTTACAGATAGGTGTCGAAGAAAACTTTGTGTGGTTTGTCCTGCTCCTGCCGTGACGTCGTCCACCTCACCTGAGCTGCTCCATCGACAGAAGCGTCCACCATACCAGACATCACGACTCCTGACCGTTTTTCGCCGCCTCAGATCTCCTTCCCTGCCGCCGGCACCCACCGCAACTACATCACCATCATTGACTTAGCAGATGAACCTGAGGAGTACACGGGTCCACAAGAGAGGTCACACTCTTTTGTTTCTGCTTATGTAATGCATTGCTTAATATTACCTGCTACTTTATCATCCTGTTCACCTCTTAGACTCCAAGTCAGGTCCAAATTAATGTTCAAACTTGAGGTTTAAAATTACTTGTGGGGCACATATCGAGGCAACAATGAATAGTATCTCTGTCTATTATCTGGTTCACCTAGGGTATGCCTATGTTGTTCATCTTGGGTGGGAAACAAATAGTAAAGCAATCATCAGCTGTTTTTATTAAATTAAAGCTATCATCGGCCTGCTATCATTATTTTTGGATCCATCCACTGGTTGTTACCATCACTCTTGATTTCTGCATGCTCTCCTTACATAATCTCACTATTTTTTTTGTATGCATGTTAGATATTGTACAAAGTCATGCTGAACATGTAGAGAAAACGAGAAGAGTTTTGCGCGGCAATACAATGTCATGCAGACATCGCTCCATGGCGGGTTCAATGGAAAACCCTCCCCCCCTCCAGATTGTAATCCAAAGGAAGATATCTGTTCTAAGGCGGATTCAGACGCAACTGACCACTCCTATTTACCCCCGAGGTGTTTGCTCTAACTTGGCATGATGATGTTGGTCATATCATGCATATGTTGCCTTGCAGTGCCTACTTTCGACATCATATATGTCATCTGCTTAGTTTAGACATGTTCTGTAATGCCACCTGTTCAGTTTCTATATCATATATGAGAATTATGCAATCTCATCTCTTTTAGCCATCCATAATATATGTGAAATATGCAATGCCATCCTGTTTAACCAGGCATCATATATCTGAATGATATCTTGCCAATCCTTTTCTTCATTACATTTCCATTTGTCGACAATGTTTGTATATTCAACTACTCTTCCTGTGAATCAGCCATTTGAGTGGGTGATGGAAAAATCTGGAGTGAAAACAAGGTCTTCAGAGCAGGCAGTGCTACTTGTCGAAGCAGATCTCTTGATGGGTCCTGATAGCTCCTCAGAGATGGATTCCGCGACAGATGACTAGTCCTATTCCCCCACCGAGGTGTATGCTCTAACTTGGCACGGTTATACTGCTCATATCATGCATATGGTGGCTTGCATTGCATAGTTTAGACATCATATACAGAATATTCAACACCATGTTCTTAGTTCAGACATCATATATGCGAATGCCCTCAGCTTAGTATATAAATCACATATGTGAATTAAATCATGCGATCCTGATTACTTAGATAACATGTATGTGAATTATGTCATGCGAACCTGTTTACTAAAGACATCATATAATTATCTCATGCCATCCTGTTTAGTTAGTCATCATATCTTTGAATTATGTCATGCTATGCTATCCAGTTTAGATAGACATCATATATGTGAAATTATGTCATGCTATCCTTTTTAGTTAAACAATATACATGTGAACTATTTCATGCCCTCTTTTTTCCACACTATCTATTACATCTGTCTCTCATACAAGGTCTGTACATTCAACTACGTTTCTTGTTTATCAGCAATTTGAATTGGAGCGGGTGATGGCAGTATCTAGCGGAGTAAAAACACGGTCTTCAAATAAAACAATGCTACCTCTTGGTGGAGATAGCACCCCGGTTGTACATGCACGAGAACCAGCCCTACCACACATAACCCAGACTGTCGCAGATTGTACCCCTACTGCGATGGACAGAGAACCAGCTTCACCCAATCTAACCCCAACCCCAGCAAATAGTAACCCAGTTCTTGTTGACACAACACCATCTCCACCACACAGCTCCCAAAACAAGAGTAGTTAGTAAGGCAACTCCAGTGCCCAAAGCGCCAGTACTACCACGGCGAAGCCCAACTCCACCAGTTAGTACACCTATTCCTGTGGAGGAAGCACAAACAACCATTCGTAGTTTAGCATCTATCGCATTTGATGTTGTTAAATCCTATGTGTGTATCTTCCCATCATGGAAATATTATAATGAAGATGAAGGAAAATGCCAGTTGCAGGTGTTCGGCCAGGAGTTATGTGTAAGTAATGTTATTTATGGCAATTACTTTGCTTTGTCCCATATATTCTACCTCCATGATGGTTATAATACAGCAAATGTTCCCATTTTTCTCTATAGAGAAGGACCGATTTGGAAACTCATGATGAGGTAAGCTGTGCTAATACCTCTGCTATCTTCAAGAATGCTTGGTGGCAGTATCGGAATTACCTGAAGAAAACGTACTTCACTTGCAAATAAACTCATCAAATTCCCTTACGTTCTCCCGAGACACATTTACGGGATGATGACTGGGAACGCCTTGTTCTGTACTGGTCCCGAACCAAGACTGTGGTAAGGTCCATGAGGTCATTTTTTATTTTTAAGTACTATATGCCTCCGTCTTACTATACTCGGTTCATGTAGAACAAGTGCTTAAACCTAAAGAACAACTGTTCTCATTTAAAATTCCATTGCTATCGTGCAAACTGCTTTGCTCTTGTATCACTGTATTTACTCATACAAACATATTTTTAAATTGAAGGATCCAATCGAAACTCTAATGGCACAATAGGTATGTTTAAGCATGTTTCTTTAACAGGTTTGCTCTTCTAAATAGCTCTATTGATTTCAATTTCAATCGTGTATACAGTTGACTTCTCATATCATGCACATTACTAGCATCACAACAGAGCCAATAGTGTTGTTGTACATGTTGACCCGTGGTACCCATCTGAAATCTTGTTGTGCCATGTGGTTTCCCATGCTTTCGATTCTTTCAATGCTGCTTTGTCTTGAACTGATATGATTTGAACCGTGTCTCTATTTTAATTTGGCAAGACAATGCAGTGACCATAGGACATGGATATATGTTTGTTTGATGCTTTTATTATGTACTCCCTCGATCCCAAAATTCTTGTCTTAGATTTGTCTAGATATGGATGTATCTAATACTAAAACGTGACTTGATACATCCATATTTAGACAAATCTAAGACAAGAATTTTGGGACGGAGGGAGTACTACTTGGCAATAAAAGACTTGGTAGTTTAATCCTGTCCACCTTACTAATGAACTGGTTCACCGAAATGAGTTTCATATACTACATGCTAAACATGTTATGTGTTTTCTTGTTTCTTCTTTTAGAATGCTGACAGAATATTTGGGAAGAGTACCTTATTAAGCAATGGTAAAGGAAGTAATGCAGATAAGGTTCGGGATAGTGAGACATCCTTGTTAGTCTCCAACAAAGCTGATAAAACAGCTAAGGAAAACTATCTTGAAGACAGTGAGACAACCCCAATGTCCTGTCTTGGTGTAGTGTTCGAGTTACTGGCCACTACCACTGGCACAAGGTATTAGAACTCACTATTTGAATCAGTTCAGTTTCTTGAGTCTCAACTACAAGCTGAAAGACATCGATCAGCTATGCTGCGACAAGAAACCGAAGGACTGCAGAAGTCCCTGGATAATTCAGATGCATACTCTGTTGTGCAACAACAAGCATTGGAGGATTTTAGCGCCAAACAGGAAAAAGCTAATAAGCTTGCTAAGCTTATTGCTAGCATGGTGGATACCCAGGATAATGTTTCTTGAGCTCTTCTGAAGTTGTTTCAGTTATGGACTTGTTTTGCTGCAGCGTTTATTTGCACTGGTGGCCAATTTAGACGGCTAGTGTATGTAATATGCTGCTTTGTTCCCTATATTTGCCATGGTGGTGAACTTTGATGCCCAATGGATGTAATATGTGTAATAGCCGTAATAGCCTAGCGTTAGTTTCTTGCTTATTTATTTCCTTATTGTCATGTTTAGTTGTTTGCTTGTAGACACTGCAATTCTTTTTCCGCATTTTTCTAGTGGCCACAATAACCTATTTTTATAACTAGGACACAATAACCATGGGCAACATACGGACCGTTGTAACCATGGTCCTGCTACCTTCTGTACAGATAATGGGCCTCCTACGGGCCGTAGGATCCATGGGCCTTCTACGAGCCGTATGATCGATTGGCCAAACATGGGCCGTACTATTCGTGGACCAGCAACTGTCCGCAAAATGGGCCGTAAACGGGCTAGAGTGGAAATCGTCTGTTTATGGCCCGACCATAACGAGCCATTAATAGGCCAAAATGTATAACCGGCTTAATTCTATCAATAGGCATCATGGGTCATTAATGGGCAGTATTTGATGACGCTATGAAAACATCCTGACGGGTTAATGGGCCACAAACGGGCCGACTATAAACACGGGCTGAATTTGGCCCACAAGCGGAAGAGGCCAGTAACGGACCGTAAGTAACCGAATCCTGGAAATGAGCCCAAAATTAAATGGGCCCTTAGAAGGCCGAAAGTTAACAAGGGCTGGAAACGGCCCAACGGAATAATGGCCCATTGATGGGTATAAAGCGATACACTGTTCATAATGGGCCTAGAGTTAAAAATGGCCTCGTATGGGCCGAAAGACGTCATGGGCCATACATGGGCCGAAATTTACAATGGGCTTGAATCATATTGGACAGTCCAGATGACGCTACTGGGCCTAATTCGGATAGGCCATAACGGGCCATGAGTTAGCGGGCTGTAAATGGGCTATATACGAACAGGCTTTCCGTGGGCCGGCCCGCTACCTTTAGACCAAGTCAAACAGGCTGGCCTTTTCACCCGAATGGGCCTCTATTGGGCCGTGCCACGTGTCGACGTATCATAGGCGCCTCCGGTCCAATGAGTGGATGAAATCTGTCCCAACGGTGAGCCGACACGTGGTTCCTCTGGCCATTGAGAATTTTACACGTGGAAAATCCCCATTGTTGCGGGCTGTTAACGGGTTATCGGATCCAAACCGGAACCTGATAGCTTAACAGCGACCCATTACGGTGGATGTCACGTGTCGATTACCCTTGACGAAAGCACTACCATGACACGCCATTTATCGTCAAGGAAGTGGACACTTCCATGATGATAATTTTGGTATTATCATGGAACACTTCTACGATAGCACAGGTATGACTATTTGATTCTGTCATAAAATCGTCATAGATGTACATGCATGACAGAAAACGTGACCTACTATGACAAACACGTATCATCACGAAAGTGTATTTTTTTGGTAGTGAAAGGAGGAGGCTTTCATGGATGGAATCATCTCACTCTTGCCACGATTGCCAAATCCAACCTTCACCCCCTTCTTTCTACCCATAGTCATTGCTTAATTCCTCTCCACATTGCTTGACCTTACTAAGATGAGGCATTTGATGACTCTCCATACTTGTGGTGGCCAAAGGCAGAGACTACCATAATGTCGGTTGGTGGTTGACGAATTTTCTGAATGTCTCCAACTCCTATTTTATCCATGGCATGAGAGGCGTTGAATGTGCCATGTTCCATTTCCTCTGAGATAGTGTGGACTGGTCAAAGATGAGGAGGAAGATAGAGTAAGATGTTGGTGTATGTCATGTCTGTCGTGATGCACAATCCAAAACCGCACACATGTCAAATTTGACAAATAAGTGTGCATCATATTTGTCTTTTGTGTTCAATATGTAGAAAAAGTCTTTGATCAATATCATATACACTTTTTTTCTCACATGTCCTGTCTGATCACAAAGGGAGTAACACATACACACATCATCTCCTTATTGTTGGATCTCATTATTCTTTACTACTTTGATACATCATGGGACGTCGGTTTCATTCTTGTACCTATTAGCCCCGCATACATGGTTGCACATGTGAGGCTTGAACTTCCTGTGCAATAAGAAAGAACCCCCTTTGCTGCCACACTTCCTAGTAGTAGTGCCATTGAGTGGAACCCTGCCCATGCTCAGAGGCTTCATGATAGAATGTTTATTTTCATGCGAGTCACCGATACAAACTTTTGTTCGTGCTGCATGCCCATGTTCGAGGCGGTGCAGTTTCGATGGTTTGGTGGCCCCCTCCGGTACCTGCTCGGTTCAGCGACAGAGACGAGCACGTTTGGGATCCGTCCTTGCGGCTCATCCGATTTGGCATGGTGGGGTGGCAGCCCCCCGTCCACTAGTGTTGGCGTCCTCCGGCAGTGGCCGGAGCGTCAGGGTACACGGCGGTGGTAGTGCGGCTGTGGATAATCGTCGGATTTGGGCGCCAGATCCGGGGCTTTGAAGGAGGTCTTGCAGATGCACAACTATTAGTTGGAGTCTCATGCGGTAGATCCGGGTGAAGATCTTATCTTCGGCAGCTGGCCAAAGCCGGTGAAGGTGACGCCACGGTGTCGTTTCCTTCTTGAAGGCATCATCTTGGTGAAGCTCCCAACTCCTCCCGCTACCCCCGGGGGAAACCAAAGATCAGTTGATCGGATGACGGCGGCGCCCTTGTGTCGTTACCTCCTCGGGGGCGTCATTCTTGGAGGTGTGCATTGGCCTGATGGACCAGTGGACAGTTCTAGCAGTGGAGTGGCATTCCATGTGACACATCAACGACATGGCGCGACAGGGTCTCCGCGACGGATGTGTGATGATGGACGCGCATGGGGAGGTGGCGTTGTCTGGCACCGTGGGGGGTTCAACGGCCGGCCTGGCAAGGTCGATGCGCCAGTACCTGCTCTGAAGATGGATAGGTCGAAGATGGCGACGGCTTCCTCTGAGAGTGCATCGGGCCGGTGTGAACCCCAAACCCAGTATGAGGCTTGGTTGGGGCCTCCGGCTTGAGATGTTAGGCTTTGGTGTGAGGTCCGTTTGGTATTCTCCTTGGATAATCGGCACCCCTTCATCAAGTGCATAAGAGTAGCGACAGATGTTGCCAAGATGGTGACTACAAATTTACTGATGTATTACTTTGTCAGGTCTTTGTGAATAATGAATAAAATGGCTGCATGCATTGACCAGATGCAAAGGCCGGGGTCATCCTCATTTTCTAAAAAAAATCCTGTGCGACAGCACCAGTGGCTCCCGTCATAGTACTATCATAAAATGATGCATCTACATTGATTTTCACCACTTGCGAGGAGGGGAGATAATGGCAAACTGTGGTAACCTTTTTTTGAGATCAAACTATGGCAACGTTAGTATACATATCCAACACTCTTCCTAATTGTTGTTGACCTAGTACATCAAATCATTTGCAACACCTCCTTCCGCAGGCTGCATCGATGCCCCATCCATGTTGACATTTTCATGTGTGGTACTATTTTTTTAGAAAAAAGGCATACGCCTGACTTTATAAATAAAGCCATATAAAAGAGTATCAGCACCATAGCAGACCTCAAACAATCCACCCATGGTCAACGGGCCAACCACCATAGGGCATAAAAACCAAAGTTCAATGGCACGCAGGCCCAAATACTACAAAAGAGGCACACAGGCCAACCACCTACTACACTAAGGAGAAGCCAGCAGCTACGATGAAGCGACAACGGAAGGAGAAGACATCATGTTTGCAGACGCCCGCACTTTGTTGATCAACACCTCCATGCCATCTCGATTCGCCGGTTTAATCAATAATTTCCACTGCTACAGGAAGATACACATTTTAAATAAGACATTAGCATGCTTATTAGGGAAAACTCCCTCAATGGTGAATTTGTTCCTAGTAGTCCAAAGAGACCAGCAAAGAGCACCCAGCCCAATCCGAAACAGCCTCCTGAACCATCCTTGTAAGTTGGCCGTCAACAGACGAACATCCGAGAATGAACCAGGGTCCCAGGAGGTGTTCAGCCAAGAGCGGACACACCCCCACACCAACTTGGCCAATACACACACGAAGAAAATATGATTAGTGTCTTCGAGGGTAGAACATAATGCACAGAAGGCAGAGCCAGGGCCGTTCCTTTTCTAAATCTGGTCAGCGGAAGGCAACCTGCCCCTAAAGGCTTGCCAGAGAAAGATCTTGATCTTAGAGGGGATCTTGGCCACCCAAATTTGCTTAAACTTGGCGCAAGGGGTATTGGATATAAGCCAAGTATACAACGACTTGACCGAAAACATCCCAGACGTAGTATGAGGCCAGGACACGGAGACCTCCTCCTCTGAGAGAACAGGAAACATAGCAGCAAGACGGTGCCAGTCCCCCAACACTTCGGGAGAAAGGGATCTCCAAAGTCCCAAGTCCCGGTTATTACGGGAGAGCTTGGAGATTGGGATCTCCGGATTAGAACAATAAGAAAACAAAACTAGAAAAGAAGACGCAAGTGGGGAATCTCCAGACCACCAATCCAACCAGAAACGCGTAGAAGCACCATTCTTGACCACGAACTTGACATGCTGACGAAATACATCTCTCACCCTGACAAGATCTTTCCAACACTATGAGCTACGAGACGCTGAGGCGAACATGGGGCTACCAGCAGGAAAGTATCTAGCTTTGAGAAGATCGAACCAGAGAGTGTCGGGAGTAGCGGTCATGATCCTCCACCATTTGATGATGAGACAGGTGTTCATCACCTGGGTGTTTAAAATCCTAAGCCCCCAAGGCTTTTAGGTCTACAGATGATATCCCATTTAACAAATATATAGTTGCATTTGTTATCCACAAAGTTCCAGAAAAAGGCAACCCTATGTTTCTCGAAGCCCTCATGTGTGCCCTTAGAGAGTTTAAAAAAGCCCATGGTGAACATAGGGAGGGAGGAGAGGCAAGCGTTAATTAGAGAAACATTACCAACAGAGGTGTTATATCTGCCACACCACGACAAAACTCTATTTCCCACCTTAGAGACCAAATGTTTGAACTCCTTGGCACATAAATGGAAAGGAGAAATAGGGAGCCCCAAGTATTTAAAAGGAAAAGCCCAAGAGAGCAGTTAAAGAGCTGGGACACCCGCAGTGCCTGAGCCTCATCCACACCCGTAACAATAACCTCGCTCTTTGAGAAGTTGATTTTGAGCCCCAACAAGGCTTCAAAACATAGAAGGATAAACTTAAGGTCGGCACTGCAGGAGTCATTAAGTTCCACTAGAACGATCGTGTCATCCGCATATTTAAGGTGAGTAATACCATGGGGAAGGAGGTGCGAAATGACTGGGGAGATATGCCTAGCCAAGGCCGCCCGGTCCAGCATACAAGATAAGGCATCGGCCACAAAGTTAAATAGAATAGGCGAGGCCGGGTCGCCTTGCCGCAGGCCCCGACCATTGGCGAAGTATTTGCTAATCGAGCCATTGACAGCCACAGTTGTATGACCTCCAGATACAAGCCGCATCAACCTATGAACAAGACCGGACTCAAACCCCTGAGCAAAATGAACATGACGAAGGAAATCCCAGCTAACTGAATCATAAGCTTTCTCAAAGTAAAGCTTGAGAATAATTGCCCTAGTACCTCTCATTCTGAGATCATGAACAATCTCGTGCAGACAAAGGACACTGATACATCTCTAACGTATCTATAATTTTTTATTGTTCCATGCTATTATATTATCCCTCTTGGACATTTTATATGCATTATTATGCTATTTTCTATCATTTTTGGGACTAACCTATTAACCTAGTGCCCAGTGCCAGTTGCTGTTTTTTTCCATGTTTTTGTCTTTTACAGAAAATCAATACCAAACGGAGTCCAAATGGAACGAAACTTTTTGACGATTTTTCTTGGACAAGAAGACACCTAGGAAGCTTCGGGAGGAGGCCAGAAGGACCACTGATTGGCCAAAAGCTTGGAGGTCACGCCCTACGGGGTTGCGCCTCCAGGACTTGTGGGCCCCCCGTGGCTCCTCCAACCCTAATCTTAGCTCTATAAATACACAAATATTCCCCTTATACCAGAGGGAACACCAAAAATACTTTTCCGCTGCCGCAAGTTTATGTCCTCATGAGATCCCATCTTGGGGCCTTTTCCGGTACTATGTCGGAGGGGGATTCAATCAC
Source organism: Thinopyrum elongatum (assembly GCA_011799875.1). NCBI lineage: Eukaryota > Viridiplantae > Streptophyta > Magnoliopsida > Poales > Poaceae > Thinopyrum > Thinopyrum elongatum. The sequence continues at coordinate 88,717,540 of CM022302.1, read as the reverse complement.
GGAGGGCCTCTACATCAACCTTGTTGCCCTTCTGATGATGTGTGAGTAGTTTACCACAGACCTACGGGTCCATAGCTAGTAGCTAGATGACTTCTTCTCTCTCTTTGATCTTCAATACAATGTTCTCCTCGATGTTCTTGGAGATCTAATCGATGTAATCTTCTTTTGCGGCGCATTTGTTGAGATCTGATGAATTGTGGATTTATGATCAGATTATCTATGAATATTATTTGAGTCTTCTTCGAACTCTTTTATGCATGATTAAGATAGCTTTGTATTTCTCTCCGATCTATTGATTTGGTTTGGCCAACTAGATTGATTTTTCTTGCAATGGGAGAGGTGCTTTGTAATGGGTTTAATCTTGCGGTGCTCAATCCCAGTGACAAAAGGGGACATGACACGTATTTGTATTGTTGCCATTAAGGATAAAAATATGTGGTTTATTTCATATTGATTGGATCTATCCCTCTACATCATGTCATCTTGCTTAAGGTGTTACTCCGTTCTTGTTAACTTAATACAATAGATGCATGCTGGATAGCGGTAGATGTGTGGAGTAATAGTAGTAGATGCAGGCAGGAGTCGGTCTACTTGTCAGGGACGTGATGCCTATATTCATGATCATTGCCTTAGATATCATCATAACTTTGCGCTTTTCTATCAATTGATCAACAGTAACTTGTTTACCCACCATATGCGTTCTTTCAATAGAGAAGCCTCTAGTGAAAACTATGGCCCCGGGTCTATTTTTATCATATTATTTTCAGATCTATAAAACCAAAAACCCAAAAATACCTTGCTGTAATTTATTTAACTTTACTTTATTTTGCACTTTTATACCTATCACTATCAGATCAAATCCTTGAAACTAATCGTGAAGGGATGGACAACCCCTTTATCGCGTTGGGTGCAAGTATTTGTTTGTTTGTGTAGGTGCTATCATTAGAGATTTGTGTGTTCCTCCTACTGGATTGATACCTTGGTTCTTGATACGTCTCCAACGTATCTATAATTTTTTATTGTTCCATGTTGTTATATTATCATTCTTGAATCTTTTACATTCATTTTATAGCAACTTTATATCATTTTTTGGGACTAACCTATTGACATAGTGCCCAGTGCCAGTTGCTGTTTTTTGTTTGTTTTTTACTTCGCAGAATATCCATATCAAACGGAGTCCAAACGCAGCAAAACTTTTTGGAGATTTTTTTGGACCAAAAGACAACTTGTGAGCCAAGGAAGTGCCCAGGGGGAGGCCCATGGGGCCCATGATACACCAGGGCACACTAGAGAGCCCAGGCACGCCCTTGTGGATCATGGGGCCCATAGAGCTCTTTTCCACCGCCTCTCAGCTATATAAATCCCTAGAATTTCCAGAAACCCCAGGGGAGTCGACGAAACACAATTCCTGCCACCACAAGTTCCACAACCACGAGATCCAATCTAGAGCCCTATTCCGGCACTCTGCCGGAGGGGAACACGATCACGGAGGATTTCATCATCCTCATTGGTGCTCCTCCGATGATGCGTGAGTAGTTCACCATAGACCTACGGGTCCATAGGCAGTAGCTAGATGGCTTCTTCTCTCTTTTCGATTCTCAATACAATGGTCTCTTGGAGATCTATTTGATGTAATGACTTATTGCGGTGTGTTTGTTGGGATCCGATGAAGTTTGAGTTTATGATCAGATCTATATCCATGAATATTATTTGAGTCCTCTTTGGTCTCTTATATGCATGATTATTTATAACGTCATATTTCTTCTCCGAATCTTTGGTTTAGTTAGGCCAACTAGATTGATTTTTCTTGCAATGGGAAGAGGTGCTTTGTGATGGGTTCGATCTTGTGGTGCCCACTCCTAGTGACAGAAGGGGTAGCGAGGCACGCATGTATCGTTCCTATTAAGGATAAAAAGATGGGATCTATTCCTACATGTATAGATCTTGTCTACATCATGTCATCGTTCTTATTGCATTACGCCATTTCTCCATGAACTTAAATCACTAGATGCATGCTGAATAGCGGTCAATATGTGGAGTAATAGTAGTAGATGCAGGCAGGAGTCAGTCTACTAATCTTGTACGTGATGCCTATATACATGATCATTGCCTTGGATATCGTCATAATTATTTTTTCTTCTATCAATTGCCCAACAGTAATTTGTTTACCCACCGTATGTTATTTTCTCGAGAGAAGCCACTAGTGAAATCTATGGCCCCCGGGTCTATCTTTTATCATATTGTTTTCAGATCTATATGTCCAAAAACCCAAAAATACCTTGCTGCACTTTTTGTTTACTTATTTTATTTCGTGTATTTTCAAGATCTATATATCCAATCTATCACAATTTTATTTATCTTTTTACCGTGGAGGGATTGACAACCCCTCTTCGCGTCGGGTTGCAAGTATTTGTTCTTTGTGTGCAGGTACTGTTTACATAGTGTTGCTTGGTTCTCCTACTGGATTGTTAACCTTGGTTTAATAACTGAAGGAAATACTTACCGCCGCTGTGCTGATCATCCCTTCCTCTTTGGGGAATTACCGACGCTGTCTAGCGACGTCAAAAGGAAATCCGACGTCGTTGCTGGGGAGACATCATCAACATCTATCAGGTTCCTAATCACAAATCTCATCTCCTTGCAATTTACATTATTTGCCAGTTGCCTCTCATTTTCATCTGCCCCACTTCACAAAAATTTGCCTTTTTATTCGCCTTCTTTTTCGTTCGCCTTTTTCTCGTCAGATCTTTTGTTTGCTTGCAATCTTGTTTGCGTAGTCATGATGTCTCAAGAAAATACCAAATTGTGTGATTTTTCCAATACTAATAATAATGATTTTATTAGTACTCATATTGCTCCTCCCCGCCACTAGTGCGGAGTTTGGTGATATTAATGCCGCTTTGTTGAATCTTGTTATGAAAGACCAATTTTCCAGTACTCCTAATGAGGATGTCGCGTCCCATCTAATAACATTCATAGAATTGTGTGATATGCAAAAGAAAAAAAAATGTGGACAATTATATTGTCAAGTTGAAAATATTTCCTTTCTCTTTGAGGGATCGTGCAAAAATTTGGTTTTCTTCTTTGCCTCGCAATAGTATCGATTCTTGGGATAAGTGCAAATCCGCCCGCGAAAATTATTTCCCTTAGAAATCAAATCATGAATTTTAAGCAACTTGAGCATGAACATGTTGCACGATCTTGGGAAAGAATGAAATTGATGTTAAGAAATTCTCCTACTCATGGTTTAAATCTTTGGATGATTATACAAAAAAAAAATTGCGGGATTGAACTTTGTTTCTAGAAATCTTTTAGATTCCGCCATGGGTGGTACTTTTATGGAGATTACTTTGGTTGAAGCTCCTAAATTGCTTGATAATACTGTGGCAAATTATTCACAATGGCATACCCGAAGAGCACCTACTAGTAAAAAAGTTAATTCGGTTGAAGAAATTACTACTTTGAGTGAAAAAGTTGATACTCTTATGAAATTGGTTGGTAGTAAAAACGCTCCTATTGATCTTAATGATGTGCCTTTGTCTACTTTGATTGAGTAAAATAGTGATCCCGTAGATGTGAATTTTGTCTCGGGAAACAATTTTAATAACAATGCTTATAGAGGTAATTTTAATCCTAGGCCTTTTCCTGGAAATTCCTCTAATAATTATGGCAATTCCTATGGTAATTCTTCTTATAATAATACTAGGAACCCCTCTGATCCTGAGAGTAATATTAAAAGAATTTATCAATGCTCAAAAAGTTTTCAATACTACGATAGAAGAAAAGTTGAATAAGATTGATGATATGTCTAGAAGCATTGATAGAATTTCGCATGATGTAGAAAATCTGAAGATTAAAATATTTCCACCCAAGGTTCATGTCAATGAATAAATTAAAGCTTTATATGTTTCTATGGATGAAAGTAAGAAAAAACTGCTATGCTTAGAGCTAAAAGGGAATTTTTAGAAAGAGCGTTTTCTACCTATTACTTTCATAAAAATGATGAAGATCTTAAGATGATTGGTGTTTCTTCTATTGATTCCTTGTTTAGCAAGATTAAAATTGATGATAAAGCGACTGGAGAAGGGTCAACTTAAGCTAGAAGGCGTCCCAATAAATTGGAGGGTGAAAATCTTATTGAAAAAATTGATGAAAGTGGGTGTGGAGAATTCAAAACTATAACTAGTGATGTGCCCACTCTTTTGGATTACAAAGACTTCAATTATGATAGTTGCCCTTTGATTGAATTTATTTCTTTGTTGCAATCCATGATAAATTCATCCAATGCTTATGAACAAAATAAAGCTTTCACTAAACATATTGTAGAAGCGATGATGAAAGCTTTAGAAAAAAAGTTGGAATTAGAGATTTCAATTCCTAGAAAATTATATGATGATTGGGCCAGTTTCTTCACGGGCCTTTAATGGGCCTAGAGTTACAAAGGGCCTCGTATGGGCCGAAAGACGTCATGGGTAATACATGGGCCAGAAGTTACAATGGGCTAGAATCATATTGGACGGCCCAGATGACGCTACTGGGCCTAATTCGGATAGGCCATAACGGGCCGTGAGTTAGCGGGCTGTAAATGGGCTATATGCGAAGAGGCTGTTAACAGGCTTTCCGTGGGCCGGCCCGCTACCTTTTGACCAAGTCAAACGGGCTGGCCTTTTCACCCGAATGGGCCTTTGTTGGGCCGTGCCAGGTGTCGACGTATCATAGGCGCCGCTGGTCCAATGAGTGGATGACATCTGTCCCAATGGTGAGCCGACACGTGGTTCCTCGTGCCATTGAGAATTTCACATGTGGAAAATCCCCATTGGTCCGGGCTGGTAATGGGTTATCGGATCCAAACCGGAACCCGATAGCTTAATGGTGACCTGTTAAGGTGGATGCCACGGGTCGGTTACCCTTGACGAAAGCACTTCCATGACGCGCCATTTATCGTCATGGAAGTTGACACTTCCGTGATGATAATTTTGGTATTGTCATGGAACACTTCTACAACAACATAGGTATGACTATCTTGTTTCTGTCATAAAATCTTCATGTATGTACATGCATGACAGAAAACATGACCTACTGTGACAAACACGTATCATCACGGAAGTGTACTTTTTTGTAGTGAAAGGAGGAGGCTTTCATGGATGGAATCATCTCACTCTTACCATGATTGCGAAATCCAACCTTCACCCCCTTCTTTCTACCCATAGTCATTGCTTAATTCCTCTCCGCATTGCTTGACCTTACTAAGATGAGGCATTTGATGACTCTCCATACTTGTGGTGGCCAAAGGCAGAGACTACCACAATGTCGGTTGGTGGTTGACGAATTTTCTGTATGTCTCCAGCTCCTTCTTTATCCATGGCATGAGAGGCGTTGAATGTGCCATGTTCCATTTCCTCTGAGATAGTGTGGACTGGTCAAAGATGAGGAGGAAGATAGAGTAAGATGTTGGTGTATGTCATGTCTTTCGTGATGCACAATCCAAAACCGCACACATGTCAAATTTGACAAATAAGTATGCATCATATTTGTCTTTTGTGTTCACTATGTAGAAAAAGTCTTTAATCAATATCATATACACTTTTTTCTCACATGTCCTGTCTGATCACAAAGGTAGTAACACATACACACATCATGTACTTATTGTTGGATCTCATTATTCTTTACTACTTTGATACATCATGGGACGTCGGTTTCATTCTTGTACCTATTAGCCCCGCATACATGGTTGCACATGTGAGGCTTGAACTTCCTATGCAATAAGAAAGAACCCCCTTTGCCACCACACTTCCTAGTAGTAGTGTCATTGGGTGGAATCCTGCCCATGCTCGGAGGCTTCACGATAGAATGTTTATTTTCATGCGAGTCACCGATACAAACTTTTGTTCGTGCTGCATGCCCATGTTCGAGGCGGTGTAGTTCTGATGGTTTGGTGGGCCCCTCTAGTACCCGCTTGGTTCAGTAACGGAGACGAGCATGTTTGGGATCAGTCCTTGTGGCTCATCCAATTTGGCATGGTGGGGTGGCAGCCCTCCGTCCACTAGTGTTGTCGTCCTCTAGCAGTGGCCGGAGCGTCAGGGTACACCGCGGTGGTTGTGCGGCTGTGGATAATCGTCGGATTTGGGCGCCAGATCCGGGGCTTTGAAGGAGGTCTTGCAGATGCACAACTATCAGTTGGAGTCTCGTGTGGTAGATCCGGGTGAAGATCTTATCTTCGGCAGTTGGCCAAAGCCGGTGACGGTGACACCACGGTGTCGTTTCCTTCTTGAAGGCATCATCGAGGTAAAGCTCCCAACTCCTCCCACTACCCCCGGGGGAAACCAAAGATCAGTTGATCGGATGACAGCAGCGCCCTTGTGTCGTTACCTCCTTAGGGGCATCATTCTTGGAGGTGTGCATTGACTTGAGGGACCAATGGAAAGTTCTAGCAATGGAGTGGCATTCCATTTGACGTATCGACGACATGGCGCGACAGGGTCTCTGCGACGGATGTGTGATGATGGACGCGCATGGGGAGGAGGCATTGTCTGGCACGGTGGGGGGTTCGACGGCAGGCCTGGCAAGGTTGATGCGCTAGTACCTGCTCTGAAGATGGATAGGTGGAAGATGGTGACGGCGACCTCTGTGAGTGCATCGGACCGGTGTGAACCCCAAACCCAGTATGAGGCTTGGTTGGGGCCTCCGGCTTGAGATATTAGGCTTTGGTGCGAGGTCTATTTGGTATTCGCCTTGGACAACCGGCACCCATTCATCAAGTGCGTAGGAGTAGCGACAGATGTTGCCAAGATGGTGACTACAGATTTACTGATGTATTACTTTGTGAGGTCTTTGTGAATAATTAATAAAATGGCTGCATGCATTGACCAGATGCAAAGGCCGGGGTCATCCTCATTTTCTAAAAAAAATCCTGTGCAACAACACCAGTGGCTCCCGTCATAGTACTATCATAAAATGATGCATCTACATTGATTTTCACCACTTGCAAGGAGGGGAGATAATGGCCAACTGTCATAACCTTTTTTGAGATCAAACTATGGTAACGTTAGTATACATATCCAACACTCTTCCTAATTGTCGTTGACCTGGTACATCAAATCATTTGCAACACCTCCTTCTGCGGGCTGCATCGATACCCCATCCATGTCGACATTTTCATGTGTGGTACTCTTTTTTAAGAGAAAAGACAGACGCACGACTTTATAAATAAAGCCATACGAAAGAGTAGCAGCACCATAGCACACCTAAAACAATCCACCCATAGTCAACGGGCCAACCACCATAGGGCATAAGAACCAAAGTTCGATGGCATGCAGGCCCAAATACTACAAAAGAGGCACGCAGGCCAACCACCTACTACACTAAGGAGAAGCCAGCAGCTACGACGAAGCGACGACGGAAGGAGAAGACATCATGTTTGCAGACACCCGCACTTTGTTGATCAACACCTCCATGCCATCTCGATCCACCGGTTTAATCAATAATTTCCATTGCTGCAGGAAGATACACATTTTAAATAAGACATCAGCAGTCTTATTAGGGAAAACTCCCTCAATGGTGAATTTGTTCCTAGTAGTCCAAAGCGACCAGCAAAGAGCACACAGCTCAATCCAAAACAGCCTCCTAAACCGGCCCTGTAAGTTGGCCGTCAATAGACGAACGTCTGAGAATGAACCAGGGGCCCAGGAGGTGTTCTGCCAAGAGCGGACACACCCCCACACCAACTTGGTGAATACACACTCGAAGAAAATACGATTAGGGTCTTCGAGGGTAGAACACAATACACAAAAGGCAGAGTCAGGGCCGTTCCTTTTCTGAATCTGGTCAGCGGAAGGCAACCTGCCTCTAAAGGCTTGCCAGAGAAAGATCTTGATCTTAGGGGGATCCTGGCCACCTAAATTTGCTCAAACTTGGAGGAAAGGTTACCGGATATAAGCCTAGCATACAACAACTTGACCAAAAACATCCTAGCACAGTATGAGGCCAGGACACGGAGACCTCCTCCTCCGAGAGAACAGGAAGCAAAGCAGCAAGACGGTACCAGTCCCCCAACTCTTCGGGAGAAAGGGATCTCCGGAGTCCCAAGTCCCTGTTATTACGGGAGAGCTTGGAGATTGAGATCTCTGGATTAGAACAATAAGAAAACAAAACCAGAAAAGAAGACGCAAGTGGGGAATCTCCAGACCACCAATCCAACCAGAAACGCGTAGAAGCACCATTCTTGGCAACGAACTTGACATGCTGACAAAACACATCTCTCACCCTGACCAGATCTTTCCAACACTATGAGCCACGGGACGCCGAGGCGAACATGGGGCTACCAGCAGGAAAGTATCTAGCTTTGAGAAGATCGAACCAGAGAGTGTCGAGAGTAGCGGTCATGATCCTCCACCACCATTTGATGATGAGACATATGTTCATCACCTGGGTGTTTAAAATCCCAAGCCCCCAAGGCTTTTAGGTCTACAGATGATATCCCATTTAGCAAATATATATTTGCGTTTGTTATCCGCAGAGTTCCAAAAAAGGCACCCCTATGTTTGTCGAAGCCCTCATGTGTGCCCTTAGAGAATTTAAAAAAGCCCATGGTGAACATAGGGAGGGAGGAGAGGCAACCGTTAATTAGAGAAACATTACCAGCAGAGGTGTTATATCTGCCACGCCATGACAAAACTCTATTTACCACCTTATAGACCAAATGTTTGAACTCCTTGGCACATGAATGGAAAGGCAAAATAGGGAGCCCCAAGTATTTAAAAGGAAAAGCCCCAAGAGAGCACTTAAGGAGCTGGGACACCCGTAGTGCCTGAGCCTCATCAACACCCATAACAATAACCTCGCTCTTAGAGAAGTTGATTTCGAGCCCCGACAAGGCTTCAAAACATAGAAGGATAAACTTAAGGTTGGCAATGCAGGAGTCATTCAGCTCCACTAGAATGATCGTGTCATCCGCATATTTAAGGTGAGTAATACCGTGGGGAAGGAGGTGCGAAATGACTGGGGAGATATGCCCAGCCAAGGCCGCCTGGTCCATCATGCAAGATAAGGCATCAGCCACAAAGTTAAGTAGAATAGGTGAGGCCGGGTCGCCTTGCCGCAGGCCCCGACCATTGGCAAAGTATTTGTTAATCCAGCCATTGATAACCACAGTTGTATGACCTCCAAATACAAGCTGCATCAACCTATGAACAAGACCGGAGTCAAACCCCTTAGCAAAATGAACATGACGAAGCAAATCCCAGCTAACTGAATCGTAAGCTTTCTCAAAGTAAAGCTTGAGAATAATTGCCCTAGTACCTCTCATTCTGAGATCGTGAACAATCTCGTGCAGACAAAGGACACTGATACATCTCCAACGTATCTATAATTTTTGATAGTTCCATGCTATTATATTATCCATCTTGGATGTTTTATTTGCATTATTACGCTATTTTCTATCATTTTTGGGACTAACCTATTAACCTAGTGGCGAGTGCCAGTTGCTGTTTTTTCTTCATGTTTTTGTCTTTTACAGAAAATCAATACCAAACGGAGTCCAAATGGAACGAAACTTTTTGACGATTTTTCATGGACAAGAAGACACCTAGGAAGCTTCGAGAGGAGGCCAGAAGGACCATAGATTGGCCAAAAGCTTGGAGGTCGCGCCCTACGAGGGGGCGCCTCCAGGACTTGTGGCCCCCCATGGCTCCTCCAACCCTAATCTCAGCTCTATAAATACACAAATATTCCCCGTATACCAGACGGAACACCAAAAATACTTTTTCGCTGCCGCAAGTTTATGTCCTCGTGAGATCCCATCTTGGGGCCTTTTCTGATACTATGTCGGAGGAGGATTCGGTCATGGAGGGCCTCTACATCAACTTTGTTGCCCTTCTGATGATTTGTGAGTAGTTTACCACAGACTACGGGTCCATAGCTAGTAGCTAGCTGGCTACTTCTCTCTCTTTGATATTCTCCTCGATGTTCTTGGAGATCTAATCGATGTAATCTTCTTTTGCGGTGTGTTTGTTGAGATCCGATGAATTGTGGATTTATGATTAGATTATCTATGAATATTATTTGAGTCTTCTTTGAACTTTTTTATGCATGATTAAGACAGCTTTGTATTTCTCTCCGATCTATTGATTTGGTTTGGCCAACTGGATTCATTTTTCTTGCAATGGTAGAGGTGCTTTGTAATGGGTTCAATCTTGCGGTGCTCAATCCCAATGACAGAAGGGGACATGACACGTATTTGCATTGTTGCCATTAAGGATAAAAAGATGGGGTTTAGTTCATATTGATTGGATCTATCCCTCTACATCATGTCATGTTGCTTAAGGTGTTACTCCGTTCTTGCTAACTTGGATAGCGGTCGATGTGTGGAGCAATAGTAGTAAATGCAGGCAGGAGTCGGTCTACTTTTCATGGACGTCATGCCTATATTCATGATCATTGCCTTAGATATCGTCATAACTTTGCGCTTTTCTATGAATTGATCAACAGTAATTTGTTTACCCACCGTATGCGTTCTTTCAAGAGAGAAGCCTCTAGTGAAAACTATGGCCCCGGGTCTATTTTTATCATATTATTTTCAGATCTATAAAACCAAAAACCCAAAAATACCTTGCTGCAATTTATTTAACTTTACTTTATTTTGCACTTTTATACCTATCACTATCAGATCTCATCCTTGAAACTAATCATTAAGGGATTGACAACCCCGTTATCGCGTTGGGTGCAAGTATTTGTTTGTTTGTGTAGGTGCTATCATTGGAGACTTGTGTGTTCCTCCTACTGGATTGATACCTTAGTTCTTGATACGTCTCCAACGTATCTATAATTTTTTCTTGTTCCATGTTGTTATATTATCATTCTTGAATCTTTTACATTCATTTTATAGCAACTTTATATCATTTTTTGGGACTAACCTATTGACATAGTGCCCAGTGCCAGTTGCTGTTTTTTGTTTGTTTTTTACTTCGCAGAATATCCATATCAAACGGAGTCCAAACGCAGCAAAACTTTTTGGAGATTTTTTTGGACCAAAAGACAACTTGTGAGCCAAGGAAGTGCCCGGGGGGAGGCCCATGGGGCCCATGATACACCAGGGCACGCTAGAGAGCCCAGGCACGCCCTTGTGGATCATGGGGCCCACAGAGCTCTTTTCCACCGCCTCTCAGCTCTATAAATCCCTAGAATTTCCAGAAACCCCAGGGGAGTCGACGAAACACAACTCCTGCCACCACAAGTTCCACAACCACGAGATCCAATCTAGAGCCCTATTCCGGCACTCTGCCGGAGGGGAACACGATTACGGAGGGGTTCATCATCCTCATTGGTGATCCTCCGATGATGCGTGAGTAGTTCACCATAGACCTACGGGTCCGTAGGCAGTAGCTAGATGGCTTCTTCTCTCTTTTCGATTCTCAATACAATGGTCTCTTGGAGATCTATTTGATGTAATGACTTTTTGCAGTGTGTTTGTTGGGTTCCGATGAAGTTTGAGTTTATGATCAGATCTATATCCATGAATATTATTTGAGTCCTCTTTGATCTCTTATATGCATGATTATTTATAGCCTCGTATTTCTTCTCCCAATCTTTGGTTTAGTTACGCCAACTAGATTGATTTTTCTTGCAATGGGAAGTGGTGCTTTATGGTGGGTTCGATCTTGCGGTGCCCTCACCCAGTGACAGAAGGGGTAGCGAGGCACGCATGTATCATTGCTATTAAGGATAAAAAGATGGGGTCTATTCCTACATGAATAGATCTTGTCTACATGATTTCTTTGTTCTTATTGCATTACTCCGTTTCTCCATGAACTTAATACACTAGATGCATGCTGGATAGCGGTCGATGTGTGGAGTAATAGTAGTAGATGCAGGCAAGAGTCGGTCTACTAATATTGGACGTGATACCTATATCCATGATCATTGCCTTGGATATCGTCATAATTATTTGTTCTTCTATCAATTGCCCAACAGTAATTTGTTTACCCACCGTATGCTATTTTCTCGAGAGAAGCCACTAGTGAAATCTACGGCCCCTGGGTCTATCTTTTATCATATTGTTTTCAGATCTATATTTCCAAAAACCCAAAAATACCTTGCTGTACTTCTTGTTTACTTATTTTATTTCGTGTTTTTTGCAAGATATATATGTCCAATCTACCACAATTTTATCTATCTTTTTACCATGCAGGGATTGACAACCCCTCTTTCGCGTCGGGTTGCAAGTATTTGTTCTTTGTGTGCAGGTACCATTTACATATTGTTCCTTGGTTCTCCTACTGGATTGATAACCTTGGTTTCATGAGGGAAATACTTACTGCCGCTGTGCTGCATCATCCCTTCCTCTTTGGGGAATTACCGATGCAGTCTCGTGATGTTGGCTTGAACTTCATCGGTATTTCCCCAAAGAGGAAGGGATGATGCAGCACAGCAACGGAAGTATTTCCCTCAGTGATGAGACCAAGGTTATCGAACCAGTAGGAGAACCAAGCAACACTACATAAACAACACCTGCACACAAAGTACAAATACTTGCAACCAACGTGTTAAAGGGGTTGTCAATCCCTTTTGGGTAACGGCGCCCGAAATTGCCAAACGGGCGTGAGATAAATTGTAGTAGATTGATAGATGCAAATAAAAGCAAATGAAATTCAGCGAGGTATTTTTGGGTTTTTGGAAATATAGATCTAAAAATAAAAGTGGCAAATAAATAAAAAGGCAAATAGCAAAATAGATCTTAAAATATATGATGAGAAAATAGACCCGTGGGCCGTAGATTTCACTAGTTGCTTCTCTCGAGAAAAATAGCATACGGTGGGTAAACAAATTACTGTTGGGCAATTGATAGAACTTCCAATAATTATGATGATATCCAGGCAATGATCATTATATAGGCATCACGTCCAAGATTAGTAGACCGACTCGTGCCTGCATCTACTACTATTACTCCACACATCGACCGCTATCCAGCATGCATCTAGTGTATTAAGTTCATGGAGAAACGGAGTAATGCAATCAGAATGATGACATGATGTACACAAGATCTATTTATGTAGAAATAGACCCCATCTTGTTATCCTTAATAGCAACGATATATACGCGTCGGTTCCCCTTCTGTCACTGGCATCAAGCACCGTAAGATCGTACCCATCACAAAGCACCTCTTCCCATGGCAAGAAAAATCGATCTAGTTGGCCTAACTAAACAAAAGATTCGAAGAAGAAATACGAGGCTATAAGCAATCATGCATATAAGAGATCAAAGGACTCAAATAACTTTCATGGATAAAAACATAGATCTGATCATAAACTCAAAGTTCATAGGATCCCAACAAACACACCGCAAAAAAAGAGTTACATCAAATAGATCTCCAAGAGACCATTGTATTGAGAACAAAAAGAGAGAGAGGAAGCCAGCTGGCTACTGCCTACAGACCCGTAGGTCTACAATGAACTACTCATGCATCATCGGAGAGGCACCAATGAGGATGATGAACAACTCTGTGATGGTGTCTAGATTGGATCTGTGGTCTCTGGAACTTGCGGCGGCTGGAATTGATTTTCGTCCACTCCCCTATGGTCTCTGGAATATTGGGGTATCTATAGAGCAAAGAGGCGGTGCGGGAGGTGGCCTAGGTGGACACAACCAACCTAGGCATGCTTGGGCCCCCAGGCGCACCCTGGTGGGTTGTGCTCCCCTCGGAGCCCCTCTCAGGTACTTTCTTGGCCCAACTTGTGTCTTCTGGTCCAGAAAAAATCACCAAAAAGTTTCGCTACGTTTGGACTCCGTTTGGTATTGATTTCCTGCGAAGTAAAAAACAAGCAAAAAACATCAACTGGCACTGGGCACTATGTCAATAGGTTAGTCTCAAAAAATGACATAAATTTGCTATAAAATGATTGTAAAACATCCAAGAATGATAATATAACAGCATGGAACAATAAAAAATTATAGATATGTTGGAGACGTATCAGCATCCCCAAGCTTAATTCCTGCTCGTCCTCGAGTAAGTAAATGATAAAAACAGAACTTTTGATGTGGAATGCTGCCTAACAAGTTCATCACATATTCTTTTCTTTGTAGCATGGACATTTGGACTTTTATATGATTCAAAGCAATAGTCTAGTTTTGACATGAAGATTTCAATACTCAAGCATATCAACAAGCAACCATGTCTTTCAAAATATCAACACTAAAGCAAGTTGTCCCTAGCCCATTATGCTCAATCATTGATCCATTCATGAAACACACTCGCATATTAGCTACACCCAATGCTCAAGTGCGATCATAGTGCCCCTTAGTTGGTGCTTTATAAGAGAAGATGGAGACTCAAAATAAAAATTCCATAAAGTAAAAGAAAGGCCCTTTGCAGAGGGAAGTAGGGATTTGTAGAGGTGCCAGAGCTCAAAGTGAAAAAGTTGAGATAAAACATTTTGGGTGGCATGCCTTTCCTGTCAACAAAAACGATCGAGTAGTTCCTAATACTTTCCATGCTAGATATATCATAGGCGGTTCCCAAACAGAAAATAAAGTCTATTCCTTTTTCCACCATACTTTCACTTTCCATGGCTAGCCGTATCCACGGGTGCCCTCCATACCAACACTTTCCAAGAAATTTATTATTTGACAACAAAAAGTAAATTCATTTTTCATTTCGGGACTGGGCATCCCTAATACCTTTGCCGTACTCTCGTGCAATGACAAGTGAATAAACACTCATCTTGAGAATAACACATCTAGCATGGAAATATATCAGCCACCCCCTACCATTTCATGAGCGGTACGAGCACACAAAAGAGAAATTTATTTTGAAGTTAGAGATGGCACATACAAATTTGCTTACAATTGCACGGAAATACCACATATAGGTAGGTATAGTGGACTCATATGGCAAAACTGGTTTAAGAATTTTGTATGCACAAGTAGTGATCATACTTAGTGCAAATGAAGGCTAGCAAAAGATTGAGAAGCATCCAACCAAGAAACGAAAAATCTCATAAGCGAGCATTAAGCATAACTAACACTGAATAATGCACCACAAGTAGGATGTAATTTCATTGCATAACTATTGACTTTCATGCTTGCATAGGGAATCACAAACCTTAACACCAATATTTTTACTAAAGCATAATTACTCATCAACATGGCTCACATATTATATCAACATATCGCAAAACTATTACAAGGAATCAAGTTTATTTTGTCCAATGATCTTCATGAAAGTTTTTATTATATCCCTCTTGAATATCTATCACTTTGGGACTAGTTTAATGTGTTGCTTTTGATAGCTCAAACAAATCTAAGTGAAGAACATGAGCATAAAATTTTCTTCTCTCAAAATGATTTAAGTGAAGCAAGAGAGAATTTCTAAAAAAAAATTACTAACTCTCAAATAAATCAAAGTGAAGCATGAGAGCATTTCTTCAAAAATACTAAAGCACACAGTGCTAAAAAAGATATAAGTGAAGCACTAGAGCATTTCCATAGCTCATAAAGATTTAAGTGAAGCATAGAGAGCAATTCTAACAAGTCATAGCATAATTTTGGCTCTCCCAAATAGGTGTGTCCAGCAAGGATTCATGACTAAAAATAAAAGCAAAACAAGGAAAGACTCATATCATACAAGACGCTCCAAGCAAAACTCATGATATGTGACAAATAAAAATATAGCTCCAAGTAAAATACCGATGGTCGTTAGAAGAAAGAGGGGATGCCACTCGGGCATCCCCAAGCTTAGTTGCTTGCTTCTCTTTGGATAATGGCTTGGGGTGCCATGACGCATCCCCAAGCTTAGGCTCTTCTTACTCCTTATTCCTTCATCCATCATAATCTCACCCAAAACTTGAAAACTTCAATCACACAAAACTTAACAAAACCTTCGTGAGATCCGTTAGTATAAGAAAACCAATCTTTACTTTAAGTACTGTAGAAAACCCATTCGAATTTTGTTATTGCATTATATCTACAGTATTATAACTTTACCATGGCTCATACCCCCCGATAAAAACCATAGATTCATCTAAATAAGGACACAATGCAAAGAAAACAGAATCTGTCAAAAACAGAACAGTCTGTAAAGATGTCAAAAATTCTGAAAAATTAGGACAACAGAGACAATTTCTATATCAATCTCGTGTAAAAACTTAAGAATTTTTAAGCGCTTCTGCGAATATCCAAAATTATTTTACTGTATGCAAAAGTTTCTGTTTTTCAACAAGATCAAATCAACTATCACCGAAGCTATCCCAAAGGCTTTACTTCGCACAAACACTAATTAAAACACAAAAAACACAATCATAATAGTAGCATAATTGTGCAAACACTCAAAAACAGAAAGAAAAAGACAAAAATAAATTTTATTCATTGGATTGCCTCCCAACAAGCGCTATCGTTTTATGCCCCTAGCTAGGCATAATGCATAGATCTAAGTGTTGTCATCTTTTTTCTAGATCCATAAGATGCCCTCATGATTGATTCATATTGTGGCTTAATTCTTATTCTAGGGAATTGTTCCATACCCTTTCTCAAAGGAAATTAGAATTTGATGTTCCCTTCTTTCATATCAATCACGGCACCTATAGTGCGCAAAAACGGTCTACCAAGAATAATTGGACAAGATGGATTGCAATCAATATCAAAAACAATAAAATCTATGGTCACATAGTTCCTATTTGCAAGAATAAGAACATCATTAATTCTTCCCATAGGCTTTTTAATAGTAGAATCCGCCAAGTGCAAATTTAAAGAACATTCTTCAATATCGGTAAGACCAAGCACATCACATAAAGATTTCGGAATTGTAGAAACACTAGCACCGAAATCGCCTAAAGCATAACACTCATAATTTTTAATCTTGACTTTGATAGTAGGTTCCCATTCATCATGTTATTTTCTAGGAATTGAAATCTCTAATTCCAACTTTTCTTCCAAAGCTTTCGTCATAGCATCAACAATATGTTTAGTAAAAGCTTTATTTTGTTCATAGGCATGCGGTGAATTTATCATGGATTGCAATAATGAAATACAATCAATCAAAGAGCAATTATCATAATTAATGTCTTTGTAATCCAAAAGAGTGGGCACATCACTAGTTAAAGTTTTGACCTCTCCAAACCCTCTTTTATCAATTTTCTCAACAAGATTTTCACCCTCTAAATTATCGGGATGCCTTCTAGCTAAAGTTAACTCTTCTTCAGTCCCTTTTTCATCAATTTTAATTTTACTAAACAAGGAATCTATAGAAGAAACACCAATCACTTTAAGATCTTCATCATTTTTATAAAAACAATCACTGGAAAACGCTTTTTCTAAAAATTCTCTTCTAGCTCTATGCATAGCGGTTCTTTTCTTACTTTCATCCATAGAAACATATAAAGCTTTAATTGATTCTTCAACCTTAGGCACAAAAATTTTCATCTTGAGATTTTCTACATCATGAGAAATTCTATCAATGCTTCTAGAAAATCATCAATCTTAATCAATTTTTTCCATCATAGTATTAAAATTCTTTTCAGCATTGATAAATTCTTTAATATTATTCTCAAAATCAGAGGTGTTCCTATTATTATTATAAGAAGGATTACCGTAGGAATTACCATAATTATTAGAGGAATTACTAGGAACATGACTAGGATTAAAATTACCTCTATAAGCATTGTTATTGAAATTGTTTCGAGAGATAAAATTCACATCTACGGCATCACTATTTTGCTCAATCAAAGTAGACAAAGACACATCATTAAAATCAATATGAGCACTTTTATTAGCAACCAATTTCATAAGAGCATCAACTTTTTCACTCAATGAAGAAATTTCTTCTACCGAATTAATCTTTTTACTAGTAGGAGCTCTTTCAGTATGCCATTGTGCATAATTTGCAATAATATTGTCTAGTAATTTAGTAGCTTCACCCAAAGTAATTTCCATAAAAGTACCACCTGCGGCGGAATCTAAAAGATTTCTAGAAACAAAATTCAATCCCGCATAAATTTTTTGTATGATCATCCAAAGATTTAAACCATGAGTAGGACAATTTCTTAGCATCAATTTCATTCTTTCCCAAGATTGCGCAACATGTTCATGCTCAACTTGCTTAAAATTCATGATTTGCGTCCTAAGGGAAATAATTTTCGCGGGCGGAAAATACTTAGTAATAAAAGCATCTTTGCACTTATCCCAAGAATTGATACTATTGCGAGGCAAAGAAGAAAACCAAATTTTTGCATGATCTCGCAAAGAAAACTGGAATAATTTCAAATTCAGAATATCACTGTCCACATCTTTTTTCTTTTGCATATTGCATAATTCCACGAATGTGTTAAGATGGGACGCGACATCCTCACTAGGAGTACCAGAAAATTGATCTTTCATAACAAGATTCAACAAAACGGCATTAATATCACAAGACTCCGCACTAGTGGCGGGAGGAGCAATCAGAGTGCTAATAAAATCATTGTTGTTGGTATTGGAGAAATCACACAACTTGGTGTTCTCTTGAGTCATCGTGACTACGCACCAAGATTGCACTCAAAAACAGATCTGACAAAAAAACGGCGAACAAAAAAGAGGGCGAATAAAATGGCAAATTTTTGTGAAGTGGGGGAGAGGAAAACAAGAGGCAAATGGCAAATAATGTAAATTGCAAGGAGATGAGATTTGTGATTAGGAACCTGGTAGATGTTGATGATGTCTCCCCGGCAACGGCGCCAGAAATTCCTTTTGATGTTGGCTTGAACTACGTCGGTATTTTCCCAAAGAGGAAGAGATGATGCAGCATAGCAACGGTAGGTATTTCCCTCAGTGATGAGACCAAGGTTATCGAACCAGTAGGAGAACCATGCAACACTACATAAACAGCACCTGCACACAAAGAACAAATACTTGCAACCCAACGTGTTAAAGGCGTTGTCAATCCCTTTCGGGTAACGGCGCCAGAAATTGGCAAAAGGACGTGAGATAAATTGTAGTAGATTGATAGATGCAAATAAAAGAAAAGAAAATTCAGCGAGGTATTTTTGGGTTTTTGGAAATATAGATCTGAAAATGAAAGTGGCAAATAAATAAAAAGGCAAATAGCAAAATAGATCTGAAAATATATGATGAGAAAATAGACCCGGGGGCCGTAGATTTCACTTGTGGCTTCTCTCGAGAAAAATAGCATACGGTGGGTAAACAAATTACTGTTGGGCAATTGATAGAACTTCAAATAATTATGACGATATCTAGGCAATGATCACTATATAGGCATCACGTCCAAGATTAGTAGACCGACTCCTGCCTGCATCTACTACTATTACTCCACACATCGACCGCTATCCAGCATGCATCTAGTGTATTAATTTCATGGAGAGATGGAGTAATGCAATAAGAACAATGACATTATGTAGAAATAGACCCCGTATTGATATCCTTAATAGCAGTTGTACATATGTGTCGGTTCCCCTTCTGTCACTCTGATCAAGCACCGTACGATAGAACCCATCACAAAGCACCTCTTCCCATGGCAAGAAAAATCGATCTAGTTGGCCTAACTAAACCAAAGATTCGAAGAAGAAATACGAGGCTATAAGCAATCATGCATATAAGAGATCAAAAGACTCAAATAACTTTCATGAATAAAAACATAGATCTGATCATAAACTCAAAGTTCATCGGATCCCAACAAACACACCGCAAAAAAAAGAGTTACATCAAATAGATCTCCAAGAGACCATTGTATTGAGAACAAAAAGAGAGAGAGGAAGCCAGCTGGCTACTGCCTACGGACCCGTAGGTCTACAATGAACTACTCATGCATCATCGAAGAGGCACCAATGAGGATGATGAACCCCTCTGTGATGGTGTCTAGATTGGATCTGTGGTCTCTGGAACTTGCGGCGGCTGGAATTGATTTTCGTCGACTCCCCTAGGGTTTCTAGAATATTGGGGTATTTATAGAGCAAAGAGGCGATGCGGGAGTTGGCCGAGGCGTGCCCTGGTGGGTTGTGCTCCCCTCGGAGCCCCCTCAGGTACTTTCTTGGCCCAACTTGTGTCTTCTGGTCCAGAAAAAATCACCAAAAAGTTTTGCTGCATTTGGACTCCGTTTGGTATTGATTTCCTGTGAAGTAAAAAACAAGCAAAAAATAGCAACTGGCACTGGGCACTATGTCAATAGGTTAGTCCCCAAAAATGATATAAATTTGCTATAAAATGATTGTAAAACATCCAAAATGATAATATAACAGCATGGAACAATCAAAAATTATAGATACGTTGGAGACGTATCATCTAGTGACGTCAGAAGGATTTCCGACGCCATTGCCGGGGCGATATCATCAACATCTATCAGGTTCCTAATCACAAATCTCATCTCCTTGCAATTTACATTATTTGCCATTTGCCTCCCATTTTCATCTGCCCCACTTCACAAAAATTTGTCTTTTTATTCGCCTTCTTTTTCGTTCGCCTTTTTCTCGTCAGATCTTTTGTTTGCTTGCAATCTTGTTTGCGTAATCGCGATGTCTCAAGAAAATACCAAATTGTGTGATTTTTCCAATACTAATAATAATGATTTTATTAGTACTCATATTGCTCCTCCCCGCATTGCGGAGTCTGGTGATATTAATGCCGCTTTGTTGAATCTTGTTATGAAAGACCAATTTCCCGGTACTCCTAATAAGGATGCCGCGTCCCATCTAAACACATTCGTAGAATAGTGTGATATGCAAAATAAAAAAGTTGTGGACAATTATATTGTGAATTTGAAATTATTTCCTTTCTCTTTGAGGGATCATGCAAAAAATTTGGTTTTCTTCTTTGCCTCGCAATAGTATCAATTCTTGTGATAAGTGCAAAGATGCTTTTATTACAAAGTATGTTCCGCCCGCGAAAATTCTTTCCCTTAGAAATCAAATCATGAGTTTTAAGCAACTTGAGCATGAACTTGTTGCACAATCTTGGGAAATAATGAAATTGATGTTAAGAAATTGTCCTACTCATGGTTTAAATCTTTGGATGATTATACAAAAAAATTATGCGGGATTGAACTTTGTTTCTAGAAATCTTTTAGATTCCGCCGCGGGTGGTACTTTTATGGAGATTACTTTGGTTGAAGCTACTAAATTGCTAGATAATATTATGGCAAATTATTCACAATGGCATACCGAAAGAGCACCTACTAGTAAAAAAGTTAATTCGATTGAAGAAATTACTACTTTGAGTGAAAAAGTTGATGCTCTTATGAAATTGGTTGCTAGTAAAAATGCTCCTACTGATCTTAATGATGTTCCTTTGTCTACTTTGATTGAGCAAAATAGTGATCACGTAGATGTGAATTTTGTCTCGCGAAACAATTTTAATAACAATGCTTATAGAGGTAATTTTAATCCTAGGCCTTTTCCTGGAAATTCCTTTAATAATTATGGCAATTCCTATGGTAATTCTTCTTATAATAGTAATAGGAACCCCTATGATCCTGAGAGTAATATTAAAGAATTTATCAATTCTCA
Source organism: Thinopyrum elongatum (assembly GCA_011799875.1). Lineage (NCBI taxonomy): Eukaryota > Viridiplantae > Streptophyta > Magnoliopsida > Poales > Poaceae > Thinopyrum > Thinopyrum elongatum. The sequence continues at coordinate 88,696,061 of CM022302.1, read as the reverse complement.
AAAAGTTTTCAATACTACGACAGAAGAAAAGTTGAATAAGATTGATGATATGTCTAGAAGCATTGATATAATTTCACATGATGTGGAAAATCTCAAGATTAAAAATTTTCCACCCAAGGTTCATATCAATGAATAAATTAAAGCTTTATATGTTTCTATGGATGAAAATAAGAAAAGAACTGCTATGCTTAGAGCTAAAAGAGAATTTTTAGAAAGAGCATTTTCTACCGATTGCTTTCATAAAAATGACGAAGATCTTAAGATGATTGGTGTTTCTCCTATTGATTCCTTGTTTAGCAAGATTAAAATTGATGATAAAGGGACTGAAGAAGAGTCAACTTAAGCTAGAAGGCATCCCAATAACTAGTGATGTGCCCACTCTTTTGGATTAGAAAGACTTTAATTATGATAGTTGCTCTTTGATTGAATTTATTTCTTTGTTGCAATCCATGATAAACTCACCCAATGCTTATGAACAAAATAAAGCTTTCACTAAACATATTGTAGAACCGATGATGAAAGCTTTAGAAGAAAAGTTGGAATTAGAGATTTCAATTCCTAGAAAATTATATGACGAATGGGAACCTACTATTAAAGTCAAGATTAAAAATTATGATTGTTTTGCTTTATGTGATTTGGGTGCAAGTGTTTCCACAATTCCGAAATCTCTATGTGATGTGCTTGGTCTTACCAATATTGAAGAATGTTCTCTTAATTTGCACTTGGCGGATTCTACTATTAAAAAGCCTTTGGGAAGAATTAATGATGTTATTATTTTTGCAAATAGGAATTATGTGCCCATAGATTTTATTTTTCTTGATAATGATTCCAATCCGTCTTGTCCTATCATACATGGTAGACCGTTTTTATGCACTATAGTGTCGTGATTGATATGAAAGAAGGGAATATTAAATTTCTGTTTCCACTAAGAAAGGGTATGGAACACTTACCTAGAACAAGAACTAAGCCACCATATGAAGAAATCACGAGGGAAACCTATGGACCAAAAACCAAAGATGACAATACTTGAATCTATGCATTATGCCTAGCTAGGGGCGTAAAATGATAGCGCTTGTTGGGAAGCAACCCAATGAATAAAATTTATTTTTGCCTTTTTCTTTCTGTTTTTTGTGTGTTCACACAATTATGCCTCTGTTATGATTGTGTTTTTATAGTTTTATTAGTGTTTGTGCCAAGTAAAGCCTTTGGGATAGCTTAGGGTGATAGCTGATTTGATCCTGTTGAAAAACAGAAACTTTTGCATCCAGTAACAGAATTGTTAAAATTCACAGAAGCGACCAAAAATTCTGAATTTTCAACACAAGATTGATATACAAATTCCTATGTTGTCCTAATTTTTCAGAATTGTTGGAGTTACGGAAGTATGGTCAAAGTCCAGATTACTACAGACTATTCTGTTTTTGACAGATTCTGTTTTCGTTGCGTTATGTGCTTATTTTGATGAATCTATGGATTGTATCAGGGGGTATAAGCCATGGTATATTTAGAAAACATTATGTATAATGCAATAATAAAATATGAATGGGTTTGCAACAGTACTTAGAGTGGTGATTTGCTTTATTATACTAACGAACCTCACGAAGGATTTGTTGAGTTTTGTGTGATTGAAGTTTTCAAGTTTTGGGTGAGATCACGATGGATGAAGGAATAAGTAGTGAAAAGAGCCTAAGCTTGGGAATGCCCATGGCACCCCAAGTTAATATTCAAGGAGAACCAAGCAACTAAGCTTGGGGATGCCCCGGAAGGCATCCCCTCTTTCTTCTAACGATCATCGGTAATTTTACCTGGAGCTATATTTTTATTCGTCACATATCATGAGTTTTGCTTGGAGCATCTTGTATTATATGAGTCTTTATTTGTTTTTCTTTTTAGTTTGTCACCATTATCCTTGCTGGACACACCTGTTTGAGAGAGCCAAAATTATGCTATGATTTGTTAGAATTGCTCTATGTGCTTCACTTATTTTTTTTTTGAGCTATGGAATTGCTCTAGTGCTTCACTTATATCTTTTTTAGCACGGTGTGCTTTAATATTTTTGAAGAAATAAACTCATGCATCACTTAGATTAATTTGAGAGTTCATAAATTTTTGAAGAAATTCTCCCATGCTTCACTTATATTAGTTTGAGAGATGAAAATTTATGCTCATTTTCTTCACTTAAACTTGTTTGAGCTTGTCAAAAGCAATTGCAATATATGAAATTAGTCCCAAAGTGATAGATATTCAAGAGGGATATAATAAAAACTTTCATCAAGATCATTGGACAAAATAAACTTGATTCTTTGTAATAATTTTGAGATATGATGATAGTAATATGTGAGTCATGTTGGTGAGTAATTATGCTTTAGTAAGAATATTGGTGTTAAGGTTTGTGATTCCCTATGCAAGCACAAAATTCAATAGTTATGCAATGAAATTACATCCTACTTGTGGTGCATTATTCGGTGTTAGTTATGCTTAATGCTCGTTCATGTGAATTTTCATTTCTTGGTTGGTTGCTTCTCAATCTATTTGCTAGCCTCCATTTGTACTAAGTGGGAATACTTCTTGTGCATCCAAAATCCATAAACCCAGTTATGCCATATGAGTCCACCATACCTACCTATATGCGGTATTTTCATGCCGTTCTAAGTAAATTTGTATGTGTCATCTCTAATTTTGAAAATGAATTTCCTTTTTGTGTGCCCGTACCGCTCATGAAGCGGCAGGCGGTAGCCAATATTTTTCAATGCTAGATGTGTTATTCTCAAGATGAGTGTTTATTCACTTGTCATTGCACGAGAGTACGGCGGTAATAGGGATGCCCAGTCCCGAAATGAAAAAAAATTACATTATGTTGTCAAATAATATAGACATGGATTGTGAAAGAATGGTGGAAAAAGGAATAAACTTTATTTTATGTTTGGGAACCGCCTATGATGTATCTAGCATGGAAAGTATTGGGAACTACTCGGTCATTTTCGTTGATGGGAAAAGTATGCCTCCCAAAAAAAGTATCTCTCAAATTAAGCTTTGAGCTCTGGCACCTCTACAAAATCTATGCTTCCCTCTGTGAAGGGCCTATCTATTTACTTTATGCAATTTTTATTTTTATTTTGAGTCTCCATCTTCTGTTATAAAGCACCAACTAGGGAGCACTGTGATCATACTTGTGCATTGGGTGTAGCTAATATTCGAGTGTGTTTCATGAATGGATCAATGATTGGGCATGATGGGATAGGGATAACTTTCTTTAGTGTTGATATTTTGAAAGACATGGTTGCTTGTTGATATGCTTGAGTATTGAAGTCTTCATGTCAAATACAGACTATTGCTTTGAACCATCTAAAAAGTACAAATGTCCATGCTACAAAAGAAAAGAATATGTGATGAACATGTTAGGCAGCATTCCACATCAAAAAATCTATTTTTATCATTTATCTACTCGGGGATGAGTAGGAATTAAGCTTGGGGATGTTGATACGTCTCCAACTATCTATTTTTTTTTATTGTTCCATGTTGTTATATTATCATTCTTGAATGTTTCACTTTCACTTTATAGCAACTTTATATCATTTTTTGGGACTAACCTATTGACATAGTGCCCATTGCTAGTTGCTGTTTTTTGCTTGCTTTTTACTTCGCAGAATATCGATATCAAACGGAGTCCAAACGCAACGAAACTTTTTGGAGAATTTTTTTGGACCAGAAGACAACTTTGGAGCCAAGGAAGTGCCCGTGGTGCCCACGATACACCAGGGCGCGCCAGAGAGCCCAGGCGCGCCCTGGTGGATCATGGGGCCCACGGAGATATTTTCCACCACCTCTCGGCTCTATAAATACCCAGAAATTCTAGAAACCCTAGGGGAGTCAAGGAAACACAATTCCATCCGCCGCCAGTTCCAGAACCATGAGACATCCAATCTAGAGCCCTATTTCGGCACTCTTCCGGAGGGGAACACGATCACAGAGGGGTTAATCATCCTCATTGGTGCTCCTCCGATGATGCGTGAGTAGTTCACCATAGACCTACGGGTCCGTAGGCAGTAGATAGATGGCTTCTTCTCTCTTTTTGATTCTCAATACAATGGTCTCTTGGAGATCTATTTGATGTAATGACTTTTTGCGGTGTGTTCGTTGGGATCCGATGAAGTTCGAGTTTATGATCAGATCTATTTCCATGAATATTATTTGAGTCTTCTTTGATCTCTTATATGCATGATTATTTATAACCTCGTATTTCTTCTCCGAATCTTTGGTTTAGTTAGGCCAACTAGATTGATTTTTCTTGCAATGGGAAGTGGTGCTTTGTGATGGGTTCGATCTTGCGGTGTCCTCACCGAGTGACAGAAGGGGTAGCGAGGCACACATGTACCATTGCTATTAAGGATAAAAAGATGGGGTCTATTCCTACATGAATAGATCTTGTCTACGTCATGTCATCGTTCATATTGGATTACTCCGTTTCTCCATGAACTTAATACACTAGATGCATGCTGGATAGCGATCGATGTGTGGAGTAATAGTAGTAGATGCAGGCAGGAGTCGGTCTACTAATCTTGGACGTGATGCCTATATACATGATCATTGCCTTGGATATCGTCATAATTATTTGTTCTTCTATCAATTGCCCAACAGTAATTTGTTTACCCACCGTATGCTATTTTCTTGAGAGAAGCCACTAGTGAAATCTACGGCCCCCGGGTCTATCTTTTATCATATTGTTTTCAGATCTATATTTCCAAAAACCCAAAAATAAATTGCTGCACTTTTTTTTACTTATTTTATTTCATGTTTTTGCAAGATCTATTTATCCAATCTACCACAATTTTATCTATCTTTTTACCGTGGAGGGATTGACAACCCCTCTTTCGCTTCGGGTTGCAAGTATTTGTTCTTTGTGTGCAGGTACCGTTTAAATAGTGTTTCTTGGTTCTCCTACTAGATTGATAACCTTGGTTTCATGAGGGAAATACTTACCGCCGCTGTGTTGCATCATCCCTTCCTCTTTGGGGAATTAGCGACGCAGTCTAGCGACGTCAGTTCTTAACTGAGGGAAATACTTATCTCTTCTTTCCTTTATCACCCTTTCCTCTTCAAGGGAAAAACCAACGCAAGCTCAAGAAGTAGCAGACACCATCTAAAATAAATCTACCTTTAATGAAGGCAGATTGGGTAGGACTAATGGTACGATGGGCCATAGGCGACAACCTCGTCGCCAACCCTTTAGAAGGTAACTTGGCAAAATTGTTAATCAGGGCAATGGGGTGAAACTGAGAGATAGATTCGACGCCCTTGACTTTGGGAATAAGGGAAAGAATGGCATAAGGCGCGAAATGTCAATAGTGCCCAAACAAAAAACTTTGATAATGGCACAGACCAAAGGGTGAAGGGTAGGCCAAAACCGTTTGAAGAAAGGGATAGAGAAGCCATCCGGGCCCGAGGCCGAATTCACATTGGCCGAATTGATGGCCATCTTAATCTCTTCGACTGAGAGAGGGATGATGAAACACTCATCCTAGCTAGGGTGGATGATGACTGCATGGTGCACATTGGACACATCCCGCTTCGATAATATTCCCGCTTCGACTCGGCCGACTAAGGATAAAATTACACAAAACAAGATGTGTCTAGACGAAAGCCGACCCCAACGACGCTGCCTAATTACATCACAATTCGGCAGTGATATCACGTCTACCCATCCCACACAACCCCCACTCCCTATCAGGAATTAACCTACGTTACAAACCCCCCCCCCCCCCCAAAAAAACACTCATGTCATGAGCCTTTCAACTGATCAGCATTGTGTGTGCAAAAATATCAATCAGGCTAGCATGCACACTTCTATCCAAAGGCGGTTGGCTTGGGTTCATCCCGGACGTTCTACGTATATAGCCTCCCAGTGTACTTCACACCATGATTCGTCCTACTCCCTGATCCAGATGACGCTGCCCTAATCGTGTCACTGTTTAGCTATCCCACCTCCCACCCCACCTCACCCCCAGCACGCGCTCGCACACTCACACACACACACACACAAACATGCACACACACACACACACACACACCACACCACACACACACACACACACTGCGGCGGGGCGGTGGAAAGGGGAAGGGGCGGGCACGGGGCGGAAGGGCTGCGCCACTTCCTTAAATGTCGCAAAAAAAAAACTAACACGAACCCAGCAGTGCTAAGTGGATAATATATCTATCAGGCTAGAGTGCATGGTTCTATCCAAAGGTCTAATCTTAGCCATTGTAGATAGCCTCACCCTCATTTTTTTCATGTGTTGCTTCATTCTACTGCAACTCACGGTTGATAGGATTGATAACTTTGGTGGGCCTACTCCCCTCTCCACTCCTTCCCCTTTGGATTACCTAAACAACATATCGATACTAGTTCCAAATCACACTAACCAGAGGTACATTTGTCACAAATGTGGAGTGTGTCGAAAACATTTTCTTCCTACTCTAAAATCAATCCTTGTGCACCTCAACTACCAATTGTTGGTAAAGCAATGAGATTCTCTCCAATTATTGCAATCCTGGTGTTAAATAGGATGTATCTTGTATGCCTAATATTGTCGGCTTTAACTTTCATTATCCAATGTAATCAAATCTATATACAAAGTAGATTAATCGGTTGATTGAAATCCTTATGACCCAAGTTTCCATGTCAATATAAACCAACCGCTATGAAGGTAGACACACTTAACCAATCTATTCACCTAAATCGTATGAAATCAGAGCCTACCTTCTCCTAGTCACATCTAGTGTCCATCGCAGCATCCTCTGCTCCTAGTTCGGTCATGACTCCTTCTCTTGGGTATCTAGTAACGATTTAAATCACACTTGGATACTTCCTTCTATGGAAGGATCAAGTGATGACGGTGATCTGTAGCATTTAGCTTGTCAGGTACCTTGATGCAACAACTCTAGAACCACCAAAGGTCCTCATGGTGATGAGGCAGAAAGGCATCAAAAAGAGATGTCGAACTAATCCTATGGGTTGGATCAGTCAAGGCCATTAAGTTCATAGTTATCTGCTTTGTATCTCTATCCAGAGATGTCCTCCCTCAAGTGGTATTGATGGGAACCACAATGGTGGCTCGGGAGGCCATAGAGGAGATCTCATATCCTATTAGTGTCACACTCACATCATCCAAAACAGGACACACCAGCCAAGCGCGAAGAAGAGCAATCTCTGAACAATGCCCAGTTCACCAAGATAAAGAGCTACAATGATGAACTAGTTGTCTGTTGGTAAGAAGTTTGAAGAAGATGTCAGTATTTCTGCAAAATTGGCGGTCTTGATGTGGATTCATCAAAACTCATGACGAGTGGTGGGGTCCTGTACCGGGGGTGGCTAACATCTAGGAGCCCGGCCTCATCAACCACAAGGGGTCCACTAGGCCCAAGACACGACGTGAACCCTAGGATGCAGGACGACCTTCTTGACGCCCAAGACTAGAGGGCAGCAGCGCCCCAGATCGCATCTGACATGTAAACCCTAGGTCTCTCCTGTCTATATAAAGGGAGGTGTAGGGTACTCGTTGGTCATCTATCCTCAAATAGGAGAACTCTCGGTAGCAATCTCATACACCATTGTAAGCCCTCACACGAGGTTTCCCTCCATTATGAATCATCAAAACCAGTAGGACGTATGGTATTACTCTCTCGAGGCCCGAACCTGGATAAATCCCTCGTGTGACCTCTGATTTGTGACTTTTAGTTGCGCTTGGACCCCTACCGAGGGATCTGACGGGAATTTGCTTCATCAACAAGGCAATATGATTAGGGAGGTGAATATCAAAAGTTTGCCACATTCTAAAACAAATTGGGATATCTCACCGTGCCCCTTGTCCACATGCTCATCAAGAAAACATCGTTGCCAAATGCAAACATCATCATATTGTTGATGTTGGTGTTTCTCTTTAAGTGCAAGCATCTTTGCCATTGTAATTTTGGGATGAAGCCTTTCCTGGCATCGTTTATCTCATTTATCATATGCCTAGTAAGGTTATGCATCCCACCACCCCAACGGAACTTACTAGGAGGGAAAGGAGATTATTCCTTTCTGCGTATCTTGGAGTGCACATGTTGGCCAAATTATGACCCTATAATACTTGTTAACTTGATTTTTTATCCACTCGTGTGCATCCGTCGGTTATAGTGGATCCCATAAAGGTCAAATGTCTAGATATATCTACTGGTCGAGTCTCTCTCTGTGTGTGTGTGTGCGCACACACACACACCTTACAGTAGAAATATATCTTTTACCACCCCTTTTATTAAATTTCCCAACTTCCACAATCCAGGGCTGAAGTACGTGCGCCTACCAATATGCCTAATTCTTATGCTAATAATGGTAATGACCTTTTTCTGGAATAAATTTAAGATTCTTCCAGGCTCCATGTAATTTTATACCTAGATACACGCCTCTTGATGAGATTTGCTTGCGTTGAGCCTACCACCATATTGCATGTAGGCTTACGCGCATTGCCTCATTGATCTACGCCCTGTTGTGACAATGGATGGTCCTCATCTAACCCTATCTTCTAACACATTGCCCACTCATCACGTGACACTACCAATGTGCACATTACGGGGTGGGGGGAGATTCCCCCCGAATATTCTGTGGTATCTGGATCAGGTGATAATGAGGTTGAAGCGGCCAGATCTTCTTCACACAATGACATTGTTGCTTCTTCTCCATTGTAGCACATCGATCTATTGGAAATATGCCCTAGAGGCAATAATATTTGTATTATTATATTTCCATATTCATAGTTAAGTGTTTATATTTCATGCTATAACTGCTATGATTCTGGAATATGTGATTCAGTGGAAAACTCATATGCATGTGTGAAATCATAAACGGATAAAATAAAGGTTCCTGGTCTCGCCTCTAAGACTAGCTCAAGTGTTGTTGGTGATCGCGTTTTCTGGATCTTAGGATATCGTTAAGTGTAACGATATTCCTAAAACAACATTGAGATTATAACGTTGGAAGAACGATCATATTGAATCGACCCAAACTTGTTTGTTATGAATTGATATAATATCATCTGTAATCAATTGTAATAAGACAGAGTGATAATTTTGATGATGCTCACATGATAGATAGCAATTCAAACACGAAGAGAGCATCATGTAGCATGTGAAAAACAAGTTTAAGTCTAACATACTTCCTATGCATAGGCATTATATAAGCAAACAAATTATGAAGACAAGCAAAAACTAGCATATGCAAGGAAAAAGAAAGAAACAATAGCAATCTCAACATAATGAGAGGTAATTTAGTAACATTAAAATTTCTACAACCATATTTTCCTCTCTCATAATAATTACATGTAGGATCATAATCAAATTCAACAATATAACTATATCAGAAAATATTCTCTTCATGATCCACATGCATGCAAAGTTGACACTCTTCCAAAATAGTGGGATTATCATCAAATAAAGTCATGACTTCTCCAAACCCACTTTTATCAAAAATTTCATAAGATTGATCATACTCCAAAGTAGTGGGATAATTATTTCCTAAAGTTGACACTCTTCCAAACCCACTTTCAATATTATTGCAAACATATTCATCATGAGGCTTAAATAAATTTTCAAGATCATAAGAAGAATCACCCCAATCATGATCATTACAATAAGTAATGGACATACCAAAATTAGCATCCCCAAGCTTACGGTTTTGCATATTATTAGCACAATTGACATTAACAAAATTTATAATAACATCATTCAAGGATCTATCATGAATCACTTCATAAATTTCGTCACAATTTTCAGATTCACGAATATCAAGCAAAACTCCATAAAGATAATCTAGTGCACTAAACTCACTAGAAATGGGTTCATCATAATTGGATCCTTCAAAAAGATTAGCAAGTGGATGAGGATCCATAAACTTTTTGGTTCCTGATTTTCAATAAGCACACAATTATACCAAGCGAACAAGCAAACAAACCAAGACATAAAGGCAAACGAAAAGACGAACGAAAGAAGGGCGAAAAAAGGCAAATATTTTTGTGTTTTTTTAAAACATTTTAGAAGTGGGGGAGAGGAAAACAAGAGGCAAATGGCAAATAATGTAATGCAAGAGATGAGAGTTTATGGTGGTTACTTGGTAGGCTTGATGTAGAACCTCCCCGGCAACGGCGCCAGAAATTCTTCCTGCTACTTCTTGAGCTTGCGTTGTTTTTTCCCTTGAAGAGGAAAGGGTGATGCAGCAAAGTAGAGATAAGTATTTCCCTCAGTTTGGGAACCAAGGTATCAATCCAGTAGGAGGTACACGCAAGTCTCCAATCTATGCACCTACACAAACAATCAAACACTTGCACCCAACGCGATAAAGGGGTTGTCAATCCCATCATGGTCACTTGCAAGGATGAGATCTGATAGAGATAGATATAAACGATTACTAAAACGTAAAACAAAATAAAAGTAAATAAATTGCAGCAAGGTATTTTTGGGTTTTTGGTTTTATAGATCTGAAAGTATATGATGGAAAATAGACCCAGGGGCCATAGGTTTCACTAGAGGCTTCTCTCTTGAAAGAAAATAATACGGTGGGTGAACAAATTACTGTCGAGCAATTGATAGAAAAGCGCAAAGTTATGATGATATCCAAGGCAATGATTATGAATATAGGCATCACGTCCGTGTCAAGTAGACTGACTCCTGCCTGCATCTACTACTATTACTCCACACATCGACAGCTATCCAGCATGCATCTAGAGTATTAAGTTCATAAGAACGGAGTAACGTGTGGCGCCCCCGTCTCGATCGTACACTAATCATGCACGCAAACGTGTACGATCAAGATCAGGGACTCACGGGAAGATATCACAACACAACTCTAAAACATAAATAAGTCATACAAGCATCATAATACAAGCCAGGGGCCACGAGGGCTCGAATACAAATGCTCGATCATAGACGAGTCAGCGGAAGCAACAATATCTGAGTACAGACATAGGTTAAACAAGGTGCCATAAGATGGCTAGCACAAACAGGGATACAACAGATCGAACAGGCGCAGGGCCTCCTGCCTGGGATCCTCTTAACTACTCCTGGTCGTCGGCGTCCTGGACGTAGTAGTAGGCTCCGTCCTGGTGGTAGTAGTCGTCGTAGGTGGCGTCTGGCTCCTGGGCTCCAACATCTGGTTGCGACAACCAGCAAGAAGGGAAAGGAGGAAAGGAGGGGGAAAGCAACCGTGAGTACTCATCCAAAGTACTCGCAAGCAAGGATCTATACTACATATGCATGGTATATGTGTAAAGAGGCAATATCGGTGGACTGAACTGCAGAATGCCTAATGCCAGAATAAGAGGGATAGCTAGTCCTGTCGAAGACTACGCTTCTGGCAGCTCCATCTTGAAGCATAGAAGAGAGTAGTTGGAATTAACCAAACAACAACGTAAAGCATAATCCTAACCCGTCGATCCTCTCGTCGCCACCATGCAGAGAGCGACCACCGGGTTATATCTGTCACTTGTAAGGGTGTGTTTTATTAAGTATCCATTTCTAGTTGTCATGAGGTCGGAATACAACTCCGGGTCGTCCTTTTACCGAGGGACACGGCTATTCGAATAGATAAACTTCCCTGCAGGGTGCACCACATATTCCCCAACACGCTCGATCCCCTTGGGCCGACACACTTTCCTGGTCTGCCCGGCCTCGGAAGATCCACACGTCGCACCCCACCTAGGCTCAACAGAGAGGTCAGCACGCCGGACTAATCCTAGGCACTCTGGGGTCTGGGCCCATCGCCCAGTGCGCTCCTGCACGTTGCGTACGCGGCCGCGAGCAGACCTAGCAACCCCCACGATCACGGCGGTTACGTTAGCGCGGTCCAACACGGCGCGCGCCGCTCAGTCCGCTGACGTCAAAAGGCTTCAGCTGATACCACCGCCGGGATACCCATAACTACTACCCACCGCGTAGTTGGTTAGTGCGTATAGGCCAGTGGCCAGACTCAGATCAATATCCAATCTCGTTAAGCGTGTTATTATGAAGTAAACGCGAACGCCGACCAGGGCCTGGCCCACCTGTTCCTAGGTGGTCTCAACCCTGCCCTGTCGCTCCGCCACAAAGATCCACTCAAAGGGCCGTTGGGACAAAGGTCCTTTCAGCCCCCAATCCGTGAATCACTCGCGGGTACTCTTCGAGCCGACCCGACTTTAGCACCATTTGTATAGTATGTATATATGTATAGTATAACCCTGATCACCTCCGATGATCACGGCCCGATAGTATAGCAAGGCGACTGACAAGAATGCAGGGCCATGATGATATACTAGCATCTACACTAGGCATTTTAGGATTGCAGGTAAGGTATCAACAGATTAGCAACAGTGTCAGGCTATGCATCAGACTAGGATTAACGGAAAGCAGTAGACATGCTACACTACTCTAATGCAAGCAGTATAGAGGAGAATAGGCGATATCTGTGATCAAGGGGGGGCTTGCCTGGTTGCTCTGGCAAGTAGGGGTCTTCAACAACGTAGCGGTCGGGCACCACAGCTCGTCGGTCTCGTAGTCTACCGAAGAGAAGAGGGGAAAACAGTAAACACACGGCAATAATGCAACAGGGGATGCATGACATGTCTAAATGATATGCCGGGTGAGATATACAGCCTAACTAAGCGATTTAGTATTAATTTAGGAATTATTCGGATTTATTTAATTAAAGTTGGACACTATTCATTTATCGGAATCGGTCTAATTGTTCAACGTTCTCATAGCTGGCGTCTGACGGAGATACCGAGGGCGTATCCGGGTTCGTATCGTCGTTCTGAGCAAGTTTCATGTATAAAATATTTTCATCGAGTTACGGTTTAAAAGATATGATTTTCTAAAGTTTTTATTAATTTCTGAAATTTTAATTATTATTTAATTCAACATTATCCGAACAGTAATTGATGACGTCAGCATGACATCATGCTGACGTCAGCAGTTAATTAAGTTAATTACTAATTACTGTTTAATTAACACTAATCAGTTATTAGATTAACCTAATCAGGATTAGTTAACTAATTAATTAATTAATTAATTAATTAATTATTTTAATTATTTAATTATTTATTTTTATTTCTATTTTCTTAAAACTGTTTCTGGCCGTGGGCCCCATCTCAGCGTCACAGGGGTTCGGGCCCCACTGGGCAGTTGGCCCAGGGGCGGACATGTCCGGGGCGTGCCCCTTTCGGACCGGACTGTCCGTGCCCAAAGGGACGCACGGGCGGTCGGCGGGCGCGGCGCCCGAGCCACGGCGGGGCCGGAGGCGGGGCGGCGGCGCGGTGGCTGGAGCGGCCGCGGGCGCAGCGCGGTGGCTGGAGCCTTCACGGGCGGCGGTCGCGCGGGCGAAGCGGGGGGGTGGGCCGAGCGGGGCGGTTTGTGCGGCGAGTGCGACGTTCCGGGCGCGCGAGCGAGGCAGGGTTGGTCGTCGCGCGCTGCGTGCTAGTCGCTCTCAGCTGCGTGTGCGCGCGGGCGCGTGCGCGAGCAGAGATAAGGGGGAGAGGCCCGAGTTCCTCACCGTGATCCGTGGGACGGGCAGCGGGGTCGGGTGGTCGACGGGGGACGGCGATGGGAGGCAGGCCGGCGGGGGAAAGGCGGCGACGTAACTAGAGTCCCAACCGGCGAGGGAGAGCCTCCGGCGGGGCGTCGTGCGGGCGAGGGCGAGTACGCGGGTAGCGCGGTCGGGGGCGCGTCGGGGCGAGCGGCGTCGAGGGAGCCGGCCGGCGAGGGAGAGCGGATCCGGCGCGAGCGTCCAACGCGACGGCGAGTCGGCGCGGTCGTCGCCGCGACCGAGGGACGGGGTCGTTCCCGCGATCCCATCCCGATCTGGATCGGGAGGTGGGGGCTGACGAGGGGAGGCGGCGACGGGCGCGTCGGCGAGCGGCGTCGACACGAGGCGACGGGACGGGCCTGCGCCCGATCCAGATGGGGGGGAGGAGAGAGATCGAGGGGGAGGGGGGATCGGGGGTAGGGTTAGGTTAGGGTTTGGCCGGGGGGGTTGGCCGGCTAAGTAGGTGCCGGCTGGGCCGGCCTGGCGGCCCGGTGGCTTGCTGGGCCGAGGCCCAGTCGGGGGGGGGGGGGGGGTGTTGCTCTCTTTTTTTTTCTTTTCTGTTTCTTTTTTCTCTACGTTAAATGTTTAGGCCTCAAATGGTTTTTGTAAAAAGTGTGACCTATTCATAAATACCAGTGCATTATTCTTACACCTAAAATTAGTTTGGACAAAACATAATTCCATATTTATTTCAGATTTAATAAATGGTTATTAAATATTATCTTCATCCACTGTTTGAGGTTGTTCGGTCACTTATCAATTCCAATGATGTTGGTTTCAATTTTAGAATAGCCTCTGGAATTTTTGTTATTTATCTGACATTTTAGTTTCTATGTTGGCCAACTTTTATATCCCACTTTCATTTAAATTTGTTTGACTTAGGAGTTGAAATGCAATATGATGCTATGATGATTATGCACTATTAATCATGATGACATGGCCTCATCAAAAGGGTGATCTCTTTAGCTTAATACAGGGGGTGTTACAACTCCTAAGTAAGATGACATGATTGTGAGGGATAACTCAAGCATTGATGAAAACCCCCATCTTTTTATCCTTGAGGCAACCAATACAATACGTGCCTCGCTACCTCTACTTTGTTCACTCGGTGAGGACAACCGCACAAGATTGACCCAAAACAGCACCTCTCCCCATTGCAAGAAGAAACAATCTAGTTGGCCAAAACCAAACCGATAATTTGAAGAGAAATACAAAGAAATCAAATCATGCATATAAGAATTTAGAGAGAGACTCAAATAATATTCATAGATAATCTGATCATAAATCCACAATTCATCAGATCTCGACAAACACACCGCAAAAGAATATGGTGCATCGGATAGAACTCCAAGACATCAAGGAGAACATTGTATTGAAGATCAAAGAGAGAGAAGAAGCCATCTAGCTACTAGCTATGGACTGATACGTCACCAACATCTATAATTTTGAAGTATTCATGCCGTTATGTTATCATCTTGGATGTTTTAACAATCATTTTAGCACTTATATCATTTTTGGGACTAACCTATTGACATAGTGCCCAGTGCAGTTTGATTTTTTTGCTTGTTTTTTACAATCACAGAAAATCAT